>NW_020871658.1:224636-245396 GCF_003789085.1 Penaeus vannamei | reverse complement strand
ACAATATTCATAAGAATAATGAGAGTAACGATAATAATGATGATAATAATTATCATCCAGTCCATTTATAATGAAATAAAGGCCAAAAGTAATAAAATCCCAAAAGTCGAAAAAACGGAAAAATCTAGCGTATTACAGCCTTATGAGAGAAACGTCGAAAAAATCCTTTTTCACTTTTTATTGGTAATTATGAGGATTTTAACATTAATTCAGGTAATTGTGATGATTTTCATGATAATTCCTTCATTATATGCAATAATGCTGATAATTATGATGATAATGACAATAATAATGATGATAAAATCATAATTATAATGATATTTTTGATAATTACTGCAATAATAGCAATAATCAACTCTATTCCAATAATTTTCAGAATAATAATGATAATAGAAATAATATTTAATCATTATCATTGTCATTATAATTATTATTATTGTCATTATTTCTAAAATTATCATTATTGCTATTATTTTAATAAAAATAGTAATGATGATGAAGGAATTATAATAGAAATCATCACAATTACCTGAATTAATGTTAAAAGCCTCATAATTACCAATAAAAATCGAAAAAGGCTTTTTTCGACGTTTCTCTCAAAAGGCTGTAATACGCTAGATTTAGCCGTTTTTTCGACTTTTGGGATTTGATTACTTTTGACCATTATTTCATTATAAATGGACTGGATAATAATTATTATCATCATTATTATCATTACTGTCATTATTCCTATGATTATTATCATTATAGTCATTATCATCATTATATCATCATATTATCATCATTTTTGCAGTTATAATGATTATGCTATTATTATAGCTATTTTTATCATCATAACTATTTTTATAATGATAATAGCAATAATGATAATTTTAGAAATAATAATGACAATAGTAATAATTATAATGACAATGATGATGTTATTATTATTTCTATTGCCATTATTAGTCTGAAAATTATTGGAATAGAGTTGTAGTAATTATCAAAATTATCATTATAATTATGATTTTATCATTATCATTATTATTGTCATTATCATTGTCATCATTATATCATAATTATTGCATATAATGAAGGAATGATCATGAAAATCATCACAATTACCGGAATTAATATTAAATTCCTCATGATTACCACTAAAAAGACAATCTTTTTTTTCGACGTTTCTCTCAAAAGGTTGTAATAGGCTAGATTTTGCCGTTTTTTCACCTTATGGGATTTTATTACTTTTGGCCTTTATTTAATTATAAATGGACTGGGTAATATTTATTATCATCATTTTTACCATTATTGTCATTATTCTTATGATTATTATCATTATAGTCATTATCATCATGATTATCATCATTATTATCATCATTATTGCAGTTATAATGATTATTATGCTAATTATTATAGCTATTTTCATCACCATAACTATTTTTATAATGATTATAGCAATATGATAATTTTTGAAATAATAATGACACTAGTAATAATTATAATGACAATGATAATGATATTATTATTTCTATTGTCATTATTAGTCTGAAAATTATTGGAATAGAGTTGATTATTGCTATTATTGCAGTAATTATCAAAATTATATATTTGCTTTAATTATTGTTATCATTAATTCAAAATGTCCATTGTGATAGAAATGCTCATAATGATTAGTGTAATAATCATCATAACTTCAATGATAAGAATAATGATGATAAATATGATGATATTTATGATGATGATGATAATAAAAATAATGATAATGATCATAATGAAAATAATGATAATGATGATAATAACAATAATAGTGCCTATTTAAAATGATAAAGGGCTAATAGTAAAGAAAAAACTCAGAAGTTGTAAAAAACGGGCAAAAAGGAGAGAACGGTTGAAAAAGCCCATTTTTGTATTATGAACGATAATATGGATGATTTTGGCAATGATTCAGTTCATAATAGTAGTTTTAACGGTAACTGCATTGATATTGACTATGAGGATGATAATAATGATAATAATTACAATTATACATTGATATTTATAATGATAATTTTGATAATAATTGGATTAGCAACAATTACAACTATATTAATTATTCCCATACCAATAATAATAATAATAATAATAATAATAATAATAATAATAATATGATTATGATAATGATAACAGTAATAATGATAGTTATAGTAATTATGTTGTTATTATAATCATAAACTGATATTATTAATGCTACCATTATTTTACTATACCATTATTGTTATCATTATCATAAAATGTCCATTATTATAAAAAAATCATAATAATAATCAATAACTATTTTAACTACAGTTATAAGAATTATAATGATAATTATAACGATAATTATGACAATAATGATAATAACGACAATAATGATAGTATTTTAGTAATTATGCTGGATTCTTTCAACCTATGATGATCCATCACAAGACACAATGAATCTTTACAGTAATGATTATAACAAGAACAATAATTACAATAATAATAACTGTAGTGTATGGCTGCCCACGTTCAGACTCTAGGATGGTTTTACCTTCATAAACCTCTGTTTTTCCCCTCCTGCGGCATTTTTATTTATCTCATCATTTTTACTACGTCAAAACCATTTTGTAACCAGGGGTGCGTTAAAGTTGCCTAGGTAAAATAGATAGTTATTTGTTTTTAAAACTAAATATTGTAAATATGTTATGTGCGAAATGCACAATATTTGCTACAACTGTGTTATCGGATTTTCTCCGTATCCTTTCCCTTATTTAGACCACAGGTCTCTTTAGACTAGAGTGTGTGACATGCTGCGTTACCGTCTGCAGGGTGCACTTCCTTTCATAAATCCCAAAACAGTCCATCAAAGTGCTTAGAGAGCTCAGAAGGACTAAGACACAATAGAAGAAGCACTGTTCGAGGATCCGTACCTCCAAGTGTTACCATTTCACACGGCAACACTGCTTGAGGATCCGTACCTCCAATGTAACCATTTCACACAGGTGTTGTTTTCATGTGCATTACTTCTGCTGTGATAATTGTTAATGTTAGCATCTACATCTACTTCCCATGACTAAAAACAGAAATTTCTTGTGAGAGCAACTTGTCCCATAATAAACATCGTACTATTTTTGACCTTTTACTCATTCCCAGCCAGACCATACTTCCCTCTGAATCAGCTTATTGATGATTACACTGATATCTCGCAACCCCTGAAAGTTGCCTAGGTAAAATAGATAGTTATTTGTTTTTAAAACTAAATATTGTAAATATGTTATGTGCGAAATGCACAATATTTGCTACAACTGTGTTATCGGATTTTCTCCGTATCCTTTCCCTTATTTAGACCACAGGTCTCTTTTAGACTAGAGTGTATGACATGCTGCGTTACCGTCTGCAGGTGCACTTCCTTTCATGAATCCCAAAACAGTCCATCAAAGTGCTTAGAGAGCTCAGAAGGACTAAGACACAATAGAAGAAGCACTGTTCGAGGATCCGTACCTCCTCCAAGTGTTACCATTTCACACGGCAACACTGCTTGAGGATCCGTACCTCCAATGTAACCATTTCACACAGGTGTTGTTTTCATGTGCATTACTTCTGCTGTGATAAATTGTTAATGTTAGCATCTACATCTACTTCCCATGACTAAAAACAGAAATTTCTTGTGAGAGCAACTTGTCCCATAATAAACATCGTACTATTTTTGACCTTTTACTCATTCCCAGCCAGACCATACTTCCCTCTGACTCGGGTCTCCTGATCAGCTTATTGATGATTACACTGATATCTCGCAACCCCTGAAAGGCTGTAAAAAGGCTAAATTAATTAGAGTGTAATCAAGCTGATCTCTTAAAATTTATGGTAAGAACATACTTAAAGTACTTAAAATATTGCTACACTTGGGTTCTCGCTTCCAGCAGGCGGATGCTCAAATGGAAGGAAGAAAATTCTATGATTTAGCATTTTCTTCCAAACACGTCCACGCTGACGCTCAACCTATGCTATATCCCTTTCCACATTTACATACTTACACATCCAGTATTCAGCATACACACTGTAGTTTCCGTCCATCCACCTCTTTTACAATATTCACACCCACATACGCAACACACACGGTCCTCAAGCCTATTACTAGGGTGGTGACAGCGTGCCGTAGTCCTGGGCCCGTATCCACGAAAGGTCTCAGGCAGTTTTGAAACTAAATTTGAGACAATTTCAGAATTGTCTGAGGAAAAAATAGGTTTGCAAACATGTGTTTCTTTGGCAAAATACTCTATTGTGCTGGCACAACACACGCAAATCAATCATTACACAAGAAATACAAAAACAAAAACAAATTGATAAAAATGTGAACATGGCCTTTCCTAAAGCAAAGCATACTCTCAACTTTTGTCTCAACTCTGTCTCAAATGTAAGACAGGGGTCGCAGGAGTATTAAGTCATTTGAGAATAGACTCAGACAGTTTCATATTGGAGTATAGGCTTTTGTATGTATATGCGCATATATGTGTGAACAAATAGAAATGTGTGTGTATATGCATATGTATGTCTGTATATGCATATGTGTTTATATGTATGTATTTGTTTGTCAATGTGTATATATATTATGTATCTATCTATGGGTAAATCTATATATTAACACACATATGCGCATATAAATAAATAGGCCTATAATCCAATGTGAAACTGTCTGAGACTATTCTCAAATGACTTAAGACTCCTGCGACCTTGTCTTACATTTGAGATAGAGTTGAGACAAAAATTGAGAATATTTTCAGACAGCCTAAAGAATATATATATATATAATATATTATATATATTATATATATATATATATATATATATATATATATATATATATATATATGTCTGTGTGTATGTATATAGATCATAATTATGATGATAATGACAATGATAATGACAATAATAATGATAGATAAAAATTATAGTTATAATTTTGATAATTACTACAATAATAGCAATAATCGACTCTATTCCAATAATTTACAGACTAATAATGGCAATAGAAATAATAATAACATCATTATCATTGTCATATAATTATTACTATTGTCATTATTATTTCTAAAATTATCATTATTGCTATTATCATAATAAAAAAAGGTAATTCGATAATTCCTTCATTATATACAATAATGATGATAATTATGATGATAATGACAATGATAACGACAATAATGAAGATAATGATAAAACATAATTATGATGATAATTTTGATAATTACTGCAATAATCAACTCTATTCCAATAATTTTCAGACTAATAATGAGAAAAGAAATAATAATAAGATTATTATTGTCATTATAATTATTACTATTGTCATCATTATTTCTAAAATTATCATTATATCTATTATCATTATAAAAATAGTAATGATGAAAATAGCTATAATAATTAGCATAATAATCCTCATAAGTGCATTAATGATCATAATGATAATAATCATGATGATAATGACTAAAATGATATAATCATGATGATAATGACTATAATGATAATAATCATAAGAATAATGACAGAAATGAAAATAATGGTGATAATAATTATTATCCATTCCATTTTTAATGAAATGAAGGGCGAAAGTAATAAAATCCCAAAAGTCGAAAAAAAGCGGCAAAAATCTAGCCTTTTGAGAGAGAAACGTCGAAAAGAAAAGTAAACTTTTTTCACTTTTTATTGGTAATTATGAGGATTTTAACATTAATTCAGGTAATTGTGATGATTTTCACGATAATTCCTTCATTATATACAATAATGATGATAATTTATGATGATAATGACAATGATAACGACAATAATGAAGATAATGATAAAATCATAATTATAATGATAATTTTGATAATTACTGCATAATCAACTCTATTCCAATAATTTTCAGACTAATTATGAGAAAAGAAATAATAAGATCATTATTATTGTCATTATAATTATTACTATTGTCATTATTATTTCTAAAATTATCATTATTGCTATTATCATAATAAAAAAAGGTTATGATGATGAAAATAGCTATCATAATTAGCATAATATGATTATAACTGCAATAATGATGATAATAATGATGATAATGATAATGACTATAATGATAATAATCATAAGAATAATGACAGTAATGAAATAATGATGATAATAATTATTATCCAGTCAATTTATAATGAAATTAAGGCCGAAAGTAATAAAATCCCAGAGGTCGAAAAAAAACGGCAAAATCTAGCGTATTACAGCCTCTTGAGAGAAACGTTAAAAAAATCCTTTTTCGCTTTTCATTGGTAATCATGAGGATTTTAACTTAATTCAGGTAATTGTGAGGATTTCATGATAATTCCTTCATTATATGCAATAATGATGATAATTATGATATGGCAATAATAATAATAATATAATTATAATGATAATTTTGATAATTACTGCAATAATAGCAATAATCAACACTATTCCAATAATTTTCAGACTAATAATGACAACAGAAATTAATATCATTATCAGTGTCATTATAATTATTACTATTGTTATTATTTTTAAAATTATCATTATTGCTATTTATCATTTTATAAAAATAGTTATGATGATGAAAAAGCTATAATAATTAGGATAATAATCCTAATAACTGCATTAATGATCATTGATTCATTTAATGAATATATGATAATAATCATATGAATAATGCAGTTAATAATAATTGATGTATATATTTTTCTAGTCAATTTATAATGAAATAAAGGCCAACTATTATAAAATCCAAGAATTAAAAAACGGCTAAATCTAGCGTTTTTTTTCAGCCTTTTGTTAGATATAACGTCGAAAAAACCTTTTCGTGCTTTTATTGGTTTATTTGAGGATTTATATTTTATTCAGGTAATTGTGATGATTTTTTCATGGCTAATTCCTTCCTATTATGCAATTAAGGCTGATAATTATCGATGATTAATGACACTGATATATGACTAAAATACAAATAAATTATTTTTTTTAATGTTAAAATATGAATTATCATTATTAATACCAACTAATCTACTCTATTCCAATAATTCTANGGCCACAAAGTTAAAATATAAAATCCCCAAAAAAACAAGCAAAAAAAAAAAAAAAAAAAATAACAAAAAAAAAAAAAAAACAAAAAAAAAACAAAAAATAAACAACAAAAAAAAAAAAACAAAAAAAAAAACCAAAAGAAAAAGCCGAAAAAAAATGGCAAAAAACTCTAGCGTATTGCAGCCTTTTGAGAGAAACCTTCGAAAAAAAAACCTTTTCGCTTTTTATTGGTAATTATGAGGATTTTAACATTAATTCAGGTAATTGTGATGATTTTCATGATAATTCCTTTATTATATGCAATAATGATGATAATTATGATGATAATGACAATGATAATGACAATAATACTTATAATAATAATAATAAAATCATAATTATAATGATATTTTTGACAATCACTGCAATAATAGCAATAATCAACTCTATTCCAATAATTTTCAGACTAATAATGACAAAAGAAATAATAATAACATCATTATCATTGCCATTATAATTATTGCTATTGTCATTATTATTTCTAAAATTATCATTATTGTTATTATCATTATAAAAATAGTTATGATGATGAAAATAGTTATAATAATTAGCATAATAATCATTATAACTGCAATAATGAGGATAATAATGATGATGATAATGACTATAATGATAATAATCATAAGAATAATGATAGTAATGATAATAATGATGATAATAATCATTATCCAGTCCATTTATAATGAAATAAAGGCCAAAAGTAATAAAATCCCAAAAGTCGAAAAAAAACGGCAAAATCTAGCGCATACAGCCTTTTGAAAGAAACGTCAAAAAAAAAAACTTTTCGGTTTTTATTGGTAATTATGAGGATTTTAACATTAATTCGGGGAACTGTGTTGATTTTCATGATAATTCCTACATTATATGCAATAATGATAATAATTATGATGATAATTATGATGATAATGACAATAATAATGATAATAATGATACAATCATAATTATAAGGATAATTTTGATAATTACTGCAATAATAGCAATCATCAACTCTATTCCAATAATTTTCTGACTAATAATGACAATAGAAAATATCAATATCACTGTCATTATAATTATTACTATTGTCATTATTATTTCTAAAATTATCATTATTGCTATTATCATTATAAAAATAGCTATGATGATGAAAATAGCTATAATAATTGGCATATTAATCATTATAACCTTAATAATGATGATAATAATGATGATAATGATGATAGTATGACTATAATGATAATAATCATAAGAATAATGACAGTAATGATAATAATGATGATAATTGTTATTGCAATAATAGCAATAATTAACTCTATTCCAATAGTTTTCATAATGATAATAACAATAATAAGCACGTTTCCTTAAGAATAAAAAAGAAGAAAGAAAGAAACAAAGAAAAAGAAAAGAAAAGAAAAAGTCCACAAATTAGACTTATCACCATTCTTTATGTTTTTCTGTTGAATTATTTGCACGGAAATTAGAAAACGGGGAATGATTTTTTTTTTCTCTCTCTCTCTCTCTTGCATCCTCTGAACTTCATATACGTAATCATAAGTAAGCATTGTTGTTTTCTGATCGCTGTTTGGCATATGATATGATGAGATTATCACCACTATCATAATTGTTATCATGACTAGTAGTATTGTTATTATTACAAGTAATATTGTTTTAACAGCATTATTGTTTATATTGTTATCACGACTATTATTAGTTAATATTATGTCAGTGATGTTTTATGTGTCATAACAGTAGTAGTGGTATTTGTCATAACAGCAGTAATATTATCATAATGATGCAATTCTGTTAATGAAAGTAATAATAATGATAATAATAAATGTTTATCTATATATACAAGTTTCTCCTATATAGTCTCAGAATCCTTGTTTTCTTACGTATACTGCATTCAAAGAAAACAGTGATCTTTCTCTCATGTTCTATTTCTTTTTTTTCTCTCTCTCTTGTTCTTCTAATTCTCGTGTCTTTCTTTTAATAGATCTCTATATTTTAATTTAAAAATACCTTAAAGTATTCAGGATGTGTTAATGGTAATTAATATTTTGCCACAGAAACATAGGCTTATTCATATGATACCTGTGGTTGTTAAAATTGTATGTATATTTATCTGTATCTATATTTATCAATCAATCAATCATTCTAAGGACTAAATGACCAAGATATTACACATCTTGCATTGGAAGATATGACAACGTGACACTACTGAGTCAACACACCAAAATGTTTAGTTTGTAGGAAAATTGTGTGTGTTTTGAATACTTGCAAGTGTACTTCATTAATTTTGCTTCGTTGTCATTTTCCTTGTCTTTGGCAATTTGATTAATACCTTTTTGCTTTCTGTGTAATGAACTCTTCAAATCCCTTTAGCTTGTTTCTATTTTTGTTTGGACAATTGATGGCAACATATCTATTTACTAACTTCTGCGTTTAAAATGAATAAGCCCCGATGCCCAAGCTGTACCAAGAAAAAGAAAGCGATTTCGCCTCAGATTGCGTTAGAATTGCAGGCGTAAGGCTTTTATCATAATTCTGATACCTGTAATAAGAAAGTGGAGAAATGTGAACGAGGTTGGGCCAATTATAATTTTAACGGTTGGCTGAAAGTGTACATAGTTTTTAGAATGTATCAACTGCGCGCCTGTCATTTTGGTGCTAAAATTGGTGTCGGATATGTTTTACAATACAGTGAAAGGATAAGAGTTGCTATGGCAATAAGATTTTCAGGTGATATTGTCAAACTTCATTAATTTCTTCCAGCTCGAGTCTAGATTGAAATGTACGTGTAGGTCGTTATGAAACAGGAACAATCAGCTCTCATGATTGGAGAAACATGAGAGGCAGTAAAGAAACACACAGTACAAAAAATCAGCATTTTAAAGTAGGCTGTAACAACTACCTTTACAATTATGTCTCGAAGAGACGTGTTAGAGAGGAGCCACTGCCACCACCCACTTAGTTGGCGTGTGTATATATGGGAACGTGTGTATATACAAGAAGAATGATAGTATAGAAGACGGATGTGGGGAAAGGAGAGAAAGAGTGTAAATGCAGTATGTGTGTGTAGTGAATATATATGGTACGAGTTCACCGAGGTTGGTAAGCGTGAATTGAGGCGAAGAGAGGCGTATGCAGAGAGATTAACCTAACGCAACTAAGCAGATACCCACTTTGATAAAATAAGTAAAAAGAAATAAAACTTGTGCCATTGGAGCTAGGTAGCTGGGTTGTCAACTACCCTTTTAGCATTCTCTTTCTATCATTGTCAAATTCGGGCGTTTGAATAGTTAAACGAATTTATAAAACACAAGAAAACAAACGATGTAGTAAAATGACACTAAAATACGAACATTAAATGAAACGAAAACAATAAAACAAATCATGAAATAAGGTAAAATCCAATCCAATCAAATGAACAGTAAAAGTAAAGCAAAAGGAACTTGAACCATCAATAGAACGGTAAAACAGAACAGAACACTGTAAATCAAACGATGAAACAAAATGCACTTAATACATTAAAACACTGAGCATAAAAACGGTAAACACAGTAAAACACAAACGATATAATAAAAATCCCAAAAATGATAACAAGATATGCAGGTCAACGAAGTCACTTTTATCGAATAAATACCTGACCAATTATTTCTTACAACCTATAGTAACTATCTCCACGACCACTTATATCTAAGACAGGTGAAAGCATATTCCGGGGTTCCACGGACTGTCTTCATCAAGGCAGACCACCAGCAAGAATCCCATCTCCTTTATATGTGTACTTACCATGTTGTTTGTGGGCGGGAATAGTGTAAAACGTTGGTTCTTTTTTCTTTTGATTAAGATAAATAAAACAAACCCATGTGTATGAAATTTTAAATCTCATTTAATGTAATAAAATAAGTTCAAATGAAAATCCATAAAAAAACTAAATCAAAATAATTGTGCAAAAACAACCAATATTTTATAAAATCACTTAAGATACTTTATATGAAACACTTGAATAAGCCAAATTAAGAAAAAGGAAGATATTTTAAATAATTGTGATTCAAGACCTAAAATTCAATGGACCTCAGATATTTAAAAGAATATATTTATAAAAGTCTTAACATATAAAAATAAAGAGCATCATCCTCGGGGGGTAAACATAAAATAATGCAAAAAATACAAGCAAATTATTGTATTTGGTAAAAAAAAATGTTTGGCAGAGGAACGTACGCGAGCATCCTCCTCATTTCGCCAGATAAACGCCCTTTTTCTCGGGGCCTGTTGTTGATTTCCGAGTTCGGACAATGCGTCACATTGTAGAGTATAAACCATTGGGTAAATGGGCGATGTCAGTAAGGTAACCCAACAATCCCCTTGGAAATAGTAGGGCAAAATAACGCTACCTCGCGTGTTCCACCAGGAACTGGTGTTACCACCTTGAAGTCATCGTTTTATTTTATTTTATTTTTTTACCCGTGGAAGAGTTGGAGGTAAGAAAAGATATTTCATTTATGTTTTATTACCTCCTGGAGTGATCGTTAGATATTTTGCGAAGACCATCATTACAAGGTTTTGATCCTCATCCCCCCCCCCCCCCGCACACCATGTGTTGAATAGTCATTTCTTTTCATGGGAAATGTTACAAAAGAATCTATCAAATAATAAAATAAAAGATAAAAACCCAAAAGAGGAGCAAAAATGGGATTAGCGGCCTCTCTTGGTGGCCTTGGGTCACCGTGACAACAGGCAAATTTGAAGCCATAGATGAAGTAGTCAGTATAGCTGCTGCAGTTATCGTTGCTTTATTCCCCTCCGGTAACTGTAATTCCTTGACTATCAAGATTTCAATTGAATTTTAATGTTTTGTGTCCAGATTTCAAGAGATTGGCCATATATAATTTACTTAACACACGCACGCGCACACACACATAATTATTATTATTATTTATATAATTTTCATCATTATGTAATGATTATTATTATCATCATTAACAATGGTATCATCATTATCATTACTATCGTTATCATTATCATTATTATTACTATTATTACCATTATTATTGTTATCATAGTGATTGTCATTATCATTATCATCGTTAATATCATTATTACTATCATTATTGTTACTAATGTCATTATCATTAATATTATTATTATTATAATTTTTAGTATCATTATTTTTATTATTGTTATCATCCTTATTACTATTGCAATTGCTATCATAATTTTGTCACTTTCCCTATTATTGTTATTATTATTGTTGTTGTTATCATCATTATCATCATCATCACTATCATTGTTATTATCATTATTTTTATTATCATTGTTATCATTATTTTTACTATCATTGTTATCATCATTATTTTTACTATCATTGTTATCATCATTATTTTTACTATCATTATTATCATCTTTTTTATTATTATAGTTATTATCATCTTTATTATTATCATTAGAGTCTGGTGGCAGAGAGTATACCCGGACTTAAGAAATATACAATGATTTGTTGTTTCTGGTAGATCTGAGCCTACTGATGAAGAATCAGTCGAGTGCAAAGTTCGCACCCTTGATGTTTTTAGTTTTTTGTGACCGATATTCAAAATGGCCGCTGCCGTTGATGATAATAACAAAGTTGATAATAATAACAATAATAGTATATTAATAATCCTAATAAATCATCATTATCATTAGTAGTTACAACTTGGCCTATTTTTGTCTCAGGATCCTGGTTTTGGATTCATATTCTAAGGTTTCGGGGGCTAGAAATCGACTGAAACATATTTCATATACTTCCGGTGATATTTCACTAGATATTCCTTTTCGTGAGGGACATACTTAATAGTATAATTATTATAAATTATTATACTATATATTGATGCTTCTCAGATGTCTAGCAGATGGTGCTATCTTTCTCTTCATTTTAGTTAAGTATTCTGATATTTTCATATTCGTGTTTATTTTGCATTGGTCATTGTTACTTTGGGCATATTCCAATATACAGATTCTTTTTTGTAGGTCATTGCCATAATAAATCTATTATACATAAATATCCTCAAATGATAATGAGGTATGTTTTTTTCTAGATGCCAAATGTAAAGTGAAGAGAGCATACTGCAACATCATGGAGTACAAATATTGATAATAGCGTAAACATTAGATCTTTTTTCTATTATACACACAGTCTCTAATATCCAACACTCGAAAGTCTACTCAAAATCCTCTTGATAATCATTATCTTCTACTGAATAGTCCTCTGATTTGTGCTGTTATCACCACCCTAACACGCACAGAAATTGAACATGATAATTGGCCTGAACCACGGTTGCCAGCGCCTGATCAGCCTCAGCACGTCTGCTGGAGTAAAAGACATGTCAGCTGGTGTAATTACTGATTGATTGCAGCGTATGTGTATCCATAATCATTTAGGTGTAATTCTGGTGGATTGAGGGCACATTCCAGAAAGCTGCTTATAACTTGCTTTTTGTGACGTGCTTTTCAATTACTTTTGTCATCAGTGGACGGTACCTCAGAGCCAGTGCGGAGTTTAGCTTTTACATTTTCCAATACTGAACCACATATCGAAGTAATGCCACATTTTCTTCAAGTGAAGTCCTTAACAAGCAGTAGTTAATTCAGAGACTTCATAAACTACACTTTGTTCTTCAACGTTGCCTGAATTGCTAAGAGTCTTTATTAATTCGTCTTTTTTTACGAATGGAAGTACATTTACCATGTCACATACCGAAACAGCATGACCAGGAAATAGATGTCCAACATTGTCATAATGTTTTTCCACATTTGCTTTGATATCAATATTTGCTCAAGTAATACTGGTACTTATCACCAAGTTGCAACTAAGCTGTCTTTCCACATAAAAATGAGCTAGTAAAACAAACACATGTGTCATCTGCAGTTATGTTGGTGGTATTCTTTCCGTCTCAGCCAGATTAACCTGTTGAATGATAATTAAATCAGCTTCCTCGTGTGTACTGTGATCTGGTCTCTGCCATGGCATATATTTATTGGTGTTGGCTCTGCTCCTATAACAACTAGTGTAAGGTTTATTGTCGAGAGGAAGCCCGAAAATCATCCAGTCCATTGGTGGATGGCGGCTTAGGCCGAGAGATAGAAGGGAGAGGATCCGTTCACTTCCTCGTGAGGAAGTCCTACAACCCAGGTACAAGTCCCGTAGTCAAATAGTGTTTGTTCTTGGCTTCTTGTTGTATCGAAATAAAGCACAAAATTGGCACACAATAATAAAAATAAAACACTTAAGAAAATAAATAGATAATAAGATCCTCATTCGGGAGGGACAGGTTACTACTGAAAGACTGGCTGGTGCTGGCCAATACACTATGAACCTTCTTGGTTGTAAACAAAAATTGATATCACATGGACAAGTCTAGCAATTCCCGAACAGACATGAAACAGGGTCAGACACTACCTTATCTTGATGTTCCAGCAACGCCACAGTAAGGGTAATCCACGGGGAACACACAAACACGAGTCCAGAGACAACTCCCTTTCAGGTTTAAGGATAAGCCTAAGTCCGATATGCGAAGTTGAACCTCGCCCGGGTTATGAGGGGAGCCCGGCCTGTGCTGACTAATGCCGACTCGATGAACGTATGTCAGTTAGTGCTGACGCGACAGAGTTTAGTCCTTACCCACCGTGATGCCCATCCAAAGTGGTAACATCCAGGCGAACCACCGACCCCTCGGATGAGAGACCGACACGTTAGCTCTGTATACTCCCGGTGTTTATTTCACAGAGACTAATATACAGTTCGGCTACGTCATTGTGGCTTCAGTTATTTCAATAAATATCACGTATGATAATTCAAGAACAGATTATGTGACACAAGTGTTCATTAACAATAAAGAACAATAAATATGTTAAACAAATAGCTCCAAAACCCAAACAAAAAGAACAGATAATAAAAGGTAATTAAAATCATCGTTAACAGACAGTGAAATAGTAAGCTAAAGTCTTTAGAATAAAAACAGAACAGACTAAAATCACAGAATAATGTGCAAGATTCACCGAGTGTCTTCTTTGAGCTTTCATTAATTAATTAATTAGATGACGTGGCAGGTTATAAATAGAAAAAAATAAAAATATTAAAATTTCATAAAACAAGTATCCGAGATTCAATTGGATAAGGACCGATAAAATCTCACAAAAATAAAGATCTGTTACCTGGCTTATTTTCGTCGGAGAAGGCTAGATTAGCGGCAACTCGAGGTGGTGTCATGGCGTCTCTTTTGATGATTGTTCAATATAATGTAACTATTAAACTATTAAAATAATTATTTTCCATCCTTTTTGAGAATTGAAAAGATAGAATCAGACGCCATGACACCTCCTTGAGTTACTAGTGATCTAGCCTTCCCCCTTATTCATCCCTCAAAGATTTGAAGTGTTCGAAACCCAAGGAAGAAGCTCGAGAAGAATATTTCAATAGCTTTATTTATACAGTACACATCAAGAACATGGGTTGGCAATAAAGATAGTGTTGAGTTGTTGGCGAGAATCATCTCCAGCGTGTTTGAGCGCGCCTGCTGGATTACCCTAAATTCGAGACCGGATTCGGGACCAGGGATCGAGTGTCAATGGGACAGGTAGGACACTAGGGTGGAGGATTGGTAGGTACAAGGACGGAAGAATGAAAAGGAGAGAAATAAATATAAGCCAAGAGATGGAGATGAAAGAAATTAGTAAGAGATTACCAAAGGAAAGGGAAAATAGTAGAAAACCAGGAAGAAATTAAAATGCGAGAAAAGTGACAGAAAAGAATAGATCACAAAGTAAAAGAACGAACAAAGATAAACGAAATGAATGAACGAGGAAAGCGAAGGAGAGAAAATGAGCGAAGAAATGTGAAAAGTAGAAAACGAGATTAGCAAAGTGGGGAAAGAATAGAAAGGAAAAAAGAAAAACGAGGAAAGATGGGGGTGGACGAAAAAAAAACGAACGGGGAAGGAGTGAAAGATAACGAAAGAAAGTAGGAAGAGACGAAAGAGAGTTAAAAGTACATAGAGTGCAAGTTTCAGAGAAGGGTAAATGAGAGAGAGAGGGAGGGGGGAGAGAATAGAGGTAAAAAGGGGGGCTAAAGGAAACAAGAGAAGGGAGTAAGAAGGAAAGGGGCACCTTTCAGGATGAATGAAGGAGGGTCAGAGATCTCACACTAGTTCCTTCCACTGTGTGGTACAGTAGGTGATGATTGTTGGACAGATATTTACAGATGAAAATAAAAAAGCTGGACCTTGTGTTCTGTAACTGTGGTACACATCATCGGTAGTCGTGATGTATTAAGAGATGGCAACGGCAGGCATTCTGTAGTGGACGTGTGGTACCCCACTATGATTGAGTCCAGACTAGGCAAGTTCTTGACAGCAGCAGCACCTCGCTCAGTACCATCTGTGGCAGCCACCTGCACTGTTTTTCGTATTTATATATTTTATTTACTTAAGCTTTCCTTCGGGTGGCTGAAGTTTTTATTTTTATTTCTTTTAACGGCAAATTGAATTTCACTTTCATTTTCCCTCATTTTATTGAAGAACAATTTTCGACAAGATCAAAGAGCCAATAAATACTGTCGCCTTGCCGCCAAACTCTCTCTTGGGTTGTTGGCTCGTCCGATCAGCCTAGTGTTGCTCACGGAGCGCCCGGACTCGCTGGACGTCTCTTTTTATTGCTTTGAAGTCTACGAAAGAGAGAGAAGTATATTTCCATTCTTTGTAAGAGGCCAGTTAGGATTTGAATATGTATTGCACATTCAGAAAATATACCTGATCTGATGTGAATCGACCTGATCTGATGTGATCTGACCTGATCCAATATGATCTGACCTGGTTTGATGTGATCTGACCTGATTTTACATCTGACCTGATCTTTTGTGATCTCCCTTGACCTGATATGATATTACCTAATCTTATGTGATCTGACCTTGTTTGATGTGATCTGACCTGGACTGATGTTGCCTGACCTGATCCGATGTGATATGCCATTATTTCATATCTGATCTGATGTGATATGATCTCATGCGATCTGACCTGATCTGATGTGCTCTGATCTTATTTGATGTGATATGACCTGATCTAATGTGATATGACCTGATATGACCGTTATTTTTGTGAGCTCGCGTGATATCATATCTGTCCTGACCTTTTTGTGAGCTTGCCTGATCTGAGGAGATTTGACCTGATCTGATGTCATCTGACCTGATCCGATGTGATCTTACCTGATCCGATGTGATCTGATGTGATATGACCTGATCCTACTTGATCTGACCTGGACTGATGTCATCAAACGTTATCCGATGTGATCTGACCTGATCTGATGTGATTTGACCTGATGTTATCTGACCTGGACTGATGTAATCTGATCTGTTCTGACAGTTTTTTTTTGTGAGCCGGCCTGATCTGAGGAAATTTGACCTGATTATGTGATATGGCCGATCCGATGTGATCATATGTGATCTGAGCTGCTTTGCTGTGAATCGACTTGATTTGATGTGATCGGATCGGAACAGATGTGATCTTACCTGATCTGATGTGATCTGACCTTATTTGATGTGTTCTGACCGGGTCATATGTGATCTGACCTGATCTGATGTGAACTGACCTGATTTGATGTGATTTGACCTTGTTTCATATCTGACCTGATCTGATGCGATCTGACCTTATTTGGTGTGATCTGTCCTGATCCGATGTGATCTGACCTGATTTGATGTGATCTGACCTTATTTCATATCTGACCTGATCTGACGTGATATTTCCTGATCTGATCTTATGTGATCTGATGTTATCTGATATTATTTCACTTGTTTTGACTGTTTTTCTGTGAGCTGGTCCGATCTGAGGAGATCTCACCTGACTTGATGTGATCTGACCTAATATGATGTAATCTGACCTGTTCTGACCTTTTTTTAGCTGGCCTGATGTGATGATGTGATGCGATCCGACCTGATTCGATGTGATGTGATCTGAACTTATTTGATGTGATCTGACTTGATGCGATGTGATCTGACTTAACCTGATATGATCTGACTTGACCTGATATGATCTGAACTAATCTCATGTGATCTGACCTTATTTGATGTGATCTGACCTGGGCTGACGTCGTATGACCTGATCCGATAGGATATGACCTTATTTCATATCTGACCTGATCTGATGTGACATGACCTGATTTGATGTGATCTAACCTGATCTGATGTGATTTGACCTTATTTTATATCTGACCTGATCTGATGTGATAGGACCTGATTTGATGTGATCTGACCTTATTTCATATCTAACCAGATCTGATGTAATCTGACCTTATTTGATGTGATCTGACCTGATTTGATGTAATCTGACCTGATCATATGTAGCATGTCCTAATCTGACCTGACTTGATGTGATATGACCATATGTCATATCTGATCTGATGTGATGCAATATGACCTGATGTGATGTAATCTGACTTGGCCTGATCTGAGGAGATCTGACGTGATATATGGTATAATCTGACCTTTTCTGACCTTTTTTGTGTGCGCTGGCCTTATCTGAGGAGATTTGAACAGATCTGATGTCATCTGACCTGATCCGATGTGATCCGATATGATGTGATATGACCTGATCTGATGTAATCTGACCTAATGTTATCTGACCTTATTTGAACTGTTGTGATATGACCTGATTTGATGCGATCTAACCTGGACTGATGTGATCTGACCTTATCATATGTCATCTGACCTGATCTGATGTGATATGACCTGACCCGATGTGATCTGACCTGATCTGATGTGATCTGGCCTGATCTGATGTGATATGACCTGATCCGATGTGATCTGACCTGATCCGATGTGATATGACCTGATCTGACCGTTTTTTTGTGAGCTGACCTGATTTCATATCAGACCTGATATGATCTGACTTGATCTGATATCATCTGACCCTCCCTCTCCCACTCTCTCTCTCTCTCTCCTTTCTATCTCCCTCTCAGCACCTACTCCAGTTGCAGCACCCACTCCAGCGCCAGCTGTAGCACCAGCTGCAGCTCCTGCTCCAGTGCCAGCTGGATGACGTCAGGTGTGGGCATACACAGGGGCGAGAGCGGCGAGTAGGAGCTGAGGCGTCAGCTCACTACAGATTAGGTCAGATCGCATCAGATCAGGTCATATCACACCAGATCAGGTCAGATCAGGTCAGATACGAAAAGAGGTCAGATCACATCAAATCAGGTCAGATCACATCAGATAAGGTCAGATCATATCAGATCAAGTCAGATCAGGTCAGATCAGATCAGATCAGGTCAGATATGAAATCAAGCCAGCTCACAAAAAACGGAAAGATCAGGTAATATCACACCATATCAGGTCATACATCAAATAAGGTCAGATCACATAAGATCAGGTCAAATCTCCTCAGATCAGGCCAGCTAAAAACGGTTAGAACAGGTCAGATTAAATCGGATCAGATCAGATCACATCAGATCAGGCCAGATCACATCAGATCAAGCCAGATCACATCAGATCACATCAAATCAGGTAAGATATGAAATAAAATCAGATCACATCAGACCGCATCAAATCGGGTCAGGTCAGATCATATATGATCAGGGCAGATCACATCAGTCCAGGACAGATCACATCAGATCAGGAAATATTACTTATGACATCACATCATCACATCAGGCCAGCTAAAAAAAAAGGTCAGAACAGGTCAGATTACATCATATTAGGTCAGATCACATCAGATCAGGTGAAATCTCAAATCGGAAACAGCTCACACAAAAAAGTCAAAACAAGTCAGATTACATCACATCAGGTCATATCACATCAGATCAGGTCATATCGCATCAGATCAGGTCATATCACATCAGATCAGATCAGATATGAAATAAGTTCAGATCACATCAAATCAGATCAGATCAGATCAGGAAATATTACTTATGACATCACATCACATCAGATCAGGTCAGATATCCTCAGATCAGGCCAGCTAATGATCAGGTCAGACCATATCAGATCAAGTCAGATCACATCAGGTCATATCACATCAGGTCATATCACATCAGATCAGGTCAGATCACATCGGACCAGGTAAGATCACATCGGATCAGGTCAGATCACATCAGATCAGGTCAGATGACATCGGATCAAGTCAGATCACATCAGACCAGGCCAGATCATATCAAATCAAGTCAGATCAAATCAGGTCAGATGTGAAATCAGGCCAGCTCACAAAAAAACGGTCAGATCAGGTCATATCACATATCAGGTCAGATGACATCAAATCAGGTCAAATCTCCACAGATCAGGCCAGCTAACAGGTCAGATTAAATGAAATCAGATTATATCACATCAAATCAAGCCAGATCAGATCACATCAGTCCAGGTCAGATCACATCAGCTCAGAAAATATTACTTATGACAGGAAATATTACTTATAATATTATTAGATATTACTTATTGTCAGATCAGGTCAGATATTCTCAAATCAGGTCAGCTAATAATCAGGTCAGATCATATCAGATAAAGTCAGGTCACATCAGATCAGATATGAAATCAGGTCAGCTCACAAAACACGGTCAGATCAGGTCATATCACATCAGATCAGGTCATAACAACATATCAGGTCAGATCACATCGGATCAGGTCAGATCACATCGGATCAGGTCAGATCACATCGGATCAGGTCAGATCACATTGGATCAGGTCAGATC
>NW_020871658.1:217136-219636 GCF_003789085.1 Penaeus vannamei | reverse complement strand
GTTGGTAATAGACCCCGTTCGAATGCGTGGACAAAGGACTTCCACGACAACGCTTTCTTGAGCGTGTTCGAACGCTATGAACGAATGGGTTTGTTTGCGTTCGTTTGAGTGAGTTTGGATATTCATTAAAACGAAAGAATTTGTTTTTTTTTTTCCTTCTTAAAGAACGAATTTGTCAATAACTATCAATTCATACCTTACCCACTGGAAAAAAAACGTCATTCGAAACCCATGAAAATGACTTCGGAAAGAAAATCATTCAAACAAAGTGTGTCACGAGATTTCAAAAGTTTGCGCGCCAAAGGGAAAAACGCACGCATCCGGACACCACCGAGTCCTCACGGTGCCTTATAATGAATTGAATACATGACTGTAAATCTCAAAAAACTAGTTTATTCGAGAACAGGAAAATCCATTTACAAAGAGACTGGAGATTTCGGACCATGTTTAATGCCAGGGTGATTTAAGGGGATCTATCACCCTTTGGCTTCCGTCTAAGGGTGAATGAGAAAGATTTTTTTCTTTTTTTCCTTTTTTTAGGGGGGGGGGTAAGGGGATGGGGGTAGGGGGGGGGGGTAATGAGGTTAGTTAATAGGGGTGTTGCCTCGTTCGTTCTGTGTCTGTCTGTCTGTCTCTGTCTCTGGTTTCTCTTTGTCTATCTATCCATCTGTCTGTTTATCTCTATCTATCTATCACGCACACACAAACAAACTCTTCTCTCTCTCTGTTACTCACTCACATACTCACTGCTCCCTACAACATTCTCTCTCTCTCTCTCTCTCTCATCATCTATCTAATCTATCTTCTTCTTCCCCCCCATCTCCCGCTCCTCGTTCTGCTCTCTCTCTCTACCCAATTCTCTCTTTCCCACACCCCACCCTTTCTCTCTCTCTCTCTCTCTCTCTCTCTCTCTCTCTCTCTCTCTCTCTCTCTCTCTCTCTTCTCTCTCTCTTCTCTCTTCTCTCTCTCTCTTCTCTCTCTCCTCTCTCCTCACTCTCTCTCTCTCTCTCGGATTCACTGGGAGAGCCAAAGTCAGTGCCACTTAGAAACACATCACTCCCTTACTTCATTTTGTCTCACTGATGCCAGAGGCTGTAATTTTCTCGCTATTAGGATGATGCAATTAAAAGAGGTAGGGGTGGGGAGGGGGGTGGGGGTGGGGGGGGGGGGAAGGGGGTGAAAGGTAGAGGGGGAGAGAATAAGGGAAGGAATGGTAAAGGGAGAGGTAGGGGAGAAGATAATAATGATAATGATGGTAGTAATGGTAATGACTAACGATAATGGTAATAATGACAATAATTATGATGATAATGATAATGATAGTAATAATGATAATGGTAATAATAATGATAATAGCAACAATGATAACAATGACAATGATAATGATGATGATGATAATCATGATACATGAAATTAAGAATAAAGACAAATAATATTAATGATAATGATAATAGTGATAATACTGATAATAATGAAAATATCAATGATAATGCTACTACTGATGATAATGACGATGATGATGATTATAACAGTAACTAGTGATGATTATAATGATTATAACAATAACATCAACAACAACATCAAGAATGGTAATAATAATAGTAACAACAACAATAATAAAGATAGTAATCACAAAAATATTAAGGATAATAATAATGATGATGATGATGACAGAAGCAACAATAGTAATATCAACGATACTGATAATGGTTAGAATAATGATAATGGCGATAATCATAGTAATAACGATAGTAATGATAATAAAGATAGCAAAATTTGTTATAATACCAATAATGATAATGATGGAGATTGTCTGTAAAAGGAGAGGCAGAATGAAGGAGGAAAGAGGGACAAAGGGAGAGAAAGACTGATAGAGAGGGAGAAAGAGATAGAGACATAAAGCATGGAAAGAGAAGAGAGAGAGAGGTAGAGAGAGAGAGAGAGGAGAGAGAGAGAAGAGAGAGAGAGAGAGAGAGAGAGAGAGAGAGAGAGAGAGAAGAAGAAGAAAGAAAGAAAGAAAGAGAGGGAGAAGAGACAGAGAGAGAGGAAGAATGAGAGAGAGAAAGAGAGAGAGAGAGAAGAGAGAGAGAGAGAGGAGAGAGAAGAGAGAGAGAGAGAGAGAGGAGAGAGAGAGTGAGAGAGAGAGAGAGAGAGAGAGAGAGAGGAGAGGGAGAGAGAGAGAGAGAGAAAGAGAAGAGAGGAAAAGGATAGAAAAAGAAAGAGAGAGAGAGAGAAGAGAGAGATGAGAAATAGAGAGAGAGAAAGATAAGAGGAGGAGAGAGAGAAATGAGTAAAGCTGCTGGATTATATCAACTAATTTGAGTATCGGAGAAATAGATAGAGGTCAGATAAGATAGATTTACTGACGAAAGACCATGAGATACAGAGATAGACAAGAGCGATAACTAGCAGCAGCTGCAATCGACAAGGCGCATAAATATAACTATAACTAATATAATATTATAATATACCATATAATATATAATATTCATAGAACATC
>NW_020871658.1:214292-216792 GCF_003789085.1 Penaeus vannamei | reverse complement strand
TCATTATTAATATTATTATTATCATTATTATCATTATTATTATTATCATTATTATTATTACTATTATGCTTATTGCTGTTGTTGCTGGCACTTTTACTATCTATCAAGTGAAAAAAGGAATTTTTTTTTCAGACTGGATTACAATTGTTGTCGATACAACTAATATTTGGCATTGCTATCCTGTATCATTACTGTTAAAAGTACCAATATTGGCATAGCGACCATGTTATAAGATAGTACAGTCATAGTGCAGTCATACAGTCCAACAACCTCATTATCATTATCATCATTATGATTTTTATTATCATTACCATCATTATGATTTTGTTATCATTATCATCATTATCATTTTTATTACCATTATTATTGTCATAATTTTTATCATTACTTGTATACTTATTGATTTTTCTAACATCATTTTCATTATTATTGTTAATAACATTGTTATTGTTATTATCATTTTTAGTATTGTTAACATCATTATTGTTATTACTATCATTATTATAGAAAAGGATTATTATCAACATCATTAGTATCATCATTATCATTATCAATATTATGATCATTGTTACTATTGATATTATTGTTATCAGTGTAATCAATTTTATTATTCTCATCATTATGACAACTGTTGCTATTGTATTATTTTTCATTCATTTTAATAACATTATTCATTATTGTTTCATATTATTTATCAATTTCATCTCTTCATCATCGTTATTGTTATCATAATTATCATTATCATTCCTTCATCATTATCATTCATTATATATCTCACCTTTTTATCATCATCATCATTATTATGAAAATTGTTGTTATTATCATAGTTGTTCTTACTATTAGCATCATCGTTAAGAATGGTCATTATTATATCATTATTTTCTGTCATTATGTTTTATTTCAATCATATGGAAGTTAAATTTTCCTTCAGTTTTTTGCATTATTTGATAACTCAACAATCAACTTTCCTTTTCCCAAATTTAGCGAATGTTTTTTTTCTTCTGAGTAAGAAAAACGCGTGGAATATTTTTAGAAATAATTATACTGTTATCCATCACCCTCTCTCGCCCCATTATGTTTCCCTGTCTTCTCTCCCCTTCTTTCATCCATTTCTTCCACATCCCCTCTTTCTCCTTCTCTCCCTTTCTTCTCTCTTCGCTTTTCCCTTTTTTCGCTTTTCATCCCCTTTTTTTCACTCTCACTTTCTCCGTTCTCTTTTTTTTTATCTCTCTTCTCTTTCTCTCATTTCCCCTCCCTCTCCTTCTCCACTCCATCTCTCCTCCCTTTCTTTCTTTCTTTCTTCTCTCTCTCTCTTCTCTCTATCTCTATCTCTATCTCTATCCTCTATCTTCTTCTCTCTCTCTTCTCTCTCTCTCTCTCTTTCTCTCTCTCTCCTCTCTCTCTCTCTTCTCTCTCTCTCTCTCTCTTCTCTCCTCTCTCCTGCCGCATAAACAGCAAGCTCTCCGCCATCCCCTTCCTCCCCTATCCCCCCTTCCTCCCCTATCCCCCCGCCTTCCTCCCTATCCCCCCCTTCCCCCTATCCTCCCTCCTTCTTGCTCCGCCCTCCCCTCCCATCCACCAGGTCGTTACCAATAGCAACGTAGGACGCGCTGAGCCCACACCTGGCCGACGGAGAAGTAACTTTCGGCGCCGTCGGCACACGCGGCGGAAGTGACTGTCTCGCCGCCTGTCGTGCCCTCCTTCGGTGTCTTCGTGAAGGGCGCCCATTTGGTGGAGTGTGGTTGGAGAGGAGAGGGAGAGGGGGGAAGGGGGATAAGTGATAAAGCTTGCTGATAAGAAGTGAGGCGGAGGAGAGGGGGGCCGTGTGCGTCGTGAGAGAAGTGGAGGGGCACTGTTTTTTTTTGGGGCGTGTAATACAGGGATCTCGTTTCTCTTCCTCTCGTTTTATAAGTAGTTTATTTTACGTATCTGATACAGCCCACATTTCAGATTTCCTTGTTCTTTTGCCTTTATTCATTTTTCCTTGTTCTTTTTCTTTCTCCTTATCTCGCTTTCTCTTATTCTTCCTTTCTTTGTCCCTTCCTTTATGCTTCCTTATCTTTGAGTCCGTATCAGTTTTTTTTTCCATAATTGCCTATTTATAAATGTATCGAGAGAAAAAATGTAGAAGTGACTGCACTGAATTTAAAGAAAAAAAATATTGATATTTTTCACCCAATATAACCCATAATAGACTTGCTGTTGCATTAGATAAATATACATATTTTTTACTTGTATATCTGTTATATGATTAAACTGATTCAATCTTATTAGGTCGTTTTTTTATTCATTTTATTTCATGTATAATCGTAATAATTGATGCATTATCATTGCTATGTAATTATACTGCCATTGTTTTTGTTGCTTCTATAATCAATATTGTTTTTGGTTTTTTATTTAGCTACTTTCATTTCTATTATCGTCAGTCTGTTTGATTATTAACAGATTTATCATCATTTTGGTAATCATTGTTGTTATTGTTATAATTCTAATGGTGTCG
>NW_020871658.1:200997-206480 GCF_003789085.1 Penaeus vannamei | reverse complement strand
ATATATATATATATATATATATATATATATATATATATATATATACAGATGCAGAAAAAAAAAAATGATTCTTTGCCTTTTAGAACGCAAAATCACCTAACTGCTGAAGATGATTTTTTTTTTCTTTAAAGGGAAGGTCCAGTCTCTACCTACATGTTCATGAATAATTATACATTAAATCATAAAGAATCAATACCAGGTCAAATTTTTGGAAAGGCAATTGTAATTCAACCAAAAATTCGGCGTTTTGTATTCCCCGCGCCCGTCGTCTGCTAAATAATTGACATCGCGCCACCAACCGTGCATGACGTCACACGATGTATGTGACTATGAGCGATCCAGACAATGCGCAATAGGGGTAGGCTACACAGCAACAAACATGGCTGTATCGAACGAAATCTTTATACATAGTATATATAAATACACACAAAAACACGCACACGTGTGTGTGTGTGTGTGTGTGTGTGTATATATATATATATATGTATATATATATATATATGTATATATATTTAATATAATGTATATATATATGTATATATATGTATATATATATATATATATATATGTATATGTATATATATTTTAAGATATATGCATATATATATATATATATATATATATATATATATATATATATATATATATATATACACATATATATACCCATAACCCAAACCTCCTCCCCCCTTCCCCAGAAATTCACCCAATCAACTCAAATCAACTTAAACTAAGTCATATCCACTCCCAAACAATAGCCATATAGCAAAAACCTACGAAAAGTCAGATCCAAGAACTTCCATCTGAAACCAGGGCCAGTGTAGATACACGTTTATGCCAAACAGTGGGTTTTGAGCGTTCTAGAAAAAGGGTTCCATAACAGGTAGAGACATGAAACTTTGGGATCTGAACCTAGTCAGGCCAATGTTCAAGAGTAGCAAGGTTCATTGGAGTCGGCCCAAGTGAAGCTGATATACAAGGGGGTTCCCACCCAACCGTTATTGGGACGTATATACATACATACATAAGAGGTACCATAAATTTAGAAACAAAAATCTCGAGGACGGAAATAGAGAGATGGTTGACCACTCGTTCAAAAGCTTTTATCAAGGAGCGTGTTTTCTTGGGTAGGCGACAGGGCAGTACCAGGCAGTATTATTAGCCTGGTGCTAATTAATCTACTGCCCAGTAGCTATAAATGCATTATTCGTCTCTTTTTTTTCTTACAAATTTCATTCTAAATACTGCCTGGTACTGGCCGGTACCTCCCAGTACTGACCGTACCGCCCGGCACTAATAAAAGTGCTGCCCGGTATCTATAAACACATTATTTGTCTTTTTTCTCTTATAAATTTCATATGAAATACTGTCCGGTATCGCCGGTACTACCCATTGCTAGTAAATGTACTACCCGGTAGCTATAAACGCATTGTCTCTTATTCTCTTATAAATTTAAAACCAAATACTGCCCGGTACGGCCCAGAGCCACCCGCTACTGCCCAGTACCGCCCGCTACTGCCCAGTGCCACTCGCTACTGCCCAGTACCGCCCGCTACTGCCCAGTGCCGCCCGCTGATGCCCAGTACCGCCCGCTGCTGCCCAGTGCCGCCCGCTGCGCCCAGTGCCGCCCGCTGCTGCCCAGTGGCGGCCGCCGCTGCCCAGTGCCGCCCGCTGCTGCCCGCGCTGCCCAGTGGCGCCCGCCGCTGCCCAGTGCGCCCGCCGCTGCCCAGTGCCCCCCGCCGCTGCCAGTGCCGCCCGCCGCTGCCCAGTGCCGCCCGCTGCTGCCCAGTGCCCCCCGCTGCTGCCCAGTACCACCCGCTACTGCCCAGTGCCGCCCGCTGCTGCCCAGTGCCGCTGCTGCTGCCAGTGCCGCCCGCCGCTGCCCAGTGCCGCCCGCCGCTGCCCAGTGCCACCCGCTGTTGCCCAGTGCCGCCCGCCGCTGCCCAGTACCACCCGCTACTGCCCAGTGCCACCCGCTGCTGCCCAGTGCCGCCCGCCGCTGCCCAGTACCACCCGCTACTGCCCAGTGCCACCCGCTGCTGCCAGTGCCGCCCGCTGCTGCCCAGTACCACCCGCTGCTGTCCGCCGCTGCCCGCCGCTGCCCAGTGCCGCCCGCTGCTGCCCATTGCCGCCCGCCGCTGCCCAGTGCCGCCCGCCCGCTGCTGCCCAGTGCCGCCACCCGCTGCTGCCCAGTGCGCCCGCCCGCTGCTGCCCAGTGCCGCCGCCGCTGCCAGTGCCCCCCGCCCGCTGCTGCACAGTGCCGCCCGCGCTGCCCAGTGCCGCCCGCTGCTGCCCAGTGCCCCCGCTGCTGCCCAGTACCACCCGCTACTGCCCAGTGCCGCCCGCTGCTGCCCAGTGCCCACTGCTGCCAGTGCGCCCGCCGCTGCCCAGTGCACCCGCCGCTGCTGCCCCGCCGCCCGCCGCTGCCCAGTGCCGCCAACCCGCTGCTGCCCAGTGCCGCCCGCTACTGCCCAGTGCCACCCGCCCGCTGCTGCCCAGTGCCCCCCGCTGCTGCCCAGTGCCGCCCGCTGCTGCCCAGTGCCGCCCGCCGCTGCCCAGTGCCACCCGCTTTGCCCAGTGCCGCCCGCCGCTGCCCAGTACCACCCGCTACTGCCCAGTGCCACCCGCTCTGCCCAGTGCCGCCCGCCGCTGCCAGTACCACCCGCTACTGCCCAGTGCCACCCGCTGCTGCCCAGTGCCGCCCGCTGCTGCCCAGTACCACCCGCTGCTGTCCGCCGCTGCCCGCCGCTGCCCAGTGCCCGCCCGCTGCTGCCCATTGCGCCCGCCGCTGCCAGTGCCGCCGCGCCGCTGCTGCCCAGTGCCGCCCCCGCTGCTGCCCAGTGCCGCCCGCCCGCTGCTGCCCAGTGCCGCCGCCGCTGCCCAGTGCCGCCCGCCCGCTGCTGCACAGTGCGCCCGCCCGCTGCTACCCAGTGCGCCCGCTTGCTGCCCAGTGCCCCCGCTGCTGCCCCCACCCGCCTACTGCCCAGTGCCGCCCTGCTGCCCAGTGCCCACTGCTGCCCCGCCCGCCGCTGCCCAGTGCCACCCGCCGCTGCTGCCAGTGCCGCCCCCCGCCGCTGCCGCCAACCCGCGCTGCCCAGTGCCGCCCGCTACTGCCCAGTGCCACCCGCCCGCTGCTGCCCAGTGCCCCCGCTGCTGCCCAGTGCCGCCCGCTGCTGCCAGTGCCGCCCGCTGCTGCCCAGTACCACCCGCTGCTGCCCAGTGCCACCCCCCGCTGCTGCCCAGTGCCGCCCGCCCGCCGCTGCCCAGTGCCGCCAACCCGCTGCTGCCCAGTGCCACGCTGCTGCCCAGCTGCCCAGTGCCCGTGCTGCCGCCCCGCTGCTGCCCAGTGCCGCCCGCTGCTGCCCAGTACCACCGCTGCTGCCCAGTGCCGCCCGCTGCTGCCCAGTGCCGCCGCCCGCTTCTGCCCAGTGCCCCCCGCTGCTGCCCAGTGCCACCCGCCTCTGCTGCCCAGTGCCGCCCGCCCGCCAGTGCCACCGCTGCTGCTGCCCAGTGCCCCCCGCTGCTGCCCAGTGCCCGCTGCTGCCCAGTGCCCCGCTGCTGCCCAGTGCCCGCCCGCCCGCTGCTGCCCAGTGCCCGCCTGCTGCTGCCCAGTGCCACCGCGCCCAATGCCCACCCGCCCGCTGCTGCCCAGTGCCGCCCGCTACTGCCCAGTGCCACCCGCTGCTGCCCAGTGCCGCCCGCCCGCTGCTGCCCAGTGCCGCCCGCCCGCTGCTGCCCAGTGCCGCCGCCTGCTGCTGCCCAGTGCCCCCGCCCGCTGCCCAATGCCGCCCCCCGCTGCTGCCCAGTGCCGCCCGCCCGCTGCTGCCCAGTGCCCCCCGCTGCCCTGCCCAGTGCCACCCGCCCGCTGCTTGCCAGCTGCCCAGGCCGCCGCCTGCTGCTACCCAGTGCCGCCCTGCTACCCGCCCGCTCGCTGCTGCCCAGTGCCCCCCGCTGCTGCCCAGTGCGCCGCCGCTGCCTGCCAGTGCCGCCCGCCCGCTGCTGCCCAGTGCCCCCCGCTGCTGCCAGTGCCCCCGCTGCTGCCCAGTGCCGCCCGCCTGCTGCTGCCCAGTGCCCCCCGCTGCTGCCCAGTGCCGCCCGCCTACTGCTGCCACAGTGCCCCCGCTGCTGCCCAGTGCCGCCGCCTGCTGCTGCCCAGTGCCCCCCGCTGCTGCCCAGTGCCGCCCGCCTGCTGCTGCCAGTGTCCCCCCGCTGCTGCCCACCCGCTGCTGCCCAGTGCCGCCCGCCGCTGCCCAGTGCCGCCCGCCCGCTGCTGCCCAGTGCCGCCCGCCCGCTGCTGCCCAGTGCCGCCTGCCGCTGCCCAGTGCCGCCCGCCGCCCGCCGCTGCCCAGTGGCGCCCGCTGCTTGCCCAGTGCCGCCCGCCGCTGCCCAGTGCCGCCCGCCCGCTGCCCAGTGCCGCCCGCCGCTGCCCTGCCGCTGCCAGTGCGCCCGCCGCCCAGCCGCCCGCCGCTGCCCAGTGCGCCCGCCGCTGCCCAGTGCCGCCCGCCGCTGCCCAGTGCCGCCCGCGCTGCCCAGTGCCGCCCGCCGCTGCCAGTGCCGCCCGCCGTGCCCAGTGCGCCGCCGCTGCCCAGTGCCGCCCGCCGCTGCCCAGCTGCCCAGTGCCGCCCGCCGCTGCCAGTGCCGCCCGCCGCTGCCCAGTGCCGCCCGCCGCTGCCCAGTGCCCCGCCGCTGCCCAGTGCTGCTGCCAGTGCCGCCCGCTGCTGCCCAGTGCTCATAACTTTTTGAGTTACCCTACTAACCAACGAAGAAAATAACCGACTCCATCAAAAACATAACCCTCCTTGACAGAGGTAACTATGAATATTCATATGTACTAACAGTTGAAGGAACCGGTATATCTTTCAATCTTTGTCAATTTTAGAGGGAAAAATTTATTTAGAAATGTTAGCATACCTGAGGAGGTGTCCCATTAGATGTGAATTGTTCAACTGAATATGTAAAACGCTAACGATTCGCTTATGATACGAGTCAATGGCTAAAAGACAAAAGTAAGCGATTTGTCATACGAAGCACAAACTTTGGGACCCTAATCCTAATTTCTTAAAATCCTAGTTATAACTAGTGTAATGAACATGTGTATAAAATCGGAAAGCACTCTAAAAAAAAAATAAAAAAAATGTTATATACAGATGCAGAAAAAAAACAAATGATTCTTTGTCTTTTAGAGCGCAAAATCACCTAACTGCTGAAGATGATTTTTTTTTTCTTTAAAGGGAAGGTCCAGTCTCTACCCACATGTTCATGAATAATTATATTCATAATTAAATCATAAAGAATCAATACCAGGTCAAATTTTTTGGAAAGGCAATTGTAATTCAACCAAAAATTCGGCGTTTTGTATTCCCCGCGCCCGTCGTCTGCTAAATAATTGACATCGCGCCACCAACCGTGCATGACGTCACACGATGTATGTGACTGTGAGCGATCCAGACAATGCGCAATAGGGGTAGGCTACACAGCAACAA
>NW_020871658.1:183497-195997 GCF_003789085.1 Penaeus vannamei | reverse complement strand
TTAGAAAATTTTTTACTCATTCATCACTAAACATGGCTGACACTGAGTCAGACGCGTGAGTCTGGGACTCGATCCGAGACTTACTTAATCTTGGATTTACCAGTCTATCAACGAGATATGGAGGAGTGAGAGAGAGAGAGAGACTGAGAAAAAAAGAGAGACAAGGAATTAACTCAGGGTGACTTCATTGGATGCAATGCTCTCATGGTCATAGGCCACAGACAAGGAATGGGTTAGTGTTTCAGCAGAAGCAGTTTCCTGCAAGGTTGCAGAAGGGAGTGATAAACAAATCTTTTTCGTAAAATATTTCCTAAACTGAACCATTGCACACCCCGTGGACTGGATTACCTTTACGCACATGATGGGTATTCGGGTGAGCGAAACAATTTCATCGTTTTTGGTAAAAAATATACATACATATATATATGTATGTGTATATATATATTATATATATATATATATATATATATATATATTGTATATGTGTGTACATACATATAAATGAATATATAAAATATACATTATATATATAGTATATATATATATTTACATTTATACAGGTATATATATGTATATACGTATATCTATGTTATATGGGTATATGTATGTATGTATGTATATGTGTATATATATATATATATATATATATATATATATATATATATATATATATATATATATATATATATATATATATGGGTGTATATATACATTATGTATATGGATATGTATATATGGATATATACATATTTAATATATATGTATGGATATATATATGGATATATTTATATACATATACATATATACGTGTTTGTGTATACGCGTATAGATATATGTATATATATACATATTTATACATATACGAGTGCATATATATATATATATATATATATATATATATATATATATATATATATATATATATATACGTGTTTATGTGTCTGTACACCGCATGACGTCACAGACGTGTGGCGACGCTGCAATCGCATTTTTAGCAGATGACGTTTTCACCTAGTTTTACGGGTGCAAAATGCCGAAATTGAGGGTAAACGGATAAGATTAACATCGAACTAAGGTTTTAATACTTTTATTTATTGTACATAGCATCAAATAAAAACAATTATTACATGGTTTGAAACCCACTGCACCTTCCCTTTAAATGACTGATTTGGTTATGAATATTTCTGATACTTTTAGTATTTTTATGTCTCTTCTGTGAGATTTGCCTTTGTACATGTGTCCAAGTCGTATTCAAGGTCAGTGAATAGCCATAAGTGTCTTTGATTGCAGTAGGGCCTTTTACTGCAATACTGATCGTATGCCCATTACTCAGATGATCTGAGGCGAAAAAAGGAAAAGTTAAAAGTAGGACTGTGTGGTGTATTGTATATTTGTGTGTCGAATGGGTTCGTAGTCAAATTGGTTTCTTTTGAGTGGTAGCGTGAATAGAGAAACCAACTGACTCCCCGTTTATATACCTCGACATCATCATAAAAACATAAAAAGTTAAATCAATAATCATTGAAACGATGTAGAGAAAGGAGCAAGGTTCGATAATATCCACGAGCTTAATAATTAATGCAAAACCTCTCAGACTGGTCTATATTTACTTTTATAAACAAGGAATCATGGCCAACTCCTATACACAAAGAAAACAATCAGGGAAGCAGGACTTACTTATATTTTCCGTATGATCTGAAGACTAGATGTGTGCCGAGTATTCCACCGTCCGGCACGTCAGGAGAAATTACCCAGAAGGATTGCAAAACGCCGTTGTTTCGAGGAGAGTCAATCAATTTCCAGCTCAACGCGGCTTAAATTCATAAACTTCATGACGCCAAATATCGATCGTAAGAGCGAATGTTTGAAAAAAACAAAGAAAAAAAACGAAATGCACCAAAAACATTAATAAAGTAATCCTCATAGCGAGATGAGACAGAGAAAAATACATACTCAATGTGGAGAAGGCAGAAAAACGTACAGTTAAAACAGGCAATTCTTAAAATCAGTACAAAGCTTCCGTAGGTAAGAAAAATGGACAAAACGTAAAAATAAGTGATAATTTAAGATGACAAAACTATCAAACTCATAGAAGAATCAAGAAATAATTTACATATAAATGAATCGCAGATAAGAGTACGGGGTCAAAGGGCAAACTCAAACAGAAGTGACCTATATGAACCAACGAAAAATTGAATAGTAAAACGAAAAAAAATCAACATATGTACACAGAAAGGCAAGAAAACAGCGACTGCATCAAGCGCTGACCGGGCGGCGAGATGTCATAGCGCGCTAGACTACGAGAGGCTGGCGCGAGATGAGGGGAGATGGCGGGATGCAGGATGCCACCTTACAGTACACACATGGAGGGAAATTGGTCACCTACGTATGATGCATCAAAGTATAATTGCGTATCTTAAATCTGATACGAATAACACACTAAACCACCATCTAAACTGCTCTCGGGTATACGGCATGTTCCTCCCTGCTGTAGGAAAGTTGCCCTGAATATCGTGTTTCTAACTACATATGATTCTTACTACTTGTGAATGTATGCGTTTATTTACATTAAATCTATATATATATATATATATTATATATATATATATATATATATATATATATATATATATATATATATATATATATATATATATATATATATATATATATATATATATAAAATGTGTGTGTGTGCGTGTGTGCGTGTGCGTGTGTGCGTGTGCGTGTGCGTGCGTCTGAGTATATAGTTTCCATTGCAAAGCTGATGATTAGGAAAATAACTGGTTTCTTGATATCCTGCAGCTGTGTCTTCTGAGAAATGAAATTCAGCGAAGAATGTATTTGGCATTATCCTTACAGTGCGTCTGAAACTGCCAACAATCGCAAATACCTTTAAATATCATTTAAGTGATTGTGTAATTTCACAGTGCGTGTGTATCATCGTGGAACCCACCTGATTTCTAATGTATACGTTGTACAATAGGAAAGAAAAACAAAATATTCCGAAATATAATGCCACTGGCACATGTGGGATCGTTCAAGGCTGCCTCCCTCGCCAAGCACTATAAGGACTGGCATACGTGAGACTCCTCTCCTCATAGCGACAGGCTAGCACGGAGAGGAAACATGATGAATTTGGAAGGCTCTCAGTTGTTCCCGTATCCGAACGCCTTCCTGAATGGTATTGTGCTTGTAGGTCTCCTGAGTGTTCTGAAATTCTTCACGGTCACGACATGGAACTTGGCAGTGGGTCTACGAGCGCACGTGTGGTCCAAACTCCGGAACAAGAATTTCGTTGAGACTTACGGGCAATGGGCAGGTAAGGTCAGACAGAAGACGGTTTTTAGAACGCGCAATTGCATAGCGCATGATTTTAAACTTACTTTTAACTTTAAGGTGAGTTTTTTGCTGATAACATTTGCAGTACGTAATATATATACACTTATTCTAGATTAAGAGAAGGTATTAATTTCTCCTGTCGTGTTATATCAGGGATACTTCCATGGGAGGTTTTCTTTGGACTTTCATTCATTTTTATTCATTAAAAGTGCATTTTATATATCACTTGTAAGAACATGCAAATTCACGTAGATAGCTGTTTTTCGCGCACTTTAATACAGGGTCGGAATCAGTGACATAAATGTAAACTTGGGAGTACCTACAGTCGGGTGCAGACCATACGTGCAATTTTTTTTTTTTTTTTTTTTTTACGTCCCTCTCAATAATCTAGGGACATAAACGCATCAGTAATTTAATACTATTATTAAATATGGGAACGTAGCACAAACGACTAAAAGAACAAGTGAATGAACATATAAGATTCGACGAATAAAAAAAAATCAAAATTTCACTGCACTTAGAGAGGTCATACCACGCTCTTTAAACTCCTTAACTCTCTCATTGCTCCTTCCCATCAAAATATTCTAATCTCCAACCTTCCCGTCCTCGAACTTGATCTTCAACTCGACCTTCAAACAGCTGGTCACTGGGAGCAACGGGACTCCCACACCCGTTTTTGCCCCAAGGAGGAAAATGTTACATAACTAATCAAGATCTTTCGTTATAGTATATTTCAAGTGTTAATGATTTTGTCATTACATTACTTTCCTATTTTTTCTTTTGCAGAAATACTTCCTCTAGATTTTGTACCTGCTCTTATCCATGGTCTTTACACAACCGTGATTTGAATAATGTAATACTCTCCCACTGAATAGTAAATTTGAATTGTAATAAGCCGAAATTAACATTTACTATCGGTGACATTACAAACGCACGCACGCACCCACCCACCCACATCCATACACATATATACATACATTTTTATATGTATGTATGCACACACACACACACACACACACACACACACACACACACACACACACACACACACACACACACACACACACACACACACACACACACACACACACAACACACACACGCACGCACGTGCATGTGTGTACATATGTATGTATGTGTGTGTATTTATGTATATATGTATATATTTTATTTATCTAAGCCCTCATTCGTATAAACATTCTTTTCAATTATGTTATTATAAATGTGCACGTTTGAGTGCGGGTATTTTGTACCGGAAATAAAAGCATGTCCGAATACAGCTACTTCCATCTCTCGACCAATTATAAAACAATTTCTCTTCCCTTTTCCCAGTCGTCACAGGGAGTTCAGACGGCATCGGGAAGGGCTATGCATATGAACTCGCCAAGAAAGGGATGAACTTGCTCCTGATATCTCGCACGATGGAAAAGTTGCAGAAAATCAAAGAAGAAATTGGTGAGTCTGTTCTCTTTGTGTGATGTTGCTGGTATATGTTTTGTTGTTTGTTGTTGTTGTCGTGTTTGAGTATTCGGTAGATTTTATTGTATTATTGTAGTAGGTGTTTGGGGAAATAATAATGATTGGGAGGGATGTAATAGTGAGGGTACCAGGTATTAAGTAACGTGTGATTGTTATTGTTATTGTGAAGGTATTATTAATATCAATGTTATTAACAATATTAATGTTATTAATATTGTTAAGCCATTATCATTAACATACATAATATTTACATAGTCCTGTATGTGTAATATAGATACCACAACCTCGCTTTTCTTCAATAGAAAAAGAGTTCGGTGTCGAGGTGGAGATAATGCAAGTAGACTTCAGCCATGGAAAGCAGGTGTACGAAGAGATAGAGGAACGCGTGAGAGGAAAGGAGGTCGGCCTTTTAGGTAGGTATAAAAACAGTGATATTCTGTTGCAAATACTTTCGCAATCAGAGAATACTTCATTTTCTTTTGAGGCAATCTTCACGTTACAAATACTGTCGAAAAAAATGTGATGAAATGTCCGTTACTGACAACAGCATCATCGAAGAGAGTGAGTGAGAGAGAGAGAGAGAGAGAGAGAGAGAGAGAGAGAGAGAGAGAGAGAGAGAGAGAGAGAGAGAGAGAGAGAGAGAGAGAGAGAGAGAGAGAGAGAGAGAGAGAGAATGAAAAGAGAGAGAGAGAGAGAGAGAGAGTGAAAGAGAGAGGTGCCTGAACGATCATTTCGTCATGAGCACCGACTCCCCTTTTCCAGTGAACAACGTGGCCGTTATAGTACCTCATCCTATGAACTTCGGCGAAGTCAGCGAGCACCAGCTTTGGAGTCACGTCAATGTCAATGTTGCATCTCCCTTGGCAATGACGAGAATGATCCTGCCAGGGATGTTGGAGCGCGACAAAGGAGCCATCGTCAACATTGCGTCTATTTACGGCCGCTATCCCGTGCCGATGGTGCAGGTTTATTCCGCCACCAAGGTAAGCACAGGCTGGGAACGATGATGGAAATACTCTTGCATGTTGACGGGAAAAAACACTATAACACAAAATGCTTATTTCTTATTGCACGTTTTTTCCTTATTTTTACCATCGATTAAGATTAATTTATATAACAACATTTGTGTATGTCAAGGAATAATTTTAATATTGCATAGTGTTAGGGATAATGCTGATTATTTGAATTCTGAAAATACTCGTCCACGCTGTCCCTACTTATGCATTATTTTCTTTTTTAGACTAATGTATCTCACTTATTTACGTAGTACCATCGCCATTACTGTTACTGCGGTTGTTGATATTGTTATTGTCGATGTTACAATTTTTGTCATTATCGACATTTATATTACGTTGATTAGTAGTAATATAGCTATCATTACTGTCATGATCACCATTTTCATCGTCTTCGTTATCATCATCACCATCATTATCAATATCATTATCACCATTCTTGTTTTGATTAGCATCATCGTAATTAGTCTAATTCCTCTAATTATTTCCAATCCTATCCTTATTCTTGTCCTCACCAGCACCATCGTTATTAATTCATATACAAGGTATTTATCGAGACGGCGATAATCATTACGATAATAACATAATTCTAAAGATTAAACAAAGTTCTATAGTTAAGCATCTGATGTTAATTTTGACGGGCTTTTTGTATATGAAAACATAAATTAAAAAGTAAATAAAATTCTATATATGAAAATTCAAATTTGATCCTGACAGATTTTTGAATATGAAAACAAATCCAAAAAGTAAATAAGTTACCATATGAAAACATTCGATTTTAATTCTGACAGGCTTTTACATGTGCAAACATATACATAAAGTGGTAATAACATTTTAGTAATTACGCATTTCCACAGGCATTTGTAGACTTCTTTTCCGAAGCTTTAGGATCGGAATACGAAAATTCTGGCGTGACCGTTCAGACCGTTACACCCGCCTATGTGTCGACCAGCATGACCAGCTTTTCTGAAAAGGTCCACAAACCAAGTAAGATTTGTAATTATTTATACGTATTCTTGTACTATTTTTATATCGGTTTTATTTTTTGAAAATATTTATCTGTGAGAGTTTTTCATATTTATGTATTTCTGTTATTTTCATTGTGTTTTTCTTTCATATTTTTTCTTCTATTATTTTTGTCTATTTTTATATTTTTTTCTATCATATGATAATAATATTACACCTAATATATCTCTTCTATTTTTTCTATATTTTTTCTCTTCCTGTAACACTTTATAACCCCCTTATTTTGTCTGTTTCCCGTTCCCCTTTTCTTTCGCTAGGATTCTTCGTGCCAACAGCCTCCAACTTTGCCGCCCATGCTGTGGATACCTTGGGATACACCTCTTACACGACAGGCTATTGGACCCATGGCTTACAGGTGGGCACTTTTGCTAGAGGGTTGTCTTGAATAGGTAGATGGACAGGGGGGTGGATAGATAAGCCAGTAGATTGATAGGGGAAAGGAATGAATAGATAAATTTGGGGAGATGTCTGAAGTGATAGATAGACGAATGAGTGTCTAACTAGACAGATAGACAGAAGGGATGTGTGAATAGATAGATAGAGGGAATGTCTGAATAGATAGAAAGGCGGAAGAATGCATGTCTAGATAAACTGACTAGGAAGTGTTTGGATATGTAAGATGAATGTCTAAATCAGTGGTTTTTAACCTTTTTACTATCACGTCTCCTGTAGGGATTTGTCCTTCCATCTACACACTCCTATGAACAAAATATCCTTCCAGATTTTAAAGAAAATTTAAGATAAGTTCTTAGTCTTTTTTTTTAAGTAATGATTAGTCACTTTGTTATCAGACGATTATTTGCCCATGTTCTCGTTAAGAGAATAACAAATATACATAGAGAAATTCCTGCTTTTTCTGAAGGGCTTATGACCCCCTTGGAGATTACTGGCGCACCCTCAGGTCAAGAACCTCTGGTCTAAGAGGAGAGATGTCTAAGTACACAAAATAAACAGGAAGAAAGAGAGTGTTAACCTAAACAAGATTTTGCATAGTATCAATCCGTCCGTTAAAATCGAGAGAGCGGAAAGCATATCGACTTGGGGACCATTTATAGCAACAAACAAATGTATGCTGATAACAAACATAGACTTTTCAAACATTCAGTTTGAAAAGATAATTGTAAATAATAATTATCAGAATGATTAACCCAATTGTGTCTATTGTTTTCCGCTTTTCAGGCTTGGGTGATGGATACTTTCTTTCCACGATGGGTCTGGATGAAGTTCTTGAAGAAGAATTGCGAGGATTTACTGAAAGATTTAAAGAAGACGAAAGAAGAATGAATGCCTGGTGGGAGCTCAGCAGAAGTGGATGGCGGGAAAATAATATTTGGTGGGAAATGTGTAGCAGAACTCAATTTTGTGGAGGGATGTGAAGGGAGCTATATTTGTGATAGACACACACACCCACACACGCTTATATGTGTGCGTGTGTGTATATACACATATATATACATATACATCCATATACACACACACACACACGCACAAAACACATACGCACACACACACACACACACACACACACACACACACACACACACACACACACACACACACACACACACACACACACACACACACACACACACACACACACACACACAACACACACACACACACACACAACACACAACACCACACACACACAACACACACCACACACACACACACACACACACACACACACACACACACACCACACACACACACACACACACACACACACACACATATACACATATATACATACATACACATCATATATACATACAAACATATATTACATACATACATGCATGAATATGCGTAAATGTATACATGTATATAGATATATGGATAGATAGATAGATATAGAAATACACACACACACACACACACACACACACACACACACACACACACACACACACACACACACACACACACATATATATATATAGTGTGTGTGTGTGTGTGTGTGTGTGTTGTGTGTGTGTGTGTGTGCATTATATATATATATATATATATATATATATATATAATATATATATATATATATATATATATTAATTTACATTATATATATTTGTATATATACATTAATACACACACACACACATACATATGTGTGTGTGTGTGTGTATGTGTGTATAAATGCGTGTGTCTGAGAGAGAGAGAGAGAGAGAGAGAGAGAGAGAGAGAGAGAGAGAGAGAGAGAGAGAGAGAGAGAGAGAGAGAGAGAGAGAGAGAGAGAGAGAGAGAGAGAGAGAGAGAGAGAGAGACGTATATGGCGTCAGAATGAAATAAGAGTATATCCTACTTTTCTGACTAATAATTTCCTGATCTTCTTTACAACAATTTAATAGGTCTACAAAACGCAAATCAATTAACTCCTAATTATTAAACAAGCTTACTATAATATGTCTTTTTTTTGTAGCCAAGTAGAAGAACTTGTTATTGGTGCGATCAACATCCAGCGGAAAAAACTACGATATTCGTATATATTCATATAAACTTGATGTAAATGCCCTTGTTGTATTGTGAATAAGGGAAAAATATATGAATTTATGCCAAAAAATGAGTTAATATATTGCAAGCTTCACAGAGTAGCAAACATTATTTTTTCTCTTTGTGGTTTCTTTGGCATTACACGACATATGTTTCTGTTTTAATAATGATGAAAAGATAAATAAAACACATATTGATCCGAGCCCTTGTTTCCTTTTGCAGCACATAAATTGCTTAAAGAACAAATACATTTCACGTTAGAAATGATATAAAGAGGAGACGGGTTATTCTGCACTTTATAACAATTAACTAGATATTTACATATTAGACAAACCGTTAAAATGACTGTTATCGGGCAGCTACGGCAATGCCAATTCCACTACAAACGTGTCTCGAACCTGCCCATCTCTGGCATCACGACACCACTCACCTCCTTGTTAATCGTCGATGGCTGCTGAAAATGAGATGAACTATCATCAGTGGGGCGAGTTTTGATCTAGGCCTCCGACCTCTCCCTGCTATGTGGTTTCTTATGCCTCCTTTGCCGTGTTTGAGACCTATGTGTCAAAGGTCGATGCAAAGCCCGATCTCCGACCAATCAAACCGTGCAATATGGATCTCCTGTAATAAGACAAAGCTGTACCTTGTTCTTGGGTGGTCACCACTGAACTCCTTAGCTGCTTCAAGTGTTTGAAGGTGTTCCACGGTGCTACAGGGTCCCTTGGGCTGCCGAGCACTGCCAAGCGATTGGAAACGGCCTAACGAACCCCCAAGCACACTCCTCTCTGTCTTTTCATGGACACTGATACTAGAAAACCTGTATCTGAAACCACATCCTAACTCCTTTAGTGAATTGACCCCCTAAGAGAAGGGATGGCTGTAAACTGCCCTCCCCTAAATGAAGGAGTTCATCTAACAAATTTGTGCTTGTCTAAGAAAAGCCTCCTAGTCTTTCTGAACCCGAGGCGCGAACGGGGCCGAACGGGACGGGAACCTAGGAACCAAGGTCTATAGAAGTACTTATATAGACCTTGCTAGGAACTGCACGCGAAGATCGCGCACCGAAGGCGTCCTCGGGGACTGGTTTAAAACTACTATTTTTTTTATTTGTCGAGGACGGGTTGAAAAATACCTTGTTTTTTCGGGGAGAGAGCAAGAAAAGGACCCCCTCTCTTTAGAATTTTCGGGGAATTTTCCCCGAAATAAGATCCAAAAATAAACCCCTTTCCCAAAAATTCGGGAACGCGGATGAGGTACAGTGGATCCCCTGAGTAGGAGACCGGACTGCTTTCTCAGTGGGATTCATAGCCAGTCTCGCTTGCAGGGTGGAAGGGGAGTTGGGCTTGTTCCTTTAGGGTCGCTGACTGGCAAGATCTACCTCCCCAACACGCATACACACACACATACATACATACATACACACATACACGCAAGCACGTACATACACATATATAATGTAGTGTCACATACATGTTAAATATCAGTCATGCTTTACATTCATGTTTAATATCACAGTTATGCCTTTTTCAACTCAGAGTGATTAAAATCTATCAACTTGCCTTCAGCTCTATTTGATTTTTAACTTTGAACAGCCGTAGAATTAACGAAAATAGTACATTCATTACTTATCGGAGGATGAAAGTCTTGAAATAAATACCTAGCAACTTTCCATCACTTATCTCACTATGAGATTTGTCTCACGATAAGATAACGACAAGCTCTTTCATTGATCATAGCATCTACGGCATGACAAACTGACCCTTGGCAGAAATAGCGATACGAACGATGCATACCGACAAACAACGCTTAATGTTACCCTAGAAACGAAACGTCATCGTGAACAAAAAGTTCTGAAGGGCTATCAACGTCATCAATGGTCGGTCAGAACAGAGGCGGACATGATTGACTTTAAAGATCTCCGGTTATTTCCAGATCTTGAGGCCGTAGTGAATGTTATTACGGTCCTTGGCATCCTGACGGCTACGAAGATCATAGTGAGGACGGCTTGGGATGTGGTCGTTGGTCTGAGGGCGCATGTGTGGTCAAAGCTGTGTAAGAAGAACTTGGTGCGGACTTACGGGAAATGGGCAAGTATGTATTAGATGAAAGTATGGAAAGAAAACGTATAAACACACATGCTAGGGCAAACACAGGCACGTACAAACACACGCATAGATAGATCATGCATACCCTCACCCACACACTCACATTCCACATTCGCAGGTCCTTAGGAAGGCACATAAGCAGGCATGAAGACGGACATGCAGGCACACCCATACCCACACTCACACCACGCCCATATTCACATCCACACACACTAACCCAAACACATGTACCAATACATACTTATAGTCATGTACTTAATTTTACATGCTGGCATTTTCGTAGGCTCTATGCAATTATTTACACTAATACTTTGAAATAAAGGTAGTAGCTTACATCATGATATTATGCTTTATGAAGATTTTTTTCTCTTGTCTGAGCAAAAATACAAATACAATAATGAGTGTACAAAGATGAATAGAAAAACAGCCACAGTATTAAAGGAATATCAAAGTGTGATTTTTTGTATCAGACTACATCATGTGGCAAAATCGAAAAGAAGACAAAGAAAATTTGATTTAAGGACAAGGAAAAAGAACTGGGTCGTTTTGTACTGTCTGACATGCATATATATCATATGTCTCAAGGAGTATCCTTTTCAGTTTTATTGTCGAAAATGGAATTTAGTTGGAATGGAAACATCAACAGGTTCAAATTCTTTTCTTAATGTAACTGTGTATTTTATTTTTTTTTTTACTTGGATAGATGATTAGATAAAGAGGATAAATGAGTTAATTAATATATGAATATTTTCCAGTTGTAACAGGATGTACAGATGGAATTGGAAGAGCTTATGCTTTTGAACTGGCAAAGAATGGCATGAACATTATTTTGATATCTCGAACTGCAGAAAAACTACAGGATGTTGCTTCACAGATTGGTAAGTTTGGGGAATTTTAATAAGTTGATAAATATGTTATGAAAATTTTGTAATTATACTTCTTTGATATTTTGAAAAAAGTTGTGATCATACAATTAGAAAAAAGTTACTTGTTTACTAATCTAGTTTTAATTAGTATTTAAATATGAAATAATTTTATTTAATTA
>NW_020871658.1:174548-176243 GCF_003789085.1 Penaeus vannamei | reverse complement strand
GAAAGAGAGAAAGAGAGAGAGAGAAAGAGAGAGAAAGAGAGAGAGAGAAAGAGAGAGAAAGAGAGAGAGAGAAAGAGAGAGAGAGAAAGAGAGTGAGAGAAAGGTTCTCTACTTCCTTAAGACATGGGTACTTGCACAAAACCAGTAACAGCACTTTGTTCTTTTTTAACTGCCTTATATGATAAAAAAAAAAAAAAATGCAAGTGTTTTTTAAAACCCCTCCCAACAACTCCCCCCATCATTACAAAACACGTTGACAACATCTCAACAAAATCCTGAAAAAAGTAGTCACACAATATCCCACGTGTGCCTGGTGCTCCTGACTGAAGATTATCACACTTACACAAGACCTTCTGTAGACGAGTGGCTGTTTTTGTGTGGCCCACAGTAAGAGAACCATATTAAAGTCTCTGCACATATATTCAAAGATACAATTTGACAGATTCATCTTATATCAATAATGCATTTTTTTTCTTTTCTTTTTTTTGAAAGAAAGTGTACTGTTCTATATCATTACTGATTCAACTGAAAAACATTCAGAATTTCAGTTTAGTGAGAAAGAAAATATCAATAAACACAAAAAATCAGAAAATGATACCGCACTGACCATATCGCATCAAAGGAAATATTAAAGCTTGTTTAAACACTTTCTGATAAGGTACTGATGCACTATTTGATATAAATCTTAGATCAAAAACTACCTAGCTACAAATGGCCTATATTGCACACACAAGAGCATAAAGCAGTATAGCATATATTTGAAATTTTCTGTTCTTTACATTTTTGACTGAAAGAAATGAATATATACAAAAAAGTAGACAAGCATTTACACACAGCTGCACACACACATGTCCACCCACACTCAAACTTATATATATACACAAATGAATAAACAAAAATGGTAAATATCTATTCTGCAAAACCAAAAATCGCTCAAAATGCAAATTTCTGCAAGGCAAGCATAGTCTGACTTGTGCTCTTTTTTTTACCTATCCTTATATGTTCTGAAATGTAGGACTCTCTGTCTGGGACAAGAGAGTCCTTTCATACATATGTTAGCCAGGCCCAAGTGACTCAATGAAAGCCTTGGAAATTCCTTTAGCTCACTTCTAAGAATGCACTCAATTTTAGAGACGTTAGTTGTTGATCCTTCAGACATTCATACTCAAGACAATATGGGTCCTAAGATATTGAAAATGCAAAATCCAACGGAATCATCCTTTTTATAACTAAGAGCATCCTACAGGGATCCTCGTGAAAATCTTTAAGGAAAAATTTCTTTTGCTTTTATATTCAACATCAATATTCTGCCTACTTGATCATCTGATCTATTAACTGTGCTTGAACAAGCTTTAAGAGTTTTGCTTTGTTTAAACATGCCTTTTCTTTCTCATCCATATCATGTTAGCTAGTCCTCTACTATGACTGAGGATAAACTAACAGAAAAATGTTCTCTAAGATGATGCAGTCTGCATGCTGCTTTCTCACCATCTTTGTCATCTAAGGAAATCAAGTAACCGTACATGACTGATCTAATTCACATAACATATGAAAAGAAAAATCTATAGCTAACTTACCAGGAGAATATAAAAGATTTGCAAACTCTGGCAACATTCACTACACAAGGCATATAACATTATTGCTAGCATCTTATATGCAGGGAATTTCCAATGGCCTATATATATATATACATAT
>NW_020871658.1:162048-164548 GCF_003789085.1 Penaeus vannamei | reverse complement strand
AAATTGAGACGAATGAGGAATTTGGAAAGAGAAATTGAGATGTAAGGCGAATTAGGGAAAATAAATTGAGATTTAAGAGGAATTGGTTAAGAGAAATTGGGACGATTGAGGATTGGAGGAGAGAAATTGAGACGAATGATGAATGGGAGGAGAGGAATTGTGACGTATGAGGAATTGGGGACGAGAAATTGAGACGTATGAGGAATTGGGGAAGATGAGGGAGAAGTATGCGGAATTGGGGAAGAAAATGAGACGTATGAGGAATTGAGGAAGAGAAATGAGAAGTATGAGGAATTGGGGGAGAGGAAATTAATAGTAGGAATTGGGAAAGAAAAACTGAAAAATACAAGAAGTAGGGGAAGATAAATTGAGAAGTATGAGGATTTGGGGACGATATAAGGAAAGGTTTCAGACATCAGGAAACAGAGGTGGAAAAGTAATAAGAAATCAGAGAAGAGAAATTTGAACAGAATATATCATTATGAGGCATTAAGAAAGAGAGAAGGAGAGAGATATGAGGGACTGGGGGAGAGAAGCAGGAAAAGTGCACAGAATACGAGAAAAAAGATGAAAAATATATGAGGAATTGGGGGAGATGGAAAAATACATGATAAATTTGGGGAGAAAAGTTGAAAAGAAATATAAGGAATTGGGTGGAACAAATCACGAGAAAGAGAAATGAAGAAAAATATATACTAAAATGAGCAATTGTGAGAAAAATGAAAAATAAGTGAATGAAATAATGAGATAGAAAATGGAGTGAATTAGCGAAATGACCGTTAAAAGAAAGATAGAGAGCATGGGGAGACATGATAGATAAGATGGAAAGCTGTGATGAAAAGTTAAGATAGAAAAAATACAATGGATAGAGGGAAGAAAACTTGATTAATTAGCGAGAGAAAGCAAGTGGTAAAAAGAGAAAAGACAATAGAACCCATTTATGAAAAAGATGGAGAATGCATAGAACGAAAATAAACATCCCCCCTCCAAAAAAGAAAACGGATTTGTTAAAAAAAAAAGAAAATGGTAGATGAGGGTAAACTAAAGAAGATCGCGGAATGTTTTAATTCCCCGTCCCTTTTCACTTTCCCTCATCCCGACCCTTTTAAGTAGGGGTTCTGAAACTGACTGCCAACATAATCTCAAAAACTTCTATTCCTCAATCCTAGCATAAATCGCAATTAAAACCTATGAAAGTTCAGAGGCGTGCGTATTGGAGAGCGAGAGAGAAAGGAATGGAGGGAGAGAGCGAGTCTGTGTGGGTGTGTATGTGTGGGTGTGCGTGCGTGTCCGTGTGTGTGTGTGTGTGTGTGTGTGTGTGTGTGTGTGTGTGTGTGTGTGTGTGTGTGTGTGTGTGTGTGTGTGTGTGTGTGTGTGTGTGTGTGTGTGTGTGTGTGTGTGTGTGTGTGTGTGTGTGTGTGCGTGTGTGTGTGCATTCAAAATACATTTTTATACCTTTAAATATCACTCAAAATACACAGTCAATACACTAACAGCAATCAGAAATATTCTATCCCTATAAAACCCGCATATGATTATTCCAACACATGAATTACAGTTTAGGTTCTCTGCATCGTGTTACAAGCCACCCAGACTGGTATTGCACATGTCCTTCAGCAAGTAACATAGGTGGTTATGGAACAGCCAAGTCCTTTAGCAACCAACCCAGAGAGAAACTAGAGTAGTTAAACAACAGCTGAGTAATTCAGAAGCCAACCACACGTAGTTACTCACTTGAGGAGTCCCTTAGCGAACAACCCACTTATTAACCACTTGTCAAATCTTTACTTTTGCGAACTTTGCTTCTCTGTGAGGGTGGGGAGTGATGTCAGGCAGCTATGAATCAAGATTAAAATTGACGAGAAGACTTAAAAGGACTTCCGTACAGTTTTGAATTCCTTATCGAGAATAGATTGAATGGACTTTACGTGCAGACGAATGAAGCAATGCGACCTGAATATAGTTTGTCTGTGTGTGTGCTTTTGCGTACACGTGTGCGTGCGTGCGTACGTGTATGTGTGTGTGTACGTGTATGTGTGTGTAATGTGTGTGTGTGTGTGTGTGTAAGTGTACGTGTGTGTGTGTGTGTATGTACATGTATATGAGCGTCTCTATATTTGTACATATGTATGCCATTGTATATATGTACTGTATATAAATAAGTCCCTTAGAATCCGCGCGACCTAAAAACTGCCAACCGCACCTGATGTCGTCAAAGATGGCGGCGATCTTGCTGGGCAGCGCGGCGTCCCGGTAGATGGCGTCGTTGCTGCGCGGAAGACCCATGCCCATCGCGCGCTTCCGGAACATCAAGGGGCTGACGGGGGACTGGAAGTGGTACGGGGACTGGTAGTCGTCGTAGTCGTTCTCGCCTGAAACCGCAAGGCAAGTGTGAGAGAAGGAGGAAGTGGTTGGATGTAATGTTAATGGAACGATGAATAATTACGATTAAGATTAATGACTTTGATTTTGATAATGACAGTGCGTGTCATAATAACGA
>NW_020871658.1:149548-152048 GCF_003789085.1 Penaeus vannamei | reverse complement strand
AAGTAAACAGTGAGGATGGTATATCAATTCAATAATGGTGATGATAGTGATATAAATAGATAATGTGATTGTGATTATTGTAATATTGATCATATAAAAGTAATAGTGATGATAACGATAACTAACAATAAATAATCTTAATAATCTTAATAATAATGATGATGGTGATGATGACGAAAATATTAATAACAATAATGATAATAACAATGATAATGATATCATAGATCATAATGATGACGATAATGATAATAATCATCATAACAACAATATTAGCAATGACAGAAATTATTATTATAATATTAAGAATTATACCAATGATTATAACAACACAGACACAAACGCAATAATGATAATGATAATGATAGTGATAATTATGATTATTGTTATTTTGATAATGATTATTATCTCAATAGCAATAACAACAACAATAAGGATAATAATGATAATAATGATAATAATAATAGTAATGAAAATTATGATAATAGCAACAATAAAGATAGTAATGATAAGGATAATGATGATTATGATCATAATAATGACAATAATAAAGATAATAATAATATAATGATGATAATGATAACAATAACAATAATCATAATAATGATAACATTAATTACAGCAACAAAAATTATATCAATAATGACAATAATAAAGAACAATAATATAATGATAATAATAATGACAATAACAATGATAATTATAATAATGATAACAGTAATTATAACAACAAAAATTATGTTAATAATGATAATAATAAAAAACAAAAGTAACGAAATCAACATCAATAAGGATAATATTATTGCTAACAACAAAAATAACATTATTACTGATAATGATAATAATGATAATAACAATGATAATGATAATGATAACAATAATGATAACAATAAGAATAATGAAAATGATAATGGTAATGTAGATGATTATGAATATGATAGTAATAAAAATGATAATAATGATTATGATAATAATAGAAATAATGATAATAATAACAATAATAGCAACTATAATGATAATGATGATAGTAACAACAATAACAACACTAATGATAATGATGATAATGATGATAATGATAAAGATAATAATAATAATAATAATAATAATGATAATAATAATAATAACAATAATAAAAATAATAATAATAATAATAATAACAACAACAATAGTGATAATACAAATATAATATAATACTAATAGTGATGATAGTAAGGATAATAATATTAATAATAACAATAATAATAATAATGATAATTATAATAATAACAATAATAATAATGATAATAATAACAAGAATATTAACAATAATACTACTACTAATAATAATAATGATAATAATAACAATTAGCATTATTGTTATCATTATCATTATCATAGATATTATCCTTACTATTAGTATTACTATTAATATGATCATAATAACAATAATAACAATAATAGCAAAATAGCAATGATATTGATAACGATTATAGTAACGATACCACTGCTACTACTACTACGGCTTCTACTGCAGCTAACAAAAATATAATGATAATAGTAATGATAATGGTAAGTACAATGATAATAATAATGATAATAATAATGGTGATAATAATGATAATGATAATGATAATAATAATGAAAATAATAATAATTATTATAATTATAATGATAATAATAATGATAATAATAATAATAATAATAATAATAATAATAATAATAATAATAATAATAATAATAATAATAATAATAATAATAATAATAATAATAATAATAATAATAATAAACATTGATTAATAATGATAATAATAATAAACAATAATATATAACAGTATTGGTAATGATAATACATTATATAATCATTTCCGTAATCATCTTTACTCATAAAATCACTATAAAAATATTGATAATAACTATGATAATGATAATGATGATAATAAGAATGAGAATAAGAATAAGAATAAGAATAAGAATAAGAATAAGAATAAGAATAAGAATAAGAATAAGAAACAATGATCATAATGATAACAATAATGATAATAATAATAACAATAATATATAACAGTATTGGTAATGATAATACATTATAATCATTTTCGTAATCATCTTTATTTATTTATATCGTTATGATCTTTTTAATAAATACCACAGTTAATTGCGATAAAGGAAAGAAAAAACATAAATGAGAATTAATCAGTTACATTTCTAGTTCTGTGCAGAAAACGAAAATAAGAAAATAATAATTGTTATCCCCGAAGGATGATAGTAGCTTTTACTTTTTCTATGAAAGATAAATACTTTAGTTACCCATACCAAATACGGCAAGTGCTAATTTTCTGTAACCATTTTCTTTCAGTTTGCATAACAGAAAACGGTCGTTCCCCTGTCGGTTCTATATTCCTAAGGGGGACTTACCAGGAATGCATAAGGAAACGTAAATGTTCTCTGTGACTTTAGCAGGTATTCATTATTTGACAAAAGCGTAAGCCTAAAATTTAATGATGATAAAGACAATTTTTCGTAT
>NW_020871658.1:142347-144448 GCF_003789085.1 Penaeus vannamei | reverse complement strand
AGAAATAGAGAGAAGAGGGAGAGGAGAAAAACGCCGAAAGGAAAGAGATAAAGACGACAGAGAGGGGGGGGATGGCGAAAGAGAGATGCAGGAATTGAGAGAGAAGAGGAAGAGGACAGAAGAAAGCAAAGAGAACGAAAAAAAAACAAAAAAACAGCAACAACGGAGGGGATTCGTTGGGTGAAGGGGAGGGTGGGGAATGGGGGTGGGGAATGGGGTGGGTTAGGACATCTCTGAACATCCCCGGCAAGTGAAGAGTCCTCGGCAACCACATCCACCCACAAAGGAGAATGAAAATGTCAATCAGTTAAAGTACTTTTGGCAAGGAGACGCCAGGCACTGCGTGCGTTAGGAGGATGACAAAGGGCGACTCGGTTTGTAGTAAAATAAATTCCTTTTTTTTTCCTTTTTTTTTCTTTCTTTTCTTTCTTTTTTGTAGGGTTTCTTCTTTTTTTGTAGATTTCTTTTTCTTTCTTTCTTTCTTTGTTGTTCTACTACCATTACTTTCTTTAAAGCTTAATTTTGGGTTATCCTTTTTTTTATCTTCGATCACTCACTGGGCTCTTTCTCCCTTTTTAATTTGTTTTACTTCCTTTCTTTTCATCTCCGCCCACCTTTTCTTCAATCTCCGTCTTCTTGCCACTTCCCCTCAACCCCGTTTTCTGTATTCTCTTCTTCCTATTTCCTCCTACTTCCCTCCTCACCACTCTTTTCTCTCTTACTCTCTTCTTCCTATTCCTCCTCCTCCTGCCTCCCCTCCGACAACCACCTTTTCTTAATCTAACCCAAAAATCTCTCTTCCATCTTACTCACCCCCCCCCCCCCAATCACCTGTTCTTAATCTCATTCCTTCCTTCACTCCTCCTCCGCCACCTTTTCTTAATCTTCTGTCTTCGCCCCACTTCCCCCTCAACCACCTTTTTCTTAATCTCCGTTTTCCTGCACTTCCCCTCGACCACCTTTTCTTAATCTCTTCTTCCCATTTCCCCCTCAACCACCTTTTCTTAATCTTCCTTTTCCGCACTCCTCCTCACCACCTTTCTTAATCTCCTCTTCCTCCTCATCCTCATCCTCCTCAACCACCTTTTCTTAATCTCTTCCATCTCCACCTCCCCCTCAACCACCTTTTCTTGATCTTCGTCTTCCTCCTCCATCCTCTCCTCTCCCCCTCAACCACCTTTTCTTAATCTTCTCCTCCACTTCCTCCTCCCCCGCCTCCCTTCCTCCTCCTCCTTCAACCACCTTTTCTTAATTTCTCTCCCCTCTTCCTACCCCTCCCCCCTCAACCACTTTTTCTTAATCTTCTTCCTCCTCCTCCTCCTCAACCACCTTTTCTTAATCTCTTCCTCCTCCTCCTCCTCCGCAACCACCTTTTCTTAATCTCTTCCTCTCCATCCCCCTCAACCACCTTTTCTTAATCTCTTCCTCCTCCACTTCCCCCTCAACCACCTTTTCTTAATCTCCGTCTTCCTCCTCCTCCTCCTCACCCACCTTTCTTAATCCTTCCTCCTCCACTTCCTCCTCAACACCTTTTCTTAATCTCCGTCTTCCTCCTCCTCTTCCCCCTCACCCACCTTTTCTTAATCTCTTCCTCCTCTCCCTCAATACATTTCTTAATCTCTTCCACCTCCTCCTCCTCCTCCTCCGTAGGACCTTTCTCATTAACCTTTCCCTTCCTAGGTTCGCTTCCGCACCGTTCCACTTCTTCACATTCCCCTTCCACTTCTCTCCTTCCACTCACAGAGGGAAATAAAGGTCATTTATCAATCAATAAAAAAAAGCCACACGCCCCTGAATGGGAGACCGTATGGTGGAGCCGCCCACATCGCCAGCCTTTCAAAATGGATGAAGATCAATCCCGAAAATAGAAGACGACCTCGCACAGCCGATGAAAAAGGTCAAGGAAAACGAGAGAACTTAAACCTACCGCTCCGGCCTCTTCCGCGGCGCCGAGTGAACTTCCGAAAGCAATCAGGACCTTAGTACGTACCTCGGGGAAAGGTCAGAAGATTACCTTTCTCTTTGCCTCTTTCGATCCCACTTTCTTTACTCCCTCCTTTTATTTCCTTTTCTTCTTCCTTTCTTCTCCCTCCTCTCTCTA
>NW_020871658.1:134847-137347 GCF_003789085.1 Penaeus vannamei | reverse complement strand
ATTCTTATACCCACTTGTTTTACTTTCCTGTCGTCTCTTTCTCCCATTCACTCCAATCTGCGTCCGTCCACTCCCTCGTTTATCTCCTTTCTTATGCTTCTCCTTGCTTTATTCTCTTAGCGCTTCTCCCCTATTTACTACCTCTTGCATGCGTTCACCGCTTCATTTTCCTCCTTTCTCTTGTTTTATTCTCTAATCGCCTTTTCCCTTTTTTATTCCTTCTGACATGCGTTCATCCCCACATTTTCCTCCTCTTCTCCATTTCCCCCTCCTTTATTCTCTAATTATCCCTCTCCCTTTTACTAGTTCTTAAGTGCGTCAACCTCTCATTTCCCTCCCTCCCTGCTTTATTCTCCTATCGCCTTTTCCCTTTTTTATTCCTTCTTACAAGTGTTCATACCCACATTTTCCTTTCTCTTCCCTCCCCCTCCTTTATTCTCCAATCCTTCCTCTCCTTTTACTAGCTCTCTTTTCCCTCCCCTCCTCCCTGCTTTACTCTTCTATCGCCCTTTTCCCTTTTTCACTCCTTCTACATGCGTTCATCCCACATTCCCCCCCGCCCTCCTTTATTCTCCAATCCTTCCTCTCGCTTTTACTAGCTCTCCTTTCCTTCCCTCCCTCCCTCCCTCCCTCCTTGCTTTATTCTCCTCTCGCCTCTCCCATTTTTACTCCCACCTGCCTGTCTCTCCACCCTGCACCGAGGAGGGACACCTGTGCACCGCTGCCGAGCACAGGTGTTCGAACAGCTGGACAAGACGACCTACACATTTATTTCCACACATCAGCAGGAGGGATATAGGGTAATACAAAGGAAGAGGGAAGAGGGGAAAATATGATGAATGGATAAAGAAAGTGAAGGGAGGGGGAGGAAAAGGGAGGGTAGAGAAGAGGAGGAGGAGGAGGGGAGGAAGGGAAGGGAGAAAGAGGAAGACGAAAAAAAATAGATCAAATATTGATGTACTTCTGAAAGGCTGGAGAAACATTTCTTCTTCCCCCCTGTTCTTTTCGTCATTACCATTTTCTCCTATAATATTTATTCAGTCCATATATCTTTCTATCTCTCTTTCTGTATCTCTCTCTCTCTCTCTCTCTCTCTCTCTCCTCTCCCTCCCTCCCTCTTTTTCTCCTCCTCTCCTCTCCCTTCTTCCCTCCTTCCTTCTTCCTTCCCTCTTCTTCTCCTCCCTCTCTCCTCTCCCTCTCTCCCTCCCTCCTCCTCTCCTCTCTCTCTCCCTTCCCTCTCTCCTCCCTCCTCCATCCACCCTCCCTCCCTCTCCCTCCCTCCCTCTCCCTCCATCCCTCTCTCCTTCCTCCCTCTCTCTTCCTGCGCACCTCCGAGCTCAGCAGATGTTGCCATGACAACCGTATGGAGAACCTGCCAGGCCTACATTCACCAGCGGACCGGGAGCGACAGAGGGATAAAACCAAAGAGGGAAAGACTGATAAGGATAAATATAAGCGAGAAGAGGGGAAAGGAGAAGGGAGAAAGGGAAGAGTGAGAGAGGGAAGAGAAGGGAGAGAGGAAAGAGAAGAGTAAGAGGGGAAAGGAGAGAAGAAAGAGAAGGGAGAGGGGAAAAGAGAAGGATAGAGGGAAGAGAAGAAGGGAGAGAGGATAGAAAAGAGTGAGAGGGGAAAGGGAAAAGGAAAAGGGAGAGAAGAAAGAGAAGAATAAGAGGGGAAAGGAGAGAGGAAAGAGAAGAGTAGGAAGGGAAAGGAGAAGGGAGAGAGGAAAGAGAAGAGTGAGAGGGGAAAGGCGAGGGTAATAAGGGGAAGGAAAAGTGGGAGGTACAAGGAAAGAAGGAGAAGAAAAAATGTAGTTAAAAAAAGGGAGAAGGAAAAGTAGAGAAAATGACAGAAGACGGGAAGAATCCGTGGGAAATAAGAGACAAAAGAGAAAGAAAAGGAACAAAAAGAGAAGGTGGAAGAGAATGATAGAATGGAGTGGCAGAGAGAGGAACGAAAAGAAGAGAAAAGAAGGAAACGGGAAATAAGCCACAAGGAAACAGGAAAACGAGGGGAGGAATGAATGACTAGACGGAAGGGGAAGAAAGTAGGTGAACCAGCAAAGAAAGGGAGAAGTGGAAGGGAGGAAAACAGAAAAAGGGTGAAAGAGAAAGAGAGAGAAAAATAATGGGTTTCTTTTTTCAACAAGGGGAAAGAAATAATAAACGGAAGGGGAAGAAATAGGTGAAGCGACAAAGAAAGGGAGGAAATCAGAAAAAGGGTGAAAGCGAGAGAGAAAAAAAAATGGATTTCTTTTTTCAACAAATGGTTTTGCTCGAATTTTTCGACCTACATAAACTTTGCGCCCTCTCCCCCTCTCCTCTTCCCCTCCCCTTCTTCTCCCCCTCTCCTCTTTCCCTCTTCCCCTCCCCCACCCACCTACCCAGCGAATAAAACGTGTACCTCGAAATGGAAAGAGGGAAGAGGAACGAGAAATTACAGAGAAATAGATATGAGAGAAGAGAGAGAGAAGTGAGAGAGAGGAGAGAGAAGAGAGAAG
>NW_020871658.1:124847-129847 GCF_003789085.1 Penaeus vannamei | reverse complement strand
GTTGTGTGTGTGTGTGTGTGTGTGTGTGTGTGTGTGTATGTGTGTGTGTGTGTGTGTGTGTGTGTGTGTGTTGTGGTGTTTGTCTGTGTGTTTATTTATTCACTTAATCATTTATTTATTCCTTTTATTTATACCCATGTTTATAAATGCGTTGCAGACATGTATTTCGTGAACAGTCTCTCCACCCGCTAATCCCCCGCCCACAGCCTTCGAAGCGAGCCGCCCACTCCAGCCTGAACAACATCCTCTTTTCCAAGGACATTTCCTCGGCTTCCCACATCCTCAGCCTGTTCCCATATGTCACGCCCCTTCCATAGACCGCTTGACCTTTGACCTCCTCTGCCTCTGCTTCCGTGTGTTTGTCTTCCCGCACCTTCTTGCGTCGTTGCTTTTGTCTTTCTCTTTTATTTAACTTCTTATATAACTTCTTATCCTCTAGATCTGGAGGTGAAGTCTGGGAGGATTTTGAAGTTTTTTTTCTCAATTTGGGTAGATCTCTGTGTGTGCGTATGTGTGTGTGTGTGTTTGCACGTGTGTGTGTGTTTGCACGTGTGTGTGTGTTTTGTGTGTGTGTGTGTGTGTGTGTGTGTGTGTGTGTGTGTTTCTTGTGTGTTTGTATGTGTGTTTGTGTGTGTTGTGTTTGTTGTGTTGTGTTTGTGTGTGTGTGTGTGACATTTGTGCATGAATGCATGTGCGTGGAAGTGTATATTTGTCTTAAAGAGAAAGAAGGACGCGTGCGTGCGTGTGCATGAATATGTGCATTTAGACGTGCGCATGAATATTTGAGCGTGTGCTTGAATACGCCACCATACACCCACAGTTCAGCTGACCTTGCCTCTCGTGCTTGCATGTCAAGAAGGCGAAAAAATAGAACAAGGGTTTCATTGATCTTCCACAACCCCACGTCGCCCGCCCGCCCGCCCGCCCATCGCCGCCCGCCTGCGAACCCCGTCGGGAAAATTACAACCTGATCACAACCTCCACCAATGCTCTCGCTCTGCTGGTGATTTTCCTGCTTAAAGTGCTGTGACGATTTTTTTTACTGTCTTTCCTGGTAACACTGCTATGGCGACATCTACTATAACACCCTGATCACAACCGCCACCAATCCTCTCGCTCGGCTGGTGATTTTCCTGCTAAAAGTGCTATAACGATTTCTTTTTACTTCCGTTCCTGATCATAATGCTATTGGGACATCTACTACTGCTGTTGCTCCTGCTGCGGCGGCTGCTGTTGCTGATCCGCTATTACGTTGAGTTCAGCTGTGGCTCTCGCTGTTTGAAATATCACAACAGCTGCTGCGACCTTCCCAGAAATGATTATGACGGCTGCTGCCACGCTTTTAATGTTACTATACCACAACAGCTACTATTCCTGCCTTTCCTAAAACTCCTATCGATAATCTGCTCGAAAAACCACTCCTGGTATCCAAAATCCAATCTTGGTATCATGACGATTGCTACTACCACTACTACATCTACTACTTACACCTGCCCCTACCACAGGGCCTATAGATCTTCCCAGCATTTTTTTTTTTTTTTTTTTTTTTTACCTTTACAACTACAATCCCCATTCCAGTGACCAATAAAGCACCAAGGACCACCACACGATCCCAAGAAGCACGCCGACAGTAACCCCATAAACTTACACCAATCGAACTTATTTACACGCGGACACGGCACGAAGCTACCTCCCCCCTCCTCCGCCCCCCAACCACCCAACCCCTTCTCCACCGACACCCCCTCCCACTTTAACCCCCCACAACCCCCACCCCACGCCATAATCACCTCGCACCACCTCCTACGACCGCTATTGATCATATAAACACCACCTACAGGTCGTGCAGTCGTGTTCTTGACTTGACACGTCGCGACTGCTCGTGAGTGTTGGTATTCCACGCACGACTTGTCTACAGGGTGGGAGGAGAGGGGGAGATGGGGGGCAGAAGAGGAGAGAGGAGGGAGGGCTTGGCAGGGAGGGAGAAGAGCGGTAGGGAGGGATGGCGAGGGCAGGGGAGAGGAGGAAGGGATAGGGAGGGAGGGAGGGATAGGGAGAGGAGGGGAGTCATAGGAAGTGCAGTGGAGGGGAGAGGAAGATAGGGGAGTAGAGGGGAGGGGAGAAGACAAGGAAGGAGGGAGAGTGAGCCAGGTAAAGAAGGGAGAAGAGGAGGAGGAAGAGAGAAGAGAAAAGGAGGGAGGAGGGAGGGGAGAGACGAGAGGGAGGGGAGAAGGGAGAGCGAGAGAGAGGGGAGGGAGGAGAGACCGAGGCAAGGTATGAATACTGACGGTTGCAACGGCGCTAGAGCAACATTCAAATGAAGGGGAGGGAAGGGGTGGAGGATTAGATAGGAGGGATAAGGGAAGGACGCTGTGGATGAGAAGAGGAAATAGGAGGAGGAAGGATAAAGAAGGTTTAGAAGGGAAGGGGAAGAGACACGGAAAGAGATGAAAGGATTAAAGGGCATAATAAAAATTCTTATCTTTATCGCTATTAGCATTGTTGTTGTTATAATGATCATTATCTATATCAGTATCATTAGAACGACCTCCGTAAGCACTGCTACGATCATCGCAGTCATTGTTATTGTCATGTAAAGAAGAGAGAGAGAGAGAGAAAGGGGGCTAGAGAGAGAGAGGGAGAAAGGGGGTAAAGAGAGAGAGAGAGAGAGAAAGGGGATAGAGAGAGAGAGAGAGAGAGAGAGAGAAAGGAGAAGAGAGAAAGGATAGAGAGAGAGAGAGAAAGGGGGATAGAGACAGACAGAGAGAGAGAGAGAACTGCACGAATGTATAAATAAAATATCAAGCTGTAAGCAACGGTCTGGTGAAACGTGGCGTGTGGCCCGCAGACTTCACGCCGCAAATGCCATCTGACATTTAAACCGGGAAAAGGATGTTTTAAGGATAAGAGGAAGAGTATAGAGAAGAGAGGGAGAGGAAGAAGGAAATCGAGGAAGAGAGGGAGGAATAAAAGGGAGATAGGAGAGATAGAAGGAGAGAGAAGAGATGGTGAGAGTGCAGTTACCGAAGGTAGAGAAAGAAGGAAAGAGAGAGAGGAAGGAATGAGAGAAAGGAAAGTGCGGAGAAAAGAAAGATAGACAAAAGAAGTGTGACGGAGAGGAGGGTGAAGAGAGAGAAGAAAGAACGAACGAAAAAGAGGTAAGAAGGAAGGAATTAGAGGGAGAGGTGAAGGAAAGAAAGGGAGGGAGAACAGAGAAAGAATAAAAATGACAAAGGGAAGACAGAAGATGAAAGAAAGGAAGGTGGAGAGGATGGAAGGAGAGGGAGATAAGAAGAGATGAAAGAAAGAGAGAGGAAAAGGAGAACACGATAACAAAAGAGGATATACAATAAACGAAAAGATTAGCAAAGAAATAGCAGATAAAATAATCGAAAAAAATATCAATAATACGGATTGGAAAGGGAAAAAAAAGTTAAATAGATGCGAGAGATAGAATCCAAACAGACAAGGATAAGGAAAGGAAGGAAAATAAAGAAAAATATTCAGACAAAAAACATTAGGTGAAAGATATACATTCTGAAAAAGAATAAAACCAAACAAAAAAAAAAGAAAACAAAGCACAAGACAGTGTAAGGAAAATAATCAAAACTTTAAAGGGTATAAAACAATGGCAAAAAACAAAAACAAAAACAAAACATGGTGGTGTGAAATGGAATATATATATGTGTGTGTGTGTGTGTGTGTGTGTGTGTGTGTGTGTGTGTGTGTGTGTGTGTATGTGTGTGTGTGTGTGTGTGTGGTGTGTGTGTGTGTGTGTGTGTGTGTTTGTGTGTGTGTGAAAAAGAATTACAAAATAATTAAGAAATTGGAAAATAAAATGATAAAATAAGATAGTGTGTTTGAGGGAAATTGAATGTAAAGGGGAACAAATGGAGAAAGAGAAAGACGAAGAACCACAATACGAAGGGCGATAATAAGAGCAAGGGAGAACAAAAGAACATGAACAAAAATAACTGAACAATGAAACTTATGATTTGAGCGAAACTCTATTTCTATCGGCGATATCATTACCTCGAGAATCATAATTGTCATGATTGTCTTAACATCGCCAATATGACCTTAATCATAAAATTTGCATCAATATCATTATCATCGCCATTATTTCTCTAAAATTATCATGATTATTATTTCCACACGCACACACACACACATACACACATACACAAAACACACTCACACACACACATACACACACACATATATATATATATATATATATATATATATATATATATATATATATATATATATGTGTGTGTGTGTGTGTGTGTGTGTGTGTGTGTGTGTGTGTGTGTGTGTGTGTGTGTGTGTGTGTGTGTGTGTTTGTGTGTGTGTGTGTGTGTGTGTGTGTGTGTGTGTGTGTGTGTGTGTGTGTGTGTGTTTATGTATAATTAATCTTAACCACCATGATAGTTCCAGATATAACTCTAACAATTATCCACTTCATTATCATAACAATGGAAGTGATAACTAGAAGGCTGATCGCTCCAGATGACAACGCTTACACCCGTGTTTACGTCGTGATAAGAAAGGATAAAACACCTTCATCACTCACCTTCAACAGTAAAAATTATAAAAAATAAAATAATGATAATGATAATAGTAATAATAATAATGATAATAATATAATAAATAATAATAATAATAATAATGATAATGATAATGATAATGATAATGATAATGATATGATAATGATAATAATAATAATAATAATAATAATAATAATAATAATAATATATACTAGTAATAATAATAATAATGACAATAATAATTATATAATAATAAATAATAGTAATAATAATAATATAATAATATAACAATAATAATAATAATGATAATAATAATAATAATAATAATAATAATAATAATAATAATAATAATAATAATAATAATAATGATGATAATCATAATAACAATAATGATAATAATGATAAATGATAATAAAATAAAAATATAAGAAGAGAATAGTATTACTTAACAGC
>NW_020871658.1:109847-112347 GCF_003789085.1 Penaeus vannamei | reverse complement strand
AAAACTCCCACTTTCTCCTGTTTCCCTCTCACCTATTGACAACAGGGAGAAGGCGATGCTAAGTTAATTATCTGTGGCAGGTGAGAATGCAAGGTCATAGAGGAGGAGGAGGGGGGTAGGGGAGCGGATGGGGGTGCAAAATTTCTACAGGTGATGCGAGGTAGGGTGGGGGAGGGGGGATAGGGGAGGGGGAGGAGGGGAATAAGGGAGAGGAAGGAAGGAGGGGGAAGTGGGGAGGGAGGGGGAAGTGAGGATAGGGAAAGGGAAGTGTAAGGGAGGGGGGAGTAGAGAGATAGGGAAGGGGTGGGGGGGGGGGGGTAGAGGAAAAGAAGGAAGGAAGGAGAGCAACGGTTTCTTAGCTTACATCCCCCTCCCCACCCCCTACCTCCACCCCTCACACTTTCTACACTAATAACTGTCAATTTTAAACTCATTCTTTCAATCTACATCAGAACGAAACAAGAAATCCCTCATGGAAAATACAAATATATATCCCACGCATTAATACAATCCTCATTTTTTCTCCCTCATAAAATCACACCACCATCATCACCATTTAAACATATAAACACCATTCCCTCATAGAACATACACACAAATACCCCACGAATTAATACATACCTCATTTTTTCTCTCCCTCATAGAAAAAAACACATCATTATCAACACCACCATTTGAACATATAAACACCTGTACCTCATTAACGATTTAAATTGCTGAAAGATATTCCACCTGTAGATCCTCGCCAAAACTGTCTGAGAAAATGTAAGTGTATGTGAGTTTTTTATTTAATAATTATGATAATGAAAATATTATAATTAAAGTAGTACCGATAAGGATGATGAAATTAGCGCTTATGATAAGAAATTGATAATTATAGTGCAGATGATAATCATGATAATAGTGATGATAATAATGATTAATAATGATAATCATAATAACAATGATAATGATAATAATAACAATAATAAAATAATAATAATAATAATAACAGTGATAATAATAAGAATGATATTGACAAAAATAATGATAATCATTAGTATTATCATCATCATAGTCATTGTTATCATTTCCTTCATAGCGCTAGCATAATCCTCATTTTCATATCATCATCTTCATCACTCTCGCTAAAATAAATATCGTCATTATAATAATCATTTTAACCGGTATCACTTTAATCATCATTACGTTTTTTTTATTGTGATCATCATCATTATCATTGTTATTATTGCTCTTATGGTAAATGATATTACTATCATAACTATGATTATCACTATCATCATTACTATCATCCTTATTACTATCATTATCATTATTTTTATAATTATTATCATTGGCATTATCATTATTGTTATAAGCATTACAATTGTCATTTCTATTATTAATGTCATCATCATTATCATTATTATCATTATCCTTACGATCATTATCATCATTCATACTATTAACATAATAATGAATATCATTATCATTATATTATCATTATCATCATCTTTATCATTCATCATTATCGCACCATTATTGCTAACATCATCACTACTATTATAGCCATCATTATCAACATTATCATAGTTATCATTATTATCATTATTTTTACTATTTTGATCATCAGTATTACTATTGTTATTACTATTATTATTATTACTATTACAGCTGTTGTTATTATCATTATTATTATTATTACTATTATTATATATTATTATCATTATTATTTATTATTATTATTATCATTATTATTATTATTATTATTATTATTATTGTTATTATTATTATTATTATATCATTATCATTATTATTACTATTACTATTATTATCATATTATTATATTATTATTATTATTTATTATTATTATTATTATTATTATTATTATTATTATCATTATTATTATTATTATAATTATTATTATTACTATTATTATTATAATCATCATTGTTATTATAGGCGTTATTACCATTATTGTTATTATTATCACTAATATCATTGATATTGTTACCATTATTATCAGTATTGCCATTATCATTATCGTCATTATTATCATCAGCATTATTATCAGTATCATTATTAGTGACATTGTTACTGTCATTAATATAACCCTTATTTTTCTTCTATTATTACTATCCTTATCATTATCATATTTTTTTCATTACTATCATTATCATTACTATTGTTATTATCATTATTATTATTATTACTGATATTATTGATATGATTATCTTTATTATCATTATTATTATTATCATTATCATTATCTTTATTTCATTATTATTATCATTATTATTATCATTATTATTATTATTATCATTATTACTATTATTGTTACTATTATGCTTATCATCACTATTATCATTATCATTAACATCATTAACAGTTTAATTATCAATCATTTTCCTCATAATAACCATTGTTATTAGCATTATAATTATTATTATAATTTTTATTTCTTTTAATTTTCATTTCTATTATCATCATCATCATAATCATCGTCATTATCATCATTACT
>NW_020871658.1:99847-102347 GCF_003789085.1 Penaeus vannamei | reverse complement strand
TTCTCCTCATCCTCATAGCTCCCTCAAACCTCAAGATTATCGCCTTCTCTTCATCGTCTCCTCATTCTCATACCTCCCTCACACCTCATGAATTTCTCATCTTCTCATCCTCACACCTCCCTCACACCTCATAAATTTTGCGTTCTCTTCATCTTCTCCTCATCCTCATACCTCCCTCACACCTCATGAATCTCGCGTCCTCCTCATCCTCAAACCTCCCTCAACCTCATGAATCTCGCGTTCTCCTCATCCTCATATCCTCATCACATCTCCCTTCTACATCATGAATTTCGCCTTCTCATCCTCATACCTCCCTCACACCTCATGAATTTCGCCTTCTCATCCTCATACCTCCCTCACACCTCATGATTTTCGCGTTCTCGTCATCCTCATATTTCCTGAATCCGGGGAATGATAGATGATTATGAGAATTATCCTCACATGCACCATTCTCATTCTCACGACCCCATAGCTCCCCTCACGCCCATAACCACGCCCTCAGTTCCCCTATTCCCTCGACGCACGCCCACAAGGGACGTCATTCATGAACCTCCTTCCTCGTCTTTGCAGCATAACGCCCATTCCACACCCATAGCCAGCGCTCATGTTTTCCTAACCGTCACGCCCTCACGCCCTCACGCCCACACCTCCGACCACGAACGCTGCGCCCTCACGCCACACCTCCGACCACGAAAGCTGCGCCCTCACGCCCACACCTCCGACCACGAACGCTGCGCCCTCACGCCCCACACCTCCGACACGAACGCTGCGCCCTCACCCACACCTCCGACCACGAACGCTGCGCCCTCTGAATGGAGCTCAACACACCGCCCATGCTTAACCCGTCTAAACAGCACACCCACGCCCGCAAGAAGCATAATGCTGCAAAATCTAAAAAAAAAAACAGCTTTGGTGCCGCCGTCACTCACGTCACGCACAAACCAAACAAAAGTTGAAAGGCAGTAATAATAATGATAATAATAATGATAATAGTAATAAAGATAATAATCGGGGAGTCACAATGCTTATTGATTTGTTCTGTCACCTGTGATTTTGCGGTGGTGGTGGTGGAGGTGGAGGAGGTGGTGGAGGTGGAGGTGGAGGAGGAGGATGTGGTTATGATGGTGGTTGTGGTGGAGGTGGTGGAGGATCTGGAAGTGGAATCGGAAGTGGAGGTGGAGGAGGAGGAGGAGGAACTAAATACAGACACTGAGGAAAAGGAAGTCGATGAGTAAAAGGACGAAGAAGAGGAGGAAGAGGAAGAGGTGGAAGAGGAGGAAGAAGAGGAAGAGGAGGAGGTAGTGACGGTGGTGGTGGAGGTGGAGGTAGATGTGGATTTGAAGGTTTTGGAGGTGGAGGTGTTTTTGACCGTCGTAGACCTGAAAGTCGAAGTGGATCTGGAAGAGGTGGAGGAAGTGGTGACCGTCTTGGCAGTCGAGGTGGAGCCAGAGGTGGACGCGGAGGTGGCGCCTCTCATCAGCCTGGCGACCTCGTCTTCCTGTGTTTGGTTGACCTTGAAATTCGTCTTCCAGCACTTCTACACATCAAGCTCCTGCTCCCTTCGCGTGACCTTATCTCGGCCTCTTCAAGACGCTGCGTTCCAGGGGGTCGACAAAGCCACGCGTCTTTTCGGAAAGGGTGGGGAAAAGCTCACTCTCGGAGGGGCCAAAAAGCGAGCGTCGGCCTCACTCACGCCTTTCTCACCTCGGCCCGGTGACCTGGCGGGGGAGAGGGGGAGGGGGGGGAAGAAGAGCCCGACGGTAACAGATGTTTGTCCTCACAACACCTACCAGACGATATTTGACCTCGTTTCCGACCTCTTTCTTGGCGGCACAACGAAACCACTCAAGGGGCGGGAGGTCACGGCTCTCCATGCATGAGAGGTGATAAAAAGCCAAAAAGACAGACACATACAGACACACAGACACAGACGCAAGGGTCGTTAGTTACCTCTCCACAGTCGTCCTCCCTGCAGGTGCTCACAACGACTGGCAAGAAGGTGGCGCTACGACCCCTGAGTCCCGGATGATGACGTCACAACATGGCCGCCCGAGCCAGCGTGGTTGCCGATTGACGCTCGACACCAGCGCACCTCCTGTTCTCTCGTTTATTATGCTTTCCTCCGCAAATTCTCCCCTTCCTCTATTTTCCCCGGCGAGGGCAAAGGTTATAGAATAAGAAGGTATAACAAGACGAACGAGAGAGAGAGAGCTAGAGGAAAGACAGGCCGCAAAAGACTCGACTTTCATTATCATGACAGGATTCCGCCTATCCTCCTCCTTCCTATCCCCTTCCCTCCTCCTCCTCCCCGCGTCCCCTCCTCTCTTCCCTCCTTCCCCTTCTCCACCTCCTCCCCTCCAGCCCCCTCCTCCTCCCCCCCTTTCCCGAACTAGGGCCGATGTCCTGACGAGACCAGCCGCAGAGATGCCACACGTCGCCAGAAACATCCTTTCCCGTCCTTCAGCCACCCGACATGAGAATTACACCGACTGCCCGACTC
>NW_020871658.1:84847-89847 GCF_003789085.1 Penaeus vannamei | reverse complement strand
GGAGAATGGGCCGCCACTCTTACGTTCGATAGCGTGTCAGATGAGAAGTATCGGTAAAGTTATGTAAAAGATCAAAGGCAAGGCTACTTTTATATCATTTAAAGGATTCATTCGTCATATACTCGCTCGCTCGCTCGCTCTTTATCTTTCTCTCTTTCCTCTCTCTCTCTAATCGCTCTCTCTCTCTCTCTCTCTCTCTTCTCTCTCTCTCTCTCTCTCTCTCTCTCTCTCTCTCTCTCTCTCTCTCTCTCTCTCTCTCTCTCTCTCTCTCTCTCTCTCTCTCTCTCTCTTCTCTCTCTCTCTCTCTCTCTCTCTCTCTCTCTCTCTTCTCTCTTCTTCTCTCTCTCTCTCTCTCTCTCTCTCTCTCTCTCTTCTTCTCTCTCTCTCTCTCTCTCTCTCTCTCTCTCTCTCTCTCTCTCTCTCTCTCTCTCTCTCTCTCTCTCTCTCTCTCTCTCTCTTCTCTCTTCTCTCTCTCTCTTCTCTCTTCTCTCTCTCTCTTCTCTCTCTCTCTCTCTCTCTCTCTCTCTCTCTCTCTCTCTCTCTCTCTCTTCTCTCTCTCTCTCTCTCTCTCTCTCTCTCTCTCTCTTCTCTCTCTCTCTCTCTCTCTCTCTCTCTCTCTCTCTCTCTCTCTCTCTCTCCTCTCTCTCTCTCTCTCTCTCTCTCTCTCTCTCTCTCTCTCTCTCTCTTCTCTCTCTCTCTCTCTCTCTCTCTTTCTCTTCCTCGTCTTCTTCATCTCTATCTATCTATCTACCTATCTATCTATCTATCCCTCGCCTTTATTTCTCACTTCTTCCGTTTTTATGAAGCTGTGTCCTGTTTGCACCCCCTCTCACCAGCCTCTGAGTGGATTAGGAACTGCTGTCGAACCTGTACTATATCGAGATGATGTAATCTGGCTCTCTAGATTTCCTGTCTCTGTTATTAATTTTATTGTTTTTGCTAATTACTGTTTTTATTAGTTTGGTTCATCAGCATTATTGGGGCTGTCGTTTATTTTTATTTGTTCTTCTTGTTGGTAGTATTATAGACGGTGATTTTTATTATTCGTTGGTACTATTACTATGTTATTATTACTACTAGTAGTATTATGACGACTATTAGTATTGTTGTAGCTTTAGTATAATCAACAGTTTTTTTTTCGTCATGAACAAGTCATGGGTTTTCTTTTTATCGTAAAGAAGACCTGGGTGTTCTCTTCATCATGAACAACATCTATGTGTTCTTTTCATCATGAATATCTAGGAATTCTTTTCATCACGAATTAGACCTAGTTCTCTTCATCATGAACAACACCTAGTTCTTTTCATCATGAAGCTCTAGGAATTCTTTTCATCACGAACAAGTCACGGGTGTTCTCTCCGCCGTGAACAACATCTCCATTTCTTCCTCGTCGAATAAAATACGAGAAAAAAGCCAGACTCCGGTTGGCCTTTGCGAGAGAGGAACTGCCTCGCCGTCACCCCCAGCAGTGTGCTTTAACATTGCATTACTCCTAAATATGAAAGAATCACGCCACGGTGTAAGGATCCGGGAAGCAGAAAGTCCTTGGTATACATTTCGTTACCCAAGCTTGCCGGCGCCGGTAGTTCGCTGGGAGGGAAAGATGAGGATTTTTTTTTTTTTTTTTGCACTTTTCTTGGTCGTTATGTGTTTTTTTTTTTTTTTTTGTATTTGAAGAAAGTATTGTGTGAGAGTATGGTGTGTGTATGTTTGTATTTTTGCATTTGTGTGTGTGGTTGTGTGTGTGTATGCGGGTGTGTGTGTGCGTGTGTGTGTTTATATACGTACATGTATGTATATCCACAGTGCGTATCAGGAAGTACATGAAATGCTCACGCACATATGTGTAAAAAACAGAGACCATGTCTGCACAGATTAAGACACAATACATTTCTTCGCAATTGCCATTCTGCACGCTCACATTCCTCTCTTTTAAGCCAGGTTTGTGTCCTTCTCATGTCGTGGTTTGTGTCTTTCTCATATGCATGTTTCTGTCCTTCTCATGTGCATGTTCGTGTCCTTATGTCTTGGTTTGCGTCCCACTCATGTTGTGTCCTACATCATGTTTGTGTCCCATGCATGTGTTGTTTGTCCTTATGTCCATGTTTGGTGTCCTTTTCATGTGTAGTTTGTGTCCTTATGTCCATGTTTGTTGTCTGTCTTATGTCCATGTGTATGTTCCTTATGTCCATGTTTGTGTCCTTTTCATGTGTATGTGTATTGTTGTGTGTTCCTTATGTCCATGTTTGTGTCATGTGGTTTTGTGTCCTTATGTCCAGTTTGTGTCTTTTCATGTCGCTTTGTCCTGTCTTTTCATGTGTATGTTTGTGTCCTTATGTCCATGTTTGTGTCTTTTTCATGTGTACGTTTGTGTCCTCATGTCCTGGTTTGCGTCCCACTCATGTCCATGTCTGTGTCCTTCTGCTTATGTTTGAATCAGCATTTAAGAGCTACTTGTTAGAACGCTTACAGTTTATTCGCCAAACATTCGGTAGCGTTTTTTTTATAGCAAGAAAAAAAGAAAAGTTCGGAACCTCCCCAAAATCCATTTGCAATATTGGTTAGATTTGTCAAACATGCAGTTGCAATTGTTTGCAATTTTGTCGGCCTAGGTATTTGTCTGTGCATGTGGCTGGGTATTTTTGTGCTTGTGTACCTGTCCACCATCTATATCTATTTCTCTTTATTAGTATTGATGAATACACACACACACACGCACACACACACACACACACACACACACACACACACACACATATATATATATATATATATATATATATATATATATATATATATATATATATATATATATATATATATATATATATATATATATATATATATATATATATATATATATATATGTATATATATATATATATATATATATATATATATATATATATATATATATATATATATATTATATATATATATATACATATATATATATATATATATACATATATATATATATATATATAATATATTATATATACATGTACATTTGTATATATTTGCATATATATTTATTCCTTTAATGACTGAGCAGACAGCTTTCCCCGGCCTTTCCTCCTTGGTCTGCAACGTTTCCCACTTTTCACTCTTCTTCCTCTCAAGGCAAGAGGGGCGGAGAGGTCACGTGACTGACGTCAAATGGCGTCTAAAAATAAACGTACGACTTTACACTTTGATAGTGGTCAATGGAGAGAGAGAGGAGAGAGAGAGCGAGAGAGAGAGAGAGAGAGAGAGACAGACAGACAGACAGACAGACACACACACACAAACAGACAGGTACACAACCCGACAGAAAACAAAGAAGTGAACCAACAGACACAAACACAGCCAGACGACCAAACAGACAGCATGAGAGCAGCTGAGCATACGCAAGGGTGGCTGACATACATGCGCCTATATACGTACGCATGACTGTGGCTTTGGCTGCATTTGTGCGGTGCTGTGGGCGTGTGTGGGCGTATACAACCCCACAAAACTGGCCATTTGTTGGAGGTCATTAATTCCCAACAAAGGACATTTTCCATTCGGTTTAACCCCTCGATGGGCGTGTGTGTGTTGCATCTTTCATCGGTTTAGCTTCAGAACGTGGCGAGAGAACGGCGCTTTGGAGTGAAAGGAAAGTGTGCTCAGGCAATATATATATATATTTATATACATATAAATAGAGAGAGGGAGAGATTTTTTTTAGTAGGGATTTTGCCCATCCTCTCTCTTTTTCTTGTTCTATCTCTTCTATCTCTTTCTCTCACTCTTTCATTTTCCCTCTCTCTCTCTCTATTTCTCGCTCTCTCTTTCTCTCTCTTTATCTATTTCTCTCTATCTTCTCTTCTCTCTCTCTCTCTCTCTCGCACTCTCTCTCTCTCTCTCTCTCTCTCTCTCTCTCTCTCTCTCTCTCTCTCTCTCTCTCTTATCTCTATCTTATCTTATCTTATCTTATCTTATCTTATCTTATCTTATCTTATCTTATCTTATCTTATCTTATCTTCATCTTCTTCTCTTCTTCTCTTCTCTCTCTTCTCTCTCTCTTCCTCTCTCTCTCTCTCTCTCTCTCTCTCTCTCTCTCTCTCTCTCTCTCTCTCTCTCTCTCTCTCTCTCTCTCTCTCTCTCTCTCTCTCTCTCTCTCTCTCTCTATCTATCTATCTATCTATCTATCTATCTATCTATCTATCTATTATTTATCTCTCTATCTCGATCGATTGATTGACCGCTCTCTCCCATGTGTCTGATCTGTCTGTCTGATCATTTTTTATTGCAGTAAGTATTATATATTTCTTTATTTACGCCTTCGTCTCTTTTTCTTATCTCTCTCTTCTATCGAGTTTTATAAATTCAAATTCAAACTACCTCTTGAAAGAATTGGGCAAAAAATAAACAAAAATAACACAACTGCAAAATTCCCAAAATTGAAGAATCCTTTCATGAAGCGCAAAAAAAAGAAGAAAAAAAAATACGAATTTCGAATGTTAAGGCATTAATCACAATAATCATAATTTCCGGCTCGTGTAATATCATTCCCCCTTTCAACCAGGGTGATTATGGCTTCGCACCGGTTTTGCATAATCAGGTGATGCTTGCTTTTTTCGGGCCTCGGTAGGGATCGGGCGGGGGAGGTGTTCACTGTGCTGCCGCTTGAAAGTGTATAGATATATGGGGGGGTGAGGGGGGAGGGGGGGGAAGGGGGGGAGAGGAGAGGGAGAGTGGGTGGGAGAGTTATAGAGGATATTGGAGAGTGGGTGGAGGGAGACGGAAGGTATATTGGAGGAGGAGGGGGAGAGGTATAGGTTTGGCGAGGGGCGGGAGGGACGAGAGGGGCGGCTGGGGGGGGGAGTAGGGGAGAAGGGGGAAGGGGGAAGAGGGAGAGGGAAAAAGAGGGGAGAGGCATTGTAAGGGAGGTGGGTGGGGGGAGGTATGGGGGAGAGGAGAAGAGGGTATAGATTATGAGAGAAGCTTAGAGAGGAGAGAAGAGGAGAGGTAGAGAG
>NW_020871658.1:77347-79847 GCF_003789085.1 Penaeus vannamei | reverse complement strand
GGGAAATGAAGAAAAGAGAGGAAAGAGAGAGAGAGAAAGAGAGGGAGAGAGAAAGAGTGAGTGAAAAAAGAGTAAGAGAAGGAAAGAAAGGGGAGAGAGAGAGAGAGGGAGTGATAAAAAGGGTGAGAGAAGGAGAGAGAGATGATACAACAGAGAGAAAGAGAGAGGGGGGAAATAGGGGGAAGGGAGAGAAAAAATGAAAAAGAGAGGTAGAGGAGATAGAGAAAGAGAGGGTAGAGAGAGTGAAAAAAGAGTAAGAGAAGGAAAGTGAGAGAATGTAACAAAGAAAAAGAGAGAGGGGGAGAAGAGGGGGAAAATGAAGAGGAGAGAGAGAAAGAGAGGGGAGAGAGAGAGAGTGAGTGAAAAAAGAGTAAGAGAAGGAAAGAGAAAGGATGTAACAAAGAGAGAGGGGGAGGGGCAAAATAAAAAAAGAAAGAGAAGGAAAGAGAGAGAATGTAACAGAAAGTTATATGGGGAGAGATAAAAAAGAAAAAGAGAGAAAGAGAGAGAGAGAGAGAATGTAACAGAGGAAAAAAAAGATAGAGAGAGAGGAGAGATAGAAAATCATAAAGAGAGAGAGATAAAAAAAAAACAGAAGGAGAGAGAAAAGGAACCACAGAGACAGGAAAACAAGCAGACTGCAAAACATATTAGAGATACCAATCTTTCCAAAAAAAAAGAAGAAACACGCCAAAAACACCCGTACCCCCCCCCCAAAAAAAAGTAATATAATGATAATAACAATAATAATAATAATATAATGATGATGATGATGATAATAATGATAATACTGCTACTAGTAATAATGATAAACAAATAAATAAATAAATAAATAAAAATCAAAGTAAATTCTGGAAGCCACAGAGACACGAAATTACCATTTGGTCAGAAGGAGAAGAGCAAGCGAAAAGGTGGCGAATAGATGCGTGTTGACAGCCCAGTGGCATAGATGACGGGGTTCGTGTGGGAGCGTGTGGGGGGGCCGATGGGTGCTGTATGTGTGTGTGTGTGTGTGTGTGTGTGTGTGTGTGTGTGTATGCTTGTATGTGTGTGTGTATTTATTGCGTGGTGGTGTTTTTGTTTGAATACGTGTGTGTGTGTGTGTGTGTGTGTTGTGTGTGTGTGTGTTATTGCGTGATGGTGTTTTTGTTGAATACGCATCCATTTTCTGCATGTGATTTTATTGTTTTTTTATTTTCAATATATGTGTGTGTGCATTCTTGTGCGTTTGATGCATTTGCTCGTGTAAAATACGTGCAAATGTGCAATTATACCTATACCTATGTGCCTGCATGCGCGTGTGGGCGTGAGCGCAAGGAAATCCAAATTATTAAAGCATGCCGCCCCACTCTTTTAGGGTCGCCCTCGCCCTCATCCCCCCTCCCCCCCGCCCATGAAATCACATTCACAGGAAAGTTTTAGGCTCGCGTGACGTCATCCTGCTCGCCCTCGCTCTCGCCGCAGAAAGAGGGAGAAGAGATCGCCTCCGCTTTGTGTGTCTGTTCGCGGGNCTCTCTCTCTCTCTCCTCTCTCTCTCTTCTCTCTCTCTTCTCTCTCTCTCTCTCTCTCTCTCTCTTCTCTCTCTCTCTCTCTCTCTCTCTCTCTCTCTCTCTCCTCTCTCTCTCTCTCTCTCTCTCTCTTCTCTCTCTCTCTCTCTCTCTCTCTCTCTCTCCTCTCTCTCTCTCTCTCTCCTCTCTCTCTCTCCCTCTCTCTCCTCTCTCTCTCTCTCTCTCTCTCGCTCTCTCTCTCTCTCTCTCTCTCTCTCTCTCTCTCTCTCTCTCTCTCTCTCTCTCTCTCTCTCTCTCTCTCTCTCTCTCTCTCTCTCTCTCTCTCTCTCTCTCTCTCTCTCTCTCTCCCTCTCTTCATTTTCTAGTATGTAGAAGTGGTCCCTTATGCGTTCGTTTCTCGTTGGTAAATGTGTCCATTGTTACTATTGCGTGTATATGTAATTATACTACATAACGTCCCTCACCATTGTATATTTCGTAGTCAGTCTTTCTATATTTCTAATTTCTTTCTTTCAATTATTCTCTTTCTCTTACTGTCTCTCTCTCTACATGTCTTTGGAGAGCAAACGATTCATCTAAGATGTCTGGTTATCGCCGGTTTTTGTTGTTCAATCTGATACTCTCTTCCTTTCTCTTGTCTCTTTGTGTGTATGTGTGTGTTTGTCGTGGTCTCTCTCTCTCTCTCTCTCTCTTTCTCTGTTTATCTCTCTCTATCTCTCTCTCTCTCCTCACTCTTTCCCTCTCTTTCTTTATCTCTCTCTCTCTCTTTCTCTGTTTATCTATCTCTATCTCTCTCTCTCACTCTTTCCCTCTCTCTCTCTCTCTCTCTCTCTCTCTCTCTCTCTCTCTCTCTCTCTCTCTCTCCCTCTCCTCTTTCCTCTTTCTTCTCTCTCTCTCTCTCTCTCTCTCTCTCTCCTCTCTCTCTCTCTCTCTCTCTCTCTCTCTCTCTCTCTCTCTCTCTCTCTCTCTCTCTCTCTCTCTCTCACTCTCTG
>NW_020871658.1:54847-64847 GCF_003789085.1 Penaeus vannamei | reverse complement strand
CCCTCCTTCCTTCCCCCCGCCCCCCCCCTTTCCTTCCTCAAGCCAGTCACACGGAAGGATATATTTCTCGAAGGCCAGGCCGTATGAACATTCGGGTCAATACAGTCGTATCTTATTCTTCATCCAGCAAGAGGGGATGGGGGATGCGTTGGGGGGAGGTGGTGGGAGGGGGAGGGAAGGAGGTAGGGGGAGGGGGAAGAAGAGGGGGAGGAAGGAGGGGAGGGAAGGGGGAGGGGGGAGGGGGAGAGGGAGGGGATGCTTGGAGTGGGGGGAGGGGGGAGGGGGAGGAAGGAGGTGGGGGGGGGGAAGAAGAGGGGGAGGAAGGAGGGAGAGGAGAGGGGAGGGGAATGGGCAGGAGAGGGGGTGGGGGAGGGAGGAGAGGAAGAAGACTGGGAAGGGGAGGAAGGAGGGGATGCTTGAAGTTGGGGGGGGGGAGGGGGGGTAGGAGTAGGGGGATCGGGAAGAAGAAGGGTGGGAGGAGGAGAGAGAGGGAGGGGGAATGGGAGGAGAGGGTTGGGGAGGGGGAGGAGGAGGGGAGGAAGAGGGGGAATGAGCAGGAAAGGGGGAGGGAGGGGGAGGAGGAGGAGGAAAGGAGTAGAGGTTGAGGAGGAAGAAAGGAAGGAGGGGGAGGGGAAAGAAGAGAGTGAAGGGTGCAGGGTTGAAGAGGGAGGAGAAGGAAGAGGAGGAGGAGAGGTGAGAGACGGAGGGAAGGAGACAGACAAACACAGACAGAGAGAGAAAATTAAAAAGGGAGAGACAGAAGAGAGAGAAAGAAATAAAAAGAAAGAGAAAGAAAAAGCGCCTCGGAATGTCATAAATGGAAGTCATACGATTATATATGTATATAAAAATATATATATTTAAAAAAACGAAGAGAGAAATAAACGAAAAAAGAAAAAGACCCAAAGTAAAGAAAGGAAGGAGAATGAAGTGAAAAGGACTCGAAGAGATTATATTAAAAAACGGAGAGAGAAATAAACGAAAAAAGAAAAAGACCCAAAAGTAAAGAAAAGGAGAGGAGAATGAAGTGAAAAGGACTCGAAGAGGAAACGAGAAAGAGGGGAGAAGAGGGACGAGAGAATGAATGGGAAAACGAACAGGGGTGGGACCTGATAAATGACGGGAGAGAGAACAGGAGAGAGGGGAACAGAAAACGCAACAGAACTCGGCGAATCGATGTTTCTTTAACAGACACGGATACATACTTTGGAAAATAAAGGTTTGGTGTGTCTCGCTCGGAGGATACGTGCTTAGGCCTGGGTGGCATGTCTATATCTAGTTGTCTGTATCTTTTTTATTCTCAATAGATAAGAGAAAGTTATATCTGTTATGTATCTATATAGGATTTGCATAAACTTCGGAGTTCGGACTGACTTTTCAGAAAAGCACTTCCGTCTTGGTATCGATATAACGGCATATATGCAGACCTGACCACGTGATCTCATACGCATTCATCATACACACTAAAACATAAAAATATAAATAAATAAATTAAATGAATAAGTATATAAACAAATAAATAAATAAATAAATAAATAAATGAATAAATGAATAAATGAAAAAAAAGAAAAAAAATGAAAAAAAAAATGAAAAATGAAAAAATGAAGAAAAATGAAAAATGAAAGACGAAAAATGAAAAATAAAAAAGGGGGTTTCCAAAAATTTAATTACTACAGATCGTCTCACCATGTATGCCCATACTATTGTTTCGACAACACTCGGCACACATTTTCAATTTTTTTTTTTTTCGAAATGATTTTAAAGACGTGCAGATAACGAAACAAATCACTCAATGGCGATTATATTCTTAAATTAATGAGGAAGTGTTGGTCGTTGGTTGACTCCTTATTGCATACTCCTTGTTTATTGCACCCATTGCATAAGGAATTAACAATCGCGGAGGTTATTTAAAAAAAAAAAGGGAAAAAATCTTGATTAAAAAAAAAAAAAGTGGCATTTATGGAGAGGGGTTGGAGGGATAGGCTGGAGGTGGGGGGGGGGGGTATGAAGGAAGGGTTGGGGTGTGTGTGGGGTAAAGGGGGGGAGGTGGGGGAGGGAGGGGAGGGGGGAGGAAAGTGGGTGTTATTATCAGTCTCTCTGTGATCAATCAACAAAATGATTTTAACTTAATCAAGTCCTGAATATGCTGATGTGTTGTGTTCATCAAACGCGTTGACATTTTGGCATTTGGACTCTCTCTTTCTGTTTCTGTTTGTTTCTCTCTCTTTTTCTCTTTCTCTCTCTCTCTCTCTCTCTCTCTCTCTCTCTTCTCTCTTCTCTCTCTCTCTTCTCTCTCTCTCTCTAGTTCTCTCTCTCTCTCTCTCTCTCTCTCTCTCTCTCTCTCTCTCTCTCTCTCTCTCTCTCTCTCTCTCTCTCTCCGCTCCCTCTCCCCCCCCCCTCTCTCTCTCTCTCTCTCTCTCTCTCTCTTCTCTTTCCCTCTCCCTCCCCCCCCTCTCTCTCTTTCTCTCTCTTTTCCGTCTCCCTTTCTCCCCCCTCCCTCTCTCTCTCTCTCTCTCTCCCTCTCCCTCTCTCCCTCTCCCTCTCCCCCCCCCCTCTCTCTCTCCGAGGGTGGTACTAAATACTTGATGAACTAAACATTTTCATCTCAGTATTGTGACGTGGGTGAGATCGAGAGCTAATCTGGGTTAATGTTGAAATAGTTTATGGTGAGGATTTATATATGTTTTGTTTATTTTTTTTTTTTTATTTTAGTTCGGTGTTTATCATTATTTTCCGTTTTTATTATTAGATTTTTTTTTTTTAGTTCGGTGTTTATCATTATTTTCCGTTTTGTTATTATTTAGATTTTTTTATTTTTTAGTTCGGTGTTTATCAGTATTGTCCGTTTTGTTATTTTTGATGTTAATATTCTTCTATCTTTTGTTTTTCTTGTCATGTTTTTTTTCTTTTTATATTCTCTGCTTTTGTTTCTCTTTTTGATATTCTGTTTTTCTCTTTTCTTTTCTGTTCTTTTTGTTCTTTTTTTTTCTTTTCTTTTTTTCTATATTCGCTGTTTTATTTTTTTCATATCTTTTATATTCTTCTCTGTTCTTGTTTTTCTTTTTCATTTTTAACATTTCTGTTCTATCGCTTTAAAGTGAGTGCGATGTCAGGAATCGAGGTAAAAAATCAACAAAAAAATCCAAAAATCCCCCCCCCCCAAAAAAAAAAATCTAAAAATACAAAAAATACAACATAAAATCCTAAAATCTAAAAAAAAAAAAAAAAAAATCCAGCAAAAAATCCAAACAAAAAGATCCAACAAAATAAAAAAAATAAAAAAAATTAAAAAAAATCCTCCCCCCCAAAAAAAATCCAAAAAATCCTCCCTCCCCCCCCCCAAAAAAAAAAAAAATCCAAATTGAATGTCAGCTCCGTGTTTATATGCGGTCAATCTCTCAATCATACTCATCAGCATGAGAGAGAGACAATGCAATCACATACTCATCTGTAAACCTTCGCAATATTTAGACTCGTTTCCTTCGTCTTTGTTCCCAAACCTTCTCAAATTAACTGATTTTTTATTTTTTTATTTATTTTTTTTCTTTTATTTTTTGTTTTCTTAATTTTATCTATATTGATGATTTTTCTCGTTTATTTATTTGTTTTTTATTTTTTATTTTTTTTATTTTATTTATCTATTTATTTCTATTTTTGTCGGCAAACGATTTCGGTTTTTTGTTGTCTCCTCTCATAGCCTGAGAGCTCGGTGATCCGTGGCTTCTTCTTTTCCTTTCTTTTTCTTTTCTTTCTTTCTTTCTTTCTTTCTTTCTGTCTTCTTTCTTTCTCTTTCTTTCTCTTTCCTTTCTGTCTTTCTTTCTTTCTCTTTCTTTCTTTCTTTCTTTCTTTCTTTCTTGCCTGGAGCTCGGTGATCCGTTGGCTCTTTCTTTTCTTTCTTTTCTTTCTTTCATGTCTTTCTTTCTTTCTTTCTCTCTCTCTTTCTTCTTTCTTTTCTTTCTTTCTTTCTTCTTTCTTTCTTTCTTTCTTTCTTTCTTTCTTTCTTTCTTTCTTTCTTCTTCTTTCTCTTTCTTTCTTTCTTCTCAACACCCCCCCTCACTACCCCCACATTCCTTTCCACGGACCCCCCCCCCCAGAGAGAGGAAGAGGAGAGAGAGAGGGAGGGAAGAGACAGAGAGGAAAGAGAGAGAGAGAGAGAGAGAGAGAGAGAGAAGTGGACGGAGAGGATGAGAGAGAGAGAGAAGAGAGGAGAGGGAGCGAGGAGCGAGAGAGGGAGACTGAAAGACGAGAGGGAGAGAGAGCAGAGCCGGAGGGAGAGAGAGAGCGAGGATGAGAGGGAAGAGAGAGAGCGAGAGAGGGGAGCGGAAGAGAGAGAGGAAGGCGAGAGTGGAGAGCGAAGAGAAAGAGAGCGACAGAGAGAGAGAGCGGAGAGAGAGAGCGCGATGAGAACGAGCGAGAGAAGAGATGAGAGCGAAGAATAGAGAGAGAGCGAGGGAGGGAGAGAGAGAGCGGAAGAGAGGAGAGCGAGGACGAGAGAGAGCGAAGGGAAAAAGAGCGAGAAGAGAGAAGAGACGAGGAAAAGAAGCTAGCCGGAGAGAGAGGGGAAAGAGCAGCGGAGAGAGAAGAAGAGGAAGATGAGAAAAGAGGAAAAGATAAGAGAAAGAGAAAGAAGGGGGGGGCGAACGGGGGTGTGGGGTGGGAGTGGGGGGGTTGGGGGAGGGTCAGGTGCGGGGGTCGGAGGGGAGGAGGGGGCGGGCAGGGGGCGTGGGTGCGGTGTCGGGGAGGAAAAAACAAAGAGAAAGAGAAAGAGAAGAGAAAGAGGAAAGAGAAAGATGAAGAGAAGAGAAAGAGAGAAAGAGAAAAGAGAAGAAAGAGAAAGAGAAGAGGAAAGAGAAGAGAAAGAGAAAGAGAAAGAAAAGAGAAAGAGGAGAAGAGAGAGAGAGGCAGAGAACGAACGAGCAGCGAGCGAGGAGAGCGATCGACGAGAGAGAAGAGAGAGAGAGGAGAGAGAGGAGAGAGAGAGAGAGAGGAAGAGATGATGATGAGAGAGAGGAGAGAGAGAGAGAGAGAGAGAGAGAGAGAGAGAGAGAAATCATTGAGAGCAGAGAGGCGAGGAGGAAAGAGAGAGAGAGAAATCAAGAAAAAAAAAAGAGAGCGAGAGAGCGAGAGATGGAGAGAGAGAGAGAGGAGATAATAATATTCAACCTCTTAACCCGCCCTTAAAAAGACCCTCAAGGTCCGCCATTGAAAACCCTCTCCTCTCACCCTCCATTTAGCGAATAAATACCCCTCCCCTCCCCCCCTTCCAAAGAATGCAAGAATATCAATAACGGACCAAAGACCGATAAGACCAACGCCCACTCGAGCCTCCTCGACACGCCCGACACAAAGAAAAGCCTTACTCATCACGCCGTGTTTCTCCAACAATAAAAACTCAGCGGCGCTCTGGAGTTTCCGAAGGAGCCCAGCCTATCGCCGCCCCATCAGCTTTGTCGTGGGAGGCCGGAGGGCGAAGGGGAGGGAGGGGAGGCGGAGGAGGGGAGACAGGGGAGGGGGAGGGGAGGAGGAGGGGGGAGGGGGGGGAGGGGAGACGAGGGAGGGGGAGGGAGTTTGGCGAGGAGAGGGACGAAGGGAGGAGAGAAGGGAGGAGAAGGAGAGGAAGAAGGAGAGGGAAGGATGGAGGAGAGGGGAAAGGATGGAGAAGGGAGGGAACGTGAGAGAGGAAGGAGAGAAGGATGGAGGAGAAGGGGGAAGAGAAGTAAGGAGGGGAAGATGGAGGAGGGAAGGGAGAGGAAAGGAGGGAGAGAAGAGAGGGGGAAGGATGCGAGAAAGAAGGCAGAGGGAGGAGAAAGGAGAGGGGAGAAGGGAGGAGGGGAGGGGAAAAGATGGAGAGAAGAGAGGGAGAAGGAGAGGAGTGAGAGAGGATGGAGAGAGGAAGGAGAGGGAAGGAGAGGAGAGGGGAAAAGATGGAAAGGGCGGTGAGAAGGGTGAAGGAGACGGGGGAGAATGAGTAAGAAAGAGGGGAGGAGAGGAAGAAAGAGAGGGAGGAGAAGAGTGAAGGATGGAGGAAGGTGAGGAGGGTGAAGAGAAGGGATGGAGAGGGAATAGAAAACGAAGAAGGAGAAGGCGAAGAGAAGGAGCAGGGAAGAAGAGGTGACGGGAAAGGGAGACGAAGGAAGGAGTTAAAGGACGGCAGCGAGAACAACGGAAGGATCTGAAGAGGGCTTGAAGGAGGGAGGGGAGGGGTAGAGGAGGAGGCACAGGGGAGGCTCTCGAGTGTCTGAGGAGGCGGAGATAGTTCCCGCTTAGTCGTCAGGTGTCGAGTTCTCGCCGGAGTCACTGAAGGACTCGACCCCGGACGGAGTGGGCGACACCGGGCCCGAGAGACGGTCGTACTCGGACTGGGTCTGAGGGGAGGGGGGGGAGGGGGGCATAAAGGGGATGGGGCGGGGGGAGAGAGGATTAGGGTGGGCGGGACGAAGAGGGAGGAAGGGTCAGGGCGGGAGAAAGGAGAAGGGAGGGTAGGGCCGGATGAACGGTCGTCTCGGACTTGGGTTGAGGGGGGGGCGGGGGGGGGAGTGGGTGGGGGAGGGGGGAGGGGCGGGGCAGGAGAAGGGTCAGGGGGGGTGAAGTGTGAGTCCTGTTTATGTAGTTTGGGTGTGCGTAGCGTGTGAGTGTTTTTGTTAACTGCTGAATGTGTGTGTGTGTGTGTGTGTTTCTGTAAATGGGCGCGCTCTGGTGTCATATACTCTCTCTCTCTCTCTTTCTTTCTCTTTCTCTCTCTCTTTCTTTTCTTTCTCTCTCTTCTCTTTCTCTTCTCTTTCTCTTCTCTCTTTCTCTTTTCTTTCTCTCTTTCTTTCTTTCTTTCTTTCTTTCTTTCTTTCTTTCTTTCTTTCTTTCTTTCTCTTTCTTTCTTTCTCTCTCTCTCTCTCTCTCTCTCTCTCTCTCTCTCTCTCTCTCTCTCTCTCTCCTCTCTCCCTCTCCTCTCCCTTCCCTCTCATTGATTAATTAACTTATTTTATCATTATTATTTTTTTTAATGAACATTTGATATGCCAACTGTTGGGTTTGTCATAAATAGATCACTGAACCGGTGACTTAGAAGAGAGGAATGATAGTGTAGAATGTTTAGGAGAAACAGAACAAAAAGTGGGGAAAAAAGGCAATGAAAAAGGGGCAATAAAGAGGGTAATAAGAACAATTAGTGAGAAACTGGGAAATTCACGTTAATTATTAACCGAAGCCGACTCGATGCGGTGGAAGAACGGATAATATTGTCTAGTTCTTGTTGGGCGAAGATCTGCCTTGTTTTCGGTAGACTTTGAGCCTTCTTGCGTCTGGGTGTTTGGCATTGTCTTGCTCTTGTCGGAAAGAATAAGGCTCGGGGAAATCAGAACTTTAAGCCTTATTGGATCTGGTTGTTTGACAGTTTCTTGTCCCTGTCGAAAAGAACAAGATTCAGGGGAATAAAGGATTTTAAGCTTTATTGAACCTGGTTGTTTGACATTTTCTTGCTCTTATCGTAAAAAAATAAGGTACAGAAACAAAAGAACTTTAAGCCTTATTAACCCTGTTTGACATTTACTTGTTTCGAGCTTCAGGAAAATAAAAAAAAACTTTAAGCTTTATTGAACCTAGTCGTTTGACATTTTCTTCATCCTGTCGAAGAAACAAGGAACTCACAACTTTAACACTTACTGAACCCGGTTGTTTGACATTACCTTGTCTCCGTCGAAAAGAACGAGGCTCAGGAAAAAAAAAAAAAAACCTTCAATTTACAACGAAAAGAGATCAAAACTTGACGGAATTACAACCTCGTCTTCGCTTACGTAAGGAGGGCGTAATGTGATAACTTCCTTAACCCAATATATGATAATATATAATAATAATAAAAACTAACCAAAAAATAAAATAATAATAATAATGATAATAATAGTAATGTGATAAGTGTTCCAACAGCTTCTCCTGAAAGATTAAACTCAGACGAAAAAAAAAGAAAAAAAAAATCTTTACAATTCCAACATTCCCCCCCCCCAAAAAAATAAAAAAAAAAATACAAAATACAAACCGAGAAAGAAAGAAAAAGAAGTAGAAGAGGGAGAGGAAGAAGAAAAAAAAAAGGAACTAGGGGAAAACAATGTCTATAATTCGTGTACAAAAGAAAAGAAAATACAAAACGAGAAATGAAAGAAGAAAAAAAGAAGAAAAAAAAAAAGTCTAGGGAAAACAGCTAAATTCCAGTGAACAATAAAAAAATACAAAACGAGAATGAAAGAAGGAAAAAAGAAGAAAAAGGAAAAAACTAGGGAAACACAGTCTCCATAATCCCAGTGAACAATAAAAAAAAAAAAGATACAAAACGAGAAAGAAAGAAAGTAGAAAAAAGAAGTAAAAGAAAGAAAAAAAAAAACACAGAAACCGGGTAGACGAGAGAATAAAAGAAAGAAAAAAAAACAGAAACCGAAAACAGACGAGTGTCCATAATACCCGTGTACAGATACAACAAAGTCTGCAGTATGTTTGGAAATCATTAGACTGAACAAACACAATGGTTGATTTTCCGAAGGTGACTTATTTCTTAATTAGACATACGAGGTGGTAAATTTCGGTCTCCTGATAATAACGTAGTCGTATGTGAAGCACGGAACGGAGGAATGTCTTTTAAATGGTGTTAGATGAAGGATAAAGGGAGAGAAAGAGGAGGTTAAAGCAGAGAAAGGGAGGCCGGGGAAGGGGGGGAGAGGAAGGAGGGGAGGAGGAGAGGTGGGGGAAAGCAGAGAGATAGAGGAAGGGAATGGTCTTTTTAAATGTCTGTAGGATGAGAGGGATAATCTATGGATTGGAAAGAGGGAAAAGAAGAGAGATAAACGTGGGATGAGAGAGAGGGAGCGGGGGCGGAAGGCGAGAAGAGAGAGGGAGAGGGAGGTGAAGCGAGAGAGAGAGAAGGAGGAATGTCTTTTTACATGTTGTAGGATGAGAGGGCATAAAGGAGGAGGGGGAGGGGGAGGAGATAAAAGGGAAAGAAGGGGGGAGGGAAGGAGGAGATGGGTGGGAGGGTGGCGGCAAGGAGAGAGAGAGAGGGAGAGGGAGGGTGCGGGAAGAGAGAGGAGAGAGGGGGAATGTCTTTTTAAATTGTGTTAGGATGAGACGGATAAAGGGAGAGAAAAAGAGGGCATAAAGGGTGAGAGAGGAAAGGAATATAAAGAGAGAGAAAGAGGGATATAAAGGGAAAAGGAGGCGAGGGAGGGAAGGAGGAAAGAGGGAGGGAGGGGGAGGGTGAAGGATGAGAAAGAGAGGGAGGGAATTCTTTTAAATGTGTAGGATAGAGGGATAAAAGGGAGGAGAGGGGATTATAAAGGAGAAGAGAGGGTCGGAGGGAAGTGGGAAGGTAGAGAGGAGGAGGGAGGCGTGGGAAGGAAGAGAGAGAAGGAGGAAATGTTCTTTTTGAATGTGTTAGGATGAGAGGAGATTAAAGGGGATTAGAGACGGGGGGAGGAGGAGAGAGAGAGAGGGAGAGAGGAGGGAGAGAGAGAGAAAGGGGGCGATGTGGAAAGAGAGAGAGAGGGAGCGAGGGTAGGGGAAGCGAGAGAGAGAAAAAACAAATAGAGGAGGGAATGTCTTTTTTTGAAGTGTAGGATGAGAGGAAGGAAATAAAGTGGAGAGAGGGAAGGGGGGAGGGAGGAGAAGGAGGGGAGGCGAGGGACAGAAGAGGGAGGGTGGTGAAAGGCAGAGAAAGAGAAGGAGCGGAATGCCCTTTTTGAATGGTGTAATTAGGATGAGAGGGATAAAGGTATGTAGAAAAAGAGGGGTAACGAACGGTGGAGAGAGAGAGGTAAGGTGAGGGAAAGGTGGGAAGAGAGAGATGGGAGGAGGGAGGGAGGGTGGAGAAAGCGAGAGAGACAGAGGGAGGGAATGCTTTTTTGAATGTGTAGGTATGAAGATAACACGGAGAGGAGGAGAAAGAAGGAGAAAGAGGGGGAGGAGGGAGGGACGGAGGAGGGAGGAGGAGGGAGGGGGGAGGAGGGTGATGGAGGCCGGAAGG
>NW_020871658.1:25815-35815 GCF_003789085.1 Penaeus vannamei | reverse complement strand
TTGTGTGTGTGTTTGTGTGTGTGTTTGTGTTTGTGTGTGTGCTTGTGTTTGTTTGTTAGTGTATGTGTGTTTGTTTGATGTTGTGTTTGTTTGTGTGTGTGCGCTTGTGTGTGTGCTTCTGTGTTCGTTTGTTTGTGTGTCTTGTTTTGTTGTGTGTATATGCTTGTGCGTTTGTTTGTGTGTGTGTGCTTGTGCGTTTGTTTGTGTGTGTGGTTGTGTTTGTGTGTGTGTGTGCGTTTGTTTGTGTTTGTGTGTGTTTGTGTTTATGTGTGTGGGTGGGTGTGTCTTACATGAATGTGTGTATGTGTGTTTGCACGTAAACATATTGCTAAACTAAATAAGACATACAGAACGATTTAAGAACACGTATCATGTGAAGCTACATGAACAAAAAGTAAAAGCATAACTCAAACAAGTATATAACATGCTTCTCCGCTCATCTAATGGGGTGTAATATTCACCTTTCCCATTCTCAAATCATTCCCCATTATTATTAAACATTTAATAACGGGTTGCGATAACCTTGGAAATTAAAACGCCACTTTCCCGTCTTACGATATACATAAATCGTTAAAAGTAAAAAAAAAAAAAAAAAAAAAAAAAAAAAAAAAAAAAAAAAAATAAAAATAAAAAAATAAATAAAAAAATAAAAAACAAATTGAGGCGTTATTTTTTTTATTGGATTCGAAAACACATACAAATCCTTTGGAATTTTGGATAACATTCTACGCAGTCCCGATTTTCCACAAAAAAAAAAAAAATCGTCTCTTAAGATACATACACAACAATCATTAATAACCTTCCACGTATGCACAACCTATATGCTAAGTCACGTTCTTGGACATCGAGACAATCTACTTTATTTATCTTCTGTTAAGAGGCTTCTAAGAACACCGCCATTGATGTCTTTAGCAGTTCTTTTATTTCTTAACTTTCTGGCAAGATCAAAGACTGATTTTTTTCTCTCGAGAGGAATATTACGAGCCTTTCGTCGGCTGCAAATCGGATTTTTATTATTGTATCGATATAATGATACTGTTATTTGGAAAATTGACTTGCTTCTTCTATCTATAGAAATATACATACATACATACACGCATGTGTATATAGGTATCATATATATATATATATATATATATATATATATATATATATATATATATATATTATATATATAATATGTGTGTGTGTGTGTGTGGTGTGTGTGTGTGTGTGTGTGTGTGTGTGTGTGTGTGTGTGTGGTGTGTGTGTGTGTGTGTGTGTGTACATATATACACACACATATATATATGTGTGTTTGTGTGTGTGTTTGTATGTCTGTGTGTATGTGTATATATAAATGAATATATGTATATATATATATATATATATATATATATATATATATATATATATATATATAATATATATATTACACATTTATATGTACATACATACATGTATAATATTTTTTTTAATATTATTTATATATATATATACATGTACATATACATATATATACATATGCATATATATACATATGAGAGAGAGAGAGAGAACCCTGTCTGTCTATTTTCATCAGTATATATCCTTGGATATATATGAAAGGAAAAAGTCACTTAGTTGTGCAACATGTGTGTGTGTTTGTGTGTTTCTAAAACAAAAAAAAAGATCACTTTACTCTTTCGGAAGAATTATAAGATTACCTTGATTTCGAGACATAAAAACGAAATAAATGTAATACATAGATATCTAATATCATACCAAAAAAACGTTACTATGAAACCAGAAATAAAAACGTCAGACCAATTGCCCGACAAAACGTTTTTTTTTTTTTTTTTTTTTTTTTAATTAAAACCTATATATATGTATCCACGTATTAACCTAAAAACGTCGATGGTTATACTATAGATGAAAGTATGGATTAACAAAATACTGAATAAAAGATACTGGTCTAAGAACCCCTTTGGTAAAAGTAATTTAAGTAATTCTGAATACATCAATGTGTTACCGTATATTCGCTTTAATGCATAATATACCTGCAAGATATTCAACCCTATAGTTCAACCTGTTTATACTGGACTTGCTTGTATCCTCACTAATTCCATATTGAGTTTGGCAATTCAGTTATAGATCTACTGCAGGCATCGGTTAATGGATGGAAAGGGTATTGATAAAGGAAAGAGGGGGGGGAAGGGAGAGAGAGTGTGAAGTGAGGGAAGAGAGAAAGAGAGAGAGAGAGATATTGGGGAAGGGAGAGAGAGAGAGAGACAGGTGAGAGAAGAGAGAGAGAGAGTGATAGTGAGGAAGGGATGATAGAGAGAGGTGGGAGAATAGAGAGAGAGAGAGAGATATCGTAGAGAAGGAAAATAGAAAGAAGAGAGAAGAGAGAGAGGAGAAGGAACAGAGGGATGAGAAACAGAGAGAGAGATAGCGAAGAAGGAAGAGAGAGATAGTGAAGTAGGAAGAGAGAAAGAATTGAGAGAATAAAGGAAGAGAGAGAGAATGAGAGAGACACAGACAAACAGAGAAACAGAGACAGAAAGAGAGACAGACAGACAGACAGACAAACTATACCAGAGCTAGATCGCCGTGTCTTCATACCATTTAACGTTTGTATAGAACTTCCAGCGGAAACCCTAAATTACACAGACTAATTAAGGAGAGCATTAAACATTAGTAGTAATCAGTGTTAATTATACGTTTAGCACGACGGGGGACCCAAGGCGAGAATGGGGGGGAGGGGGGAGGGGAGAGGAACTGGTAGCGTTTATTTTTCACTACTTTCTCTCTTCTCTCTCCTCTCTCTCTCTCTCTCTCTCTCTCTCTCTCTCTCTCTCTCTCTCTCTCTCTTCTCTCTCTCTCTCTCTCTCTCTCTCTCGTCTCTCTCTCTCTCTCTCTCTCCTCTCTCTCTCTCCTCTCTCTTCTCTCTCGTTTTCTTTGGTCTCCCGCGTTCGTCCCCTGATCTATCCGTTTCTGAATTATTCTCTCTCTCTCTCTCGCTTTATTGCTCGTATCGCTCTCTTTCTTTTTTTTTTCTCTCTCTCTCTATCTATATATCTCTGTATGTGTGTGCGAATGTGTGAATGAGAGAGAAGAGAGAGAGAGAGAGAGAGAGAGAGAGAGAGAGAGAGAGAGAGAGAGAGAGAGAGAGAGAGAGAGAGAGAGAGAGAGAGAGAGGAGAGAAGAGAGAGAGAGAGAGAGAGAGAGAGAGAGAGGAGAGAGAGAGAGAGAGAGAGAGAGAGAGAGAGAGAGAGAGAGAAGAGAGAGAGAGAGAGGAGAGAGAGAGAGAGAGAAGAGAAAAGAAGAGAGAAAGATACAAAGAAAGTCCAAACCCATAAAAACACATACACAAACCAAAATACAAACTTAAACAGACAAATTTTAAGAAATAGAGAAAACAATATTTCTTTGCTGGTTCCTATTGAAAGGCGCAACGTGGCTTTGAGAACGAATAGCCAAAGGAAAGAAAGAGGGGAAGGGAGAGAAGTAAAAAGGGGAAGCAGAAGGGGAGATTAAAGGAAGAAAAGACTGTGAAGCCCAAAAGAACAGAGAGAAACAGAATACGCAGACGAAACAGAAACTTGAGCAGATAATGGTAACAGATGGCGCTGAAGATCGATCCACCATCAAGGTCAAAGATGTAAGGGACCGGTGACTTTGTGAAGCAATTGTATAAGTAACGGAGCCGGTAAACACGATTTAAAGTAAAAGGCACTTTTGTGATCGACGGCTGTGAGCGGAGGACGCCTGCTTTAACGTGTGTCGTTGAGGATCCCGACCCGTGAGGTCTGGGACGTACGTGTAGCAGAATGGCACGTGATTCACGGATAGCGCCATCCTGGCGTCCGCGTAAATGGCTGGTCGAAGGAGTAGCGAGAGCAATGGAGGGAGATAGACGTGGGCTTTGGAACATCGTGAGGATATATAAAATTTGGAGAGTGTGGAGGAGGATTGAGAACACGGAGAGGCTAGAAGAGGGATCGAAAGAGGGGAGAGATAAGGTCGGAAGACCGGGAGAATATTGAGAACCGGGGGGGGGGGGAGTAAGGGGGATAGGGGGAGGGGAGCAGGGAGGAGACAAAAGAAAGATTGAGAATGAAAAGGGGGAGGGTTGAGAACGGAAGAGAGAGGGCAGAGAGGAGGTAAAAACAAGGAGTATAGGAGAAATGAACAGAGAGGCGAGGGAGGACAATCAAGAAAGATTTAGAATGTAAAGGGACGGGTGAGGGGTTGAGAAGCGGGCAGGTGAGAGGAAGAGGGAGAAAAAGAATTATTTGGGAAAATGAGAGAGAGAGATGATACAAGAGAGACTGGAATCGGAAAGGGGGGGGGGGCAGACAACTGAAAAGGGAGAGCGGAGAGGGAGAATAGATCGAGGAAATAAGAGAGAATGAAAGAGGGTCACGGGAGATGGAATGGAATGCACGGCGGGAGGGAGAAGGGGAGATAAACGGAGAGGAGTTGGAGAATGAAAGAGAGAGGGAGAGGGAGATTGAGAATGAAAGGGGGAAGGAGAGGATGTGGTGTGAGAGGGAGTTGGAGAATGAGGGGGATAAAAGGGAGATTGAGACAGTGAAAAGGTGAGAGGGGAAATCCGAGAAGGGGGACGGATTGTCAAGGCAAATGAAAAGGGAAAGGAGCGAAGAGAGGGAGTTAGAGGTATTGAAGGTGATGACAAGAAGAATAAGAGGAGATTGAGAATGCGATGCGGGTGCTTGTGAAGGCGGCGCGCAGGGAGAGGAGAACGGACGAGGGCAGAATCAGAGCGCGGATAAGTGAGGACTCGGGGAATAGAGGGAGACGGACGAGATGAACGAACATCAGGGAGAGAGAGAGGAGATGAAAGAATGATCGAGAGAGGGGGGAAGATGACAGGATATAACGAAGAGGGAGAGAGAGATAAAAGGCAGGTAGCGAGAGATACAGGAGGAGAACGTAAAGATGCAAAGGGAGATGGAGAGGAGCATGATAAGAAAACAAGGGAGAGGGAGAATAAAAGGAGCGAGCAAGAACCAAAAATGAGGAGGGAGATAAACAAGTGAGATGGAGGATGAAAAAGGGGAGATGGAAAAGGGAGGATAAGAGGAGCCATAACTATATGAACAGATATATGTTCCTCTTATGAACATATAAGGGAAAGGAGAAGGAGATGGAGAATAAAAGGGAGAGAGAGAAAAGAAAGAGAGACAAAAGGGAGAGGGAGATAATCGGGAAGATAGAGGGTGAAAGGGAGAGGGAGAAGGAGAGAACAGAGGGAGAGAGGGAATAAATGGGAGATAAAGAATGAGAGAGAGAGAGGGAAGAAACAGAAGAGAGAGAGAGAGGAGAGGGAATGGCGCATAGAGGTGCAGAGGGAAAATAGAGGAAAATGGATAGGGAGAGGGAGAGAACGGGGAGGAAAGAGGGAGAGAGAGAAGTGAAGGGGAGACGGAAGGTGGGAGAAGAGAGAGAGAGAGAGAGAGAGAGAGAGAGAGAGAGAGAGAGAGAGAGAGAGGAGAGAGAGAGAGAGAGAGAGAGAGAGAGAGAAGGAGAGAGAGAAAGATTAAGAGACTGAGAGAGAGAGAGAGAGAAGAGATAAAGAGAGGCAGAGAGAGAGTGAGAAGAGAGAGAGAGAGAGAGAGAGAGAGAGAGAGAGAGAGAGAGAGAGAGAGAGAGGAGAGAGGAAGAGAAAAGGGAAGAGTAGAACTGAGAAGAGAAATTAAATAGAGAGAGGAGAGATACAACTTCGCCAATGTATTCAGTTATAAAAAACATTTTCAAAACAGTTCCGCCGAGACAGAGAGAGACATACAAAGAGACTGACAGACAAATAAGGTACAAGGAACCGCAATGACCAGCTAGAATAAGAAATTGACAGAAAATAGCACGATTAAAACATATCCACGCTACAAAAATGACCGTTATTTTCACCGCATCCAGATCCCCGCCATTTTGCCCGCCTCGCGATTCAAACTTCGCGCCAAATTCTCCCTGATGTAGCAAGCTGGGAATGACTGATCCAAGCCAAATAATGACAAAATTAGGGCATTTTGATTACCTCAACGATCGCCATTAACTGACCTCAAATGTCCAAATGATTTTTAAGAATGTTTTTGTTTTTTCCGACTTTCTCTAAGGGTGATTTGCAACAATTTGAGTCGACAGCAGTTCATTTTTGTAATATCGTGGCGGTTTTGAGCTCTCACCTTTGACCAATGCACGAAATACCAGGACTGGAGATTCGCAATGATAAGCCTATATATATTATATATATATATATCTATTATATATATATATATACTATCAATATATATAACTATATCATACTTTTTATATAAAATCATATATATCTCTGTCTAGTCTTTTTTTTTTCCATTTTTTTTTTTTTTGTTCCTCTTTTTTTTTCTTCTTTTAGTTGTTTCCTCTTGTTTCTTTTGTTCGGTGTTCGGGTCTCCGGTTTTTTCGTTTGGTTTTCTTCCTTTTCTTTTCTTTTCNATATATATATATATATATATATAGTATATATATATATATATAACATATACTGTTAATGTATTATATAAATAAATATATATATATATATTATATATATATTATATATTTATATAATATAGCTATAATACTTTTTTTATATATACGTATCTATTTCTATCTTTCATTTCTTTTTCTCTTGTCTTCTCTATTTTTCTTATTTCCTTCTTTTTTCTTTTTCCTTCTTCACATATCTTTTTTTTTCTTCTTCCCTCTTTTGTTTTTTTTCTTCTATAACGCTTCTTTTTCTTTTTCTTTCTTATTTTTTTCTTTTTTCTTTCTTTTTTTTTCTTTTCTTTCTTTTTCCTTTTTCTTTGTTTTCTTTTCTTTTGATGGTGGTGGTTGATGGGATATGATGGTGACAGTAATGATAATGATATGGTAATGATAATTAATAATAAAATAGTAATAATTGATAATGATAATATATCGATATTTAATAATAAATAACAGTAACAATTAGTTATGATAATGAATCAATGATAATAATTATAATACCAGTAGATGACAACAAACAAATAATAATAATTACCAACAACAATAACGAAGAACAACAATAATGATATCAAAATAGTAATGCAACAGTAAAATTATAACAATAACAACAATTATAAAATAAGGTACTGGCACGAAATACTCCTCTTGAACCTTTCGAGAGTGCCTTTCATCAAATCGCACATAACATGCAGAAGCCTTCAGAATTTTTTGCAAAGGAGTTGTCGCAGTAGTGAATGTGAAGGACAGAAAGCGAGTAAAGGAAAATGAGATTAGGTGGAATTCAAAAACCGTCTTTAAAATGGAAATCGCATTGTTTATGAATCCTCTTTGATCAGAGGTGTCTTGTCGTTGTATGAAATCCTGTTTGGAATGGCTGTTATCTGCTGAATCCTTCATTAAGTGGGATGTTTTATCGTTTTGTGAAATGCTTTCGAAATGGAAGATGACTTATCTAGGAATCGCTCTGTCCTCGCTCTTTCTCTGCGCTCTCTTCTCTCTCGCTCTCTTCATTCTCTCTCTCGTCTCTCTCTTTTCTCTCTCTCTCTCGCTCTGCTCGCCCTCTCTCTCTCGTCCCTCGGAGATCCTCTCGTTGTCCTCGTCTCCTGAACCGATCCAGGGAGTCGGGTCTCACCTCATAATACCCCTCCCTCCCTCGCGTACAGCTTATTTGCTCTCTCTCGCTCGCGTCTTCTTCGTCCTAGTCTGTCGACTCTGTCTCTCTGTATCTCTCTGCTCTCTCTCTCGTCTCATACTCTCTCGTCATCCTCTCTGCTCTCCTTTCGTGCTCTGGCTCTCCGACTCTCTCTCTCTCATGGTCTCTCGATCTCTCATCTCTCTCTCTCACGTCCTCTCTCTCTCTCTCTCTCTCTCTCTCTCTGTTTGTATCTCTCTCTTCTCTGCTCTCTCGGTCTCGTCTCTCGTGTCTCATCACTTCGGTCGTTGTCTCAATCTGTCTCAGTCAGCGCGAGGATATTGCTCAGTCTCAGGCTCATCTCTCATCCCACCTCTCTCTCTCCTCTCTCTGGAGTCCTCTGTCCCTCTGTCTCTCGTCTAATCTCTCTGTCGTGTCTGTCTCGGTTCTCTGCGTCTCTCGGTCTGTCTCATGTGCTGGTCTACTCGTATCTACTCTTCGACCTTCTCTGCTCTCGTATACTGTATTTCATTCTCCTCTTCATCTCCTCCTCTACTACATGTATGGCGGGTACCGGATGGGGATGAGGCCTAGTGGACACGCTCTACACTGTCTGGGGCGTTTTGGCGGACTGTGAGTCGCGGATTCGCATCGCTGCTACTAGGTGTGGTCGTCTTCTCTCAGTCTGGTCCTCATCTTTTCAATGCTCTCTTTCTCTCCTCCCTCTGTCTCTTCTCTCTCTATTTCTATCTATCTATTTATATCAATGAGTAAGTGTGTGTATATGTCTATAATCTACTATTTTTTAACCGGAATGGCTATTATCTATTATCTTTCTTTTTCTTTTTTTCTTTCTTTCTTTTTCTTTTACTGGAATGGGTATCCTCTGTGAATTATCTTTTACTGGAATACCTATTATCTACAAACCATCTTAACGAATCACATCAGGGAATATAGATTACATTACCGGAAGAAAAACAGTTCTTTTGGGACAAGGAACCTATTGCCATGTAGGCCTATGCACCACAACAAAAGAAAAAAAATACAAGAAAAATTAGCCAATGCAACGAACTGGCGAAACAACGAAGATAAAAACGCAAATCCAATCGCAATAAAAGACTAAAGAATAGTCAAGAGAAACAACAAATGGATTAATGGAGGTCCATTCGTGGGAAGAGGCTGAAGGGAAGAAAATAATAGAGAGAACAAAGGCGAAGCGAAGACGAGATCCACTGCGATTGGCGAGGGAACCGACTGAGGAGGATGTCGGAGGGAGAAATTTAGTGAGGTGAAGGAGAGACGCAAAGTAAATGGGAAATTAGGAGAAATAATAATAATAATTAAAGATATATAGAAAGATAGATGGAGAATAGATAGATAGAGAGCTGGATATATTAGATAGATAGAGAGCTGGATATATAGATAGAATAGAGAGCTGGATATATAGATAGATAGAGAAGCTGGATAGATAGATAGATAGGAGACGCTGGATAGTAGATAGAGATAAATGATAGAGAGTTGAGAAATATATTATATAGATAGAGAGCTGGATATATAGGGAGATAGATAGATAGATAGATAGAGAGCTTGGAGTATATAGATTAGATAGAGAGCTGGATATAGATAGATAAGGGGATTCTTCATATATAGATAGCTAGATAGATAGAAGAGGCTGCGATATATTAGATAGGATAGAGATCTTGATATATAGCTGATATACGATAGATAGATAGAGAGCGTGGATAGGAGTAGATAGGAGCTGGATAGAAAGAGATAGATAGATAGACTGGATGATACTATATTAGATAGATAAGATAGAGAGCTGGAATATATAGAGAGATAGATAGACAGATAAGATATAGATATAGATATATGTATGAGATGATTCTAGATACTGAAAAGGATACAGTGGAGGCGAGAAAAGATAGCATTTAAAAACGAGAACTGAAATCTGTTTATGAACGCAGATTTGCGGTCAATATACGTTGAGCGGAAAACTTAATAAAAAATTATCTCAAAATCGAAAAGAAGAAAAAAAATAGTTATTGGCATATTTACACCAACTCTTCCCTGCAAACTTCAAGGTGGATGCATTGTTTACATAAAGAATTCCTTCGTATTTTTATAAAGAGAAACATTATTATTGTCTATATAGAAAAATAAACAAATGTAAGTAGATATTTTGACCCCAAAATTCATTACTCTTCTACAGTACAAGTTCAATATTCTAAACCATTTTATTTAGTTCTGAGATATTAATATTCTTGTCATCTATTTAATTATCAGTTTATTTTCTTGAAGATTCACATGAATTTGATTATTATTAAAGATTTGGAATATATATAGATCTACCCACGCTCATTTGATGTAATTACTAAA
>NW_020871658.1:2500-5000 GCF_003789085.1 Penaeus vannamei | reverse complement strand
ATGAGTTTTAGAAGGTGGTTAGACTCAGTGGGCATTTAGGAATGGACTCCTTGCAATATTTCCATCAGTAAACAAGTGTGGGCCATGATTGGAAGAGCACTGGCTCCAGGGAGGACACCATTTCCATGCTCAGGATAATGTTTCTGCCCAATGTGACTGGCAGCACAGGTTGTATTACTGAGGATTGAATATTATGAAATAATGACAGAAGTGTAAAAATGTTACATATTATTATTTCATGTAGTTATGGACTACCAAGAGAGAGATGGAGTCTGTGCAATAAAAATTCTCTATTACCATCTGGATACAGCATGTCTAATGACAAAAGCAGACATTGGAAAATGACAAAAAATGCATATGTAGAAAAAGAGATAACAAACCAAAGGGGAGTGTTTTTGTGCACCCAGCCAACAAGCCACACACTCATGAGAGTCACCATTCAAGAAAGCCTGCGCATCAGATTTTGGGCCATGAGTTGACAGAAGAGGACCTGGATTCATTAAACAATTGGATCCAGATGTTTCACTCCCAGTAGGCATTAGGCCTACTTTAGTGGCCACTCTGATGGTTGTGCAGCTTGTAGGCCAGGTGCAGTGATTGCATGTTATCTCTCTACAAAGCCCATAATGGAATCCAGTAATAATGATAAGTAACATTTTGTTATTTATGTTAATAAAAAAAAAATATATATATATATATTAAATTTTCTGTAATACAACCTGTGCTACTGGTCACAGTGGCCAGGAATAGGATCCTGAGCATAGTGATAGCATCCTTCCAGGAGCCGGTGTTCTTCGAGTTCATGGCTCACAAATGGTAAATTTGACATTTTTTTATTAGTGGAGATGATGCAAAATCCCTTCCTAAACGCCACTGAGGTTTGTACACTCGTGCCAAGTCATTCCCATCACCCCAGCCTTCAGCCAAACTGCAATTTCACATCACCCCAGCCAGGAATAGGATCCTGAGCATGGAAATAGCATCCTTCTTGGAGCCAGTGCTCTTCCAGTCATGGTGCATGAATGGTACATTCCACGTTTTCCAGTGATCGTAATCACCCTCCAAGAGGCTTGTGCACTTGTAGCAAATCATTCCCATCACCTTGGAATTCTGCTGAAATACTCACTTTGAATTACCACCTCTTTACTCTGTTATGAGTTACCTATTTTTCTGCCTGAGTGTTTTTTTTTTCTTTCTTTCTTTTTTTTTTCTCACATTTCCCAAGGTCTATATTTGATCAACATGGTAATGGAATGTTTTCCTTTCGCAGATTGTGCAATAACATTTTGTCATTTATGTTAATTTTAAAAATATTTTTTATTAAGTTTTCTGTATCCACCGTGTGCCTCCAGTCACAGCGGGCAGAAACAGGATCCTGAAGCTGGAAATAGTTTTCTTCACTAGAGCTGGCACTCTTCCAGGCATGGCTTACATCTCACAATTGTTTACTGGTGGAAATAAAGCAAGAGCCCGAAATTTTTCATGTCTGTATATTCCTGTCACTCTAGTCTTTTGCCATTTTTTCCATGATAGCATATTTGTGTTTTTTTTCTTTTCTTTTCTTTTCTTTTATTGTTTTTGCTGTTTCTATTGCTGCTGTTGTTGTTATTGTTATTGTTGTCATTAATGTCGTCCTATGATGTAATGGTTATTTCACTGGATCCAGTGGATAGATATGATGTGTAGGAATTATAGTAACCAAAGCTTAGTGTTATGACCTGTACATGAGCAGTCAAATTCTTCAAGTTAGTTCATTCCTGTCCCCCAGCCCTCAGCCAAGTTCTTCCATGACAATATATTCTAATAATCGACCCCTGAGATAAATTTTTGCATGATGTGATGGTGATGTCTCCCTGATGGGTTTTACTGCAGATAGTATGTTATATCTTACCCTTGAAAGCATCTAATATGCATTTTCCTTTTTTTCAGACACATTCCAGAATACCTTGTTGCTGCATTTGTTAAACGCTTGGCCCGGTTGACTTTGGTAGCTCCAGCCCCATGTTTAGTTCTTGTTCTTAAGTTTATTGTGAACTTACTTCTGCGATTTCCAGGATTAAAGAAGCTGATTCATAATCCATTTGTAAAAGGTGATATATCGTTATCTGTTTTACAGAATATTGTAGACATAAACTAGATGTTGTTTCACTCCTCATCTATCAATATCACAGAGTATATGTACTTATAAATGTTATTTTCACATTTGTTTTCATTATTTTTTCTCTGTTATTCTTTTTATATCCTTTATTTTTTCAAAAGGTATGGAAGATGATCCCTTTGATGCTTGTGAACCAGACCCAGTAAAATCCAAAGCTTCAGAAAGCAGTTTGTGGGAGGTTGCTACTCTACAAAATCATGTACTTCCAGCTATATCTAAAGTTGCAGGATTCATAAACAAAAATCTCCCAGACATAGAATATGGTATTGGTAATCATGTAGAAACAACTTATGAAGAGGTAAATTTCTCTCTCTCTCTCTTTCTTTCTTTCTTTCTATCCCT
>NW_020871657.1:66822-69322 GCF_003789085.1 Penaeus vannamei | reverse complement strand
TTCGTTATTATGACTAGTATTACTGTTGTTATCAATATAATTTCTTCGTCAACACTGTCAACATTATCATCATTAATATTGTTATTTTTCATAATCATTATCACAATCATCAAAATGAAAAGCATAAGTTTCTGGCTTGTTTCTACCTATTTTTATGTTCTTTTATTCTCTCTCTTTCATTGTTCATATTTCAAACTCACCATAACCTTTTTTTTCCAATACTGAAATTTAATTGCAACTTGGGGCGACCAAGACAGACAGAGCAAATTGCCTTTCGAGTGGGCAGATCTTTGCATAATTTGGACTGTTAACTTGGTTTGGCTTGCGCTTCTCCTGCTGTGGTGGTTTATCGGTATATCGGTATTGTTTATACAAAGAATACCGATATACCGATAAACCGCATATATCGGCATTGTTTTTTATATCGCATATATAGGTATTGTGTGAGAGGTATATCGGTATATCGTATATATCGGTATTGTGTGAGAGGTTGTATATCGGTATATCGTATATATCGGTATTGTGTGAGAGGTTGTAAATAGGTATATCGCATATATCGGTATTGTTTGGCTATGTCGTATATCGTATATATCGGTATTGTGTGAGTTTGTATATCGGTATATCGTATATATCGGTATTGTGTGAGAGGTTGTAAATCGGTATATCTTATATATCGGTATTGTTTGAAAGGCTTTATGTCGGTATTGTTCGAGAGGCTGTATACCGGTATATCGCATATATCGGTATTGTCTGAGAGGTTGTCTCAGTGTATATTAGGAATGCTCTTTTATGTTGGCCTTTAAGTCATTCTAATTATTATGTTCATGGTAATTAGTAGTTGGGTAACGTACAGTAGAAAAATAACACCTATAACTATTGACTGTCTGATTTCCTAATCCTTATAGATAACCGTACTGATAATAAGGCGGATACTAATAACAATGGTAATGATAATGGAGATGATGATAATGATGTTGATGAAAATTATAATAATAATGACACACACACACACATATATATGTATGTATATATATATATATATATATATATATATATATATATATATATATATATATATATATGTGTGTGTGTGTGTGTGTGTGTGTGTGTGTGTGTGTGTGTGTGTGTGTGTGTGTATGTGTGTGTATATATATATATATATATATATATATATATATATATATATATATATATATATATATATATATATATATATATATATATGTATGTATGTATGTATGTATGTAGGTATGTATGTGTGTGTGTTTGTGTCTGTGTGTGTTTGTACATAAATATATACTGATGTGTGTGTGTATGTATGTGTCTATGTAAATTTATGCAGTATTTTATGTGCGAATGAATATGAATATATGTTGAATCAGCCCCTGCTTAGGTTAAGACCGGAAAGAAACACCCATTTTTCTCTAAGCTTAGTCAAGACTTTCTTTCTTTCAATTCTTTATTTTTTTTTTTTTTTTTCTTTTTCTTTTTTTTTTGTCCTATAAACAAAAAAAAAAGGATTTTTCTTCCGTTTGTTGACAGAAAATACCAATTTGGCTTCGTTTCAGATCCGTTTTTTTTCTATTATCATCAGTAGAATTCAATAAAACTGGCTCAGGTAACGAATTCTATCCACCTTTCCACTTTCGTTTTTTTCTCTCAATATAGCTGCCTTTTCCCGCGTTATTCTAATGCTCTACAAAAGCACAAAAATACTGAACGCAAAAAAAAAAACGGTGAACGAAAGGTTTTATGTAGAATTTGAGCTTCGAGACTATGACTATGATAGTAGTAGTAGTAATGGTCATAATACTAATGATAATGATAATGAAAATGGTCCTAATAGTAACAATGATCATGATAAGGATGATAGTGTTTATAATGATAATAATAGTTATAATAAGATAATGATAGTAACACTAATAATAATAAAAATGATAATAAAGAGGAGCATAATAATAATGATAATAATAGAAATAATGATAATGATAGTAATAAGAATGCTGGTAATAGTAATAATAATGATGATAGTAAGAATGATAATGATAGTAATAATGATGATAGTAGTAAAAATAAAGATAATAACAATAACACTAATGATTATGATAATGATAATTGTAATCCTAATACTAATAAAAAAGTAATTATAATTATCATTATCTTTGTTGTGGTAATAACAATTACACTAATGGTAATTCATAGAACCATCTAAGGCATTGCAATCATTCATGATAATCACCAAATGAACGAGCTTTAAAAATCAATTAAATAATAAAAAAATATATAAATGGATAAAATAAATAAATACTAATGGATGTTAAAGATTCATCAACACGCGTAGGTGCCATTAATTAAGAGATTTCTGGACTTGTAAATTACATTAAAAACTGCAAAGCCAAGATCCCTTACATTTATGAAATTAACATCAGGCTTCAAAGACGATAAAAATTACTAAGCAATAAGTTATTTATTTAATGAGAGGATGTTGCTTGTGATTAAC
>NW_020871657.1:51822-56822 GCF_003789085.1 Penaeus vannamei | reverse complement strand
GTACATAGAATGTTTATTTAAAGACTCTTTATATTTTACGCTCTAATATTTCATTTTTACTGTACATAATCCTAGTAGAGCCTCTGATCTAAGATAAGATGCCATTCACTTAAGAAACATGACTTTAATAGAAAGGGCATTTGATATGTGCCATTTTTTTTTTTTTTTTTTTTTTTTTTTTTTTTTTTTTGGTGGGGTACTTTACACCTAAAACGTGGTCATTTAACAATGGGATATTATTCCTACAAATAAACAAGTAAATAGTAGTACTATTGATAATTGAAATGACAATGAGAAGGAAGTAAATAGTAAAATTGACATGTGAGAAAAATGAAGAGAGAAAAACAGACTAAACTGTCGAGATCGCAACCGCCTCATTTCGGATGTTTCTTAAGTACGGTCCGTAGTGGAAAAACGTAATTACCAGAATAAAGACGTATTTACTTGTCTCCTCAATAGGCACTATAACATGTATTGGGGGAGGACTGTGACGTAGGTCTTCTTAGTTATCTAAGGGAGACATATTTTAAACAAAATTCAATCATGCAAAGTATTAATGCAATAATTTCATACTTTTAAAACATAATAATTATGCTTTGATCTTTAATATAATATTTATTGTTATTCAGTTCTACTTTTAAGAGACTATTTATTGATAGATCTTTAAACGTTTTGAATATTTTAACATTTTAATCCCACAGGATATTCGCCGCTAATGACCTTAGAAGTTGAAGTGTCAGACAAGTTTAAATAATCAATCACTCAATCTCTCAGATTTATTTATACACTTTAATGGCCATGCAGGTATTCCTTTTGTACAGAATTATCCGTCCCCAGTTCCCTAAATGAGAAATGCGGATATAAAACTATTGTCACTTCTCTCTTTTCAAATACCCATCGATGTTTTAATGTATCGATATCGGTTGATTTGAGAGCTTTTCAATTTTGCAAATGACGTTCAAAAACTAAAACAAAAACATTCAGTCGCTAAATTACACATGTAGGTTATGGCCATCGGAATATGGGCCAGTAAATATATGTCTGTGCAAATGCAACGCGGAAGCATGATTGCAAAAGCAATAGATCCCATGGCCGGCTGATTTGCATGTAATTACTACCATCGAAATTACACGTTCAAATGACAAACCTACCCTATTGATTTCATTTAATTTTAGTTCCATGTAAGAGTGATATGAACATGCTGTTATATCGCTATTAGGTATCTTCGTGTGATTAATAGCATTTTTTTTTTTTTTTTTTTAGGAAAAAGTCTGCTTTAGATTGGAAACGTTTCTATTGTATACCATAAAGGGCACTACAGTAGGCACTACAATAGCCCATTTTCTACAGACAAACACGAGCATAGATGAAAACATATGGAAATATGTGTGTGTGTGTGTGAGAGAGAGAGAGAGAGAGAGAGAGAGAGAGAGAGAGAGAGAGAGAGAGAGAAGAGGGAAGAGAGAGGGAGAGAGAGAGAGAGAGAGAGAGAGAGAGAGAGAGAGAGAGAGAGAGAGAGAGAGAGAGAGAGAGAGAGAGAGAGAGAGAGAGAGAGAGAGAGAGTGAGTGAGTGTGAGTGGGCGTATGTATTTCTTTATCTCTATGCCTAAGCATACATCAGCATACCAATGTATACAAAGTAGATAGATACTGATATAATAAATCACACATGCTTTACAGACATACCAATACGTATAAAGTGGATAAATATTGGTATAATAAGTAAAATATACACAATGATATGTACAGTGCATGAATCTGTAAATGTATGCCCGTTTTATACACAGGAGAGGAGCTAGCAAGAGTGGGTGTAGCGCACGAGTGTAGGATGCATCAAAAGACACACGATAATGAAACTTAATGACTTGTGTAATTAAGGCTAATTTGCCTAGATAAACGTGCGTTGAGGTCAGGATCTTTTGGCTTTCACATTAATCAAGAATTGCCAAAGCAAACTCCAGTGATTAGGTAATTAATTTGAACACACGCAGACACATAGACATACGCACGTATATGCATACATCACGCGCACACACACACACACACACACACCACACACACACACACACACACACACACACACACAACACACACACAACACACACCTGACACACCACACACAAACACACAACACACACACACACTACACACACACACACCACACACACACACACAACACACACACACACACACACACACAGCAACATGCACACAGAAACAAACATGCCATACACATCCATACACAGAAACGCCCACACACACGTACATGCCACATACACGTGTGTGTAGTGTGTGTGTGTGTGTGTGTGTGTGTGTGTGTGTGTGTGTGTGTGTGTGTGTGTGTGAGTGAGTGAGTGAGTGAGTGAGTGAGTGAGTGAGTGTGAGTGAGTGAGTGAGTGAGTGAGTGAGTGTGTGTGTGTGTGTGTGTGTGTGTGTGTGTGTGTGTGTGTGTGTGTGTGTGTGTGTGTAGAAACGATCAAACGAGGCCTTCATTTGGTACAGTTAGGGTTCATACGTTATTTATATTCCTGTTGGGTACATGATATGGAGTATATTTTATGGATTCCAAAATGCAAACGAGTAATTGATTTTCATCCATCGTTACTGTCCCCGCGTTTGTTCAAAGGACCGTTTGATTTTATATTCATTGCTTGTATGTACTGCTTCTCATCAGCAAATTGAAAATAATGCATTTGGTCCAAAATTAATAATCAATTATTAGTGTTTAGTAACGCTGATGATTGTCATTTTGTTTCTCATTCGAAAATCTATGAGAGTTTGACAGATTTTTTTTTTTTTTTCTTGTCTTGTACATTTTATTCACGAAAATGGTCTCTTCTTGTTTATACTAATCTGTCACAATATTTAATTTGTTATTTTATTTATGGGTATTTCATTTATGTCGTTTTTCTTTCATGGTATTTCATTTATATCGTTCTTTTTCATAATGTATCATTTCATTTCCAATCTCTTCCACTGGGTTCTCTGACTATACTAGATGCAATGCAATGCAATGATAAAAATGGAAAATAACGAAAAAAAAAACATTACACAAATGGAAAAGCAACGAAAAAAATATAAAAATGGAAAAGAACGAAAAAAAACAATTATAAAAATGGAAAAAAGACGAAAAAAGGTTAGAGGCCGTTGACGAAGGAAACAAGTGTGTGTGTGTGTGTGTGTGTGTGTGTGTGTGTGTGTGTGTGTGTGTGTGTGTGTGTGTGTGTGTGTGTGTGTGTGTGTGTGTGTGTGTGTGTGTGTGTGTGTGTGTGTAGGTATGTATATATTTATATGTCTTACCTTCTTTCAGTCAATTTCATTACTCATATATCTCTCATTCATTTCTTCAGAATCGTATATGTGTGGGCATGTGGCTGTGGTAAAAAATGGTAACCCCGATAATGGTAATTGCACTGCACCAGGAGGTCATCCATTCATTAACGAAGCACTTGTTATTTTGCCATTCACTGAGCCCCATACAGTGTGCTTAATATGAAGCCAGATGTTTAATAACAAAGACAATCCCGATAACATTTCACATACCACCTACCATGGGGCACTTCCTTCAACAATTACAACAGTTTCAATACTCCTGATGATGATGGAGATTAAGTACACACTATGCACTTGAAATAGTGTAATCTGAGAAGAACAGTAGCCTGTGCAAGCGTAGTTCCATTGTACCGGGGTCGCTTTGGATGCCAAATTAGGTTCAAAAGTAGGTCGTTTGGAGTCCGAACACGCGACTGAACTACGGTAGTTGGGTAGTTAAGACTAACTGATTCAAATACAAGTGATATATTTTGGGAATAGGTCAACGAAACTTTTATGTTTACGATCGTGCTTAATTAGTTTTCAACGATAAAAATCGGAGAAAGAGAATAGAACCTAATTTCTTCGATTGCAAAGAAAATGAGAGTCGTAAATTATCCCCTTGTCAGTTCACAGCAAATATTAGACACATAATTACCAAAGAGATTGTTATATAAGGATCCAGACTCGGTCCAATCTCATCTCGGTCTCGTATGATGATTAGAGAAGATAGATAATTCAGTTTGTCTTGTATTAAAAAGGAGAAAAAATGAATAAGAGACCAAAACGTGTCGAAATTGGAAATTATTTTTTAAAATTCATGGGACATTTTCGTTCGCATTATTTCAGTTATCGTTAATGGAAAATAGGAAGGTGTTAAGGTTCCACGTTCATTTATTTCAAACCTGGATCTTTTAGTGTGTTGATTTTTTTTTTATTTTTTTTTTTTTATTTTTTTTTTTTTTATTATTTTATTATTTTTTTTTTTTTTTGTTAATGGCGTTGTTGCGAATTTTTAAAACTTCTGAAGAAAGGGTGTCTACCACAACTTGGTACACAACAAAATGAACGCATTCAGAAAGATGAACACACAAAAAACTTCCTCACTGAAGAAAATTTCATCACAAGAAAACTTCCTCCTAAAAAAAAAAACAAAAAAACTTCCTCCCTCAAAAAAAAAAAAAAAAAGAAAAAAAGAAAAAAAAACTTCTTTACTCAAGAAAACTTCTCAAAAAAAAAACTTCATAAGAAAACCTGGTCAGGAAAGGTCAGAATCTGGAGGCGTGATGTGACGTCGTTGTGTTGTGTGGCATGACGCTTTAGATTCTCTTATATTTCATCTATTTATCACCTTTATTACGTGTTCTCTTCTGTAATTAGGCCCAGGCATACCTGCGCGCACACAATCACGCACGCACGAACATACAGAGAGAGAAAGAGAAGAGAGTGAAAGAGAGAGGGGAGGGGGAAGAGCGAGCGAGCGAGAGAGAGAGAGAGAGAGAGAGAGAGAGAGAGAGAGAGAGAGAGAGAGAGAGAGAGAGAGAGAGAGAGAGAGAGAGAGAGAAGAGAGAGAGAGAGAGAGACACACACACACACACACACACACACACACACACACATATATATATATATATATATATATATATATTATATATGTATATATATAATATTTATTCATTCATTTATTT
>NW_020871657.1:31822-34322 GCF_003789085.1 Penaeus vannamei | reverse complement strand
AGAAGGAGGAGAAAGCAAAACAAAATTATTCCAACTAAGCACGATTTAGCGAACAAAACAAAACAAAGAAGAAAGAGGAAAGAGAGAAAAAGCAATAATTCGCATTAAACGAGGTGATTTTGACCACGGTCCACTGTAATCGATATTCCGAATAAACTCTTCCTCTTGTGTAATCTCTTGATTTCGTGGTCTCTCTCTCTCTCTCTCCTCTTCCCTCTTCTCCTCTCTCTCTTCTCGTCTCTCTCTCTCTCCTCCTCTCTCCGTCTCTTGCTATCTCGTCTCTCTCTGTTAACCCGGCCATTCCTCGCACATAGGGGGAGATTTAGCAACCTATAATAAACACAAACATATTGACCTTCCCTCTATACATTCAGCAGACACGTTATCCATTGTAACATGAATACTTAGAAACTAAAGCATATTCTGGGTGCCGAGCGGCGTTGCCGATGGGCGTGTGGATTTTGCCCTCCGATCCGCAGGAAGGACCATCTATGAAAAAGGGTGGGACATGAAGTAAAATTCTCGCTGAGGAATGTCTTCTGAAGAGATCCAAATCGGCGAAGTAGTTGAAAGAGCGAGCATTAATAGAAGTCAACTTGTGAATGGGTAAAATGAAGAACTCTGATGATAAATGGGAAGGAATGAGAGGAATGTGGTTGAAGGGATTTGAACCGACAGTGTTCGAAAAGGTTAAAATGGCGGTTAAAGAAACGACGGAGGTTATGCTTTGATAGGAATCCCAAAAGAGGTCTTTGAGGAACCCAAGGAAGTATGTCTTTGCGAGAACCCCAATAGGGATTTTTTTTTTTCTCACTGTAATCTGACCATCCCAACTTGCGATATAACCGTTGCTTTTTTTTTTTTTTTTTTTTGTACCATTGACCATGACCAATTTTTCCCACTCTATTGCATTTCTACTAGCTGTAATTTATTACATTTTCACCCATTTCCCCGGTTATTTCGCGTCACTGCAACAGTAGTTTAATTTACCCATGCATTCTCTGATGATTGATAGACTGTATTGATAGAGAAGCATTTATTTCTATGTGTATCTATGTATTTCGTCTCTATACATGAAGTGTTTATTGGGATTGCGTTCGGGCACCTCGCACACTTCGTTCACAACTCGTCTTATTGTCGCTCTCGCACTAAGTCAGTTCTTCACGTCGTCCTACTAGTTATGTTACGGGTAACGTCACGCCGCAACCGTATATGCGTCCTACATCTGTTTTTCTTACTTCTCCGAGTTTTTATGCTCTCTATCGTCGTGCATCTTCATCAAAATGCATTTATTCTAATATCTCCTTTTTTGTTACTTAACGCTTAATCGCACATAGTATCCTCTCCCCATTATCGTTGTGTTGAGTAATTATGATATTCCTTCCTCTTACGCTCGGCTGCTCGCGCGCTACAGCTCGGGGCAGACTGGAAGATCAGCTGGAGGAGGATCATGCTGGGAAGCGGAGGATTCAGCTGATCGCCCTCGCTCTCTCTCACACAGAGGAATTACGGGGTCGAGGGGTGCAACGACACACAAACAAAAACTCCCGAAATTATACATACTCCTCTCGCGCACGTTCTTCTCTTGACAGCATTCTATTTTTCCATATCTACTTTCACTTTTTCCGGTATATATTTATTTTTTTTTAATGCCAGGTTTTAGCTATTTTCTCGTTCACATCTTTCCATTTTTGTCTCTCGTTCCGTTTTCTCTTTGCTTTGTTTTCTTCTTATCTTTTACTTCTTTTGCTCTCTTTATATCTTCTTCCCTTTATTCTTTCCTTTTGTTTTGTTAATTATTAATTATATCTCGACCAATAGTCCTCCCTCCTGCGGCTCTCTCTCGCTCTGATGATCTCTCATACTGCTATTTATAATGTTTTGTTTCTTTATATTATAGTTTTATCGTGGGGCACAGCGCTTCGTGGTTTGTAGTAGTAAGAAGCTGTGAGAAGAACAGGTACGAGAGGAGAGAGAGAGAGAGAGAAAGAGAGACGGAGGACGGACGAAGACGAAAGGTGACGAGAGGCACGTGAGGAGAGAGAGACGATGTGATAGTCTTGAGATTGTGTGCATTGATTCATCGTATCCAGATTATGGTGAAAAGCCGTGAGGGATGAAGATGAGCAAAGAAAGACATGATGACCGGAATAAAATATATATTTTATGACGACAGACAGAAAGTTTCAGGAGAGTTCAGTGAGGCTGTGAGGAGAGATTTGAGAATCAAACGATTGGTAGTAAGCAAGAGATGAAGGTAATGATGATACCAGCATGTTAGTGATTGTAGAAGAAAGAAGGAGAGAACACTGAGTGAATCGCGGATATGTTCGCAGCCCTACCTAGGGTAGACTTCCCTAGTGCGGGGTGCACCGGTGGGGTTGAAGACCAGAAAGGCAACATGTGGGCCAATCACCCGCGGGGAGTCCGTCTCCGGTTTCTCCTCTGCTGGGCGTGGTAATGCGCCGCCGCCCACGACCTGGCAGACGCGCCCTCGTGG
>NW_020871657.1:10000-15000 GCF_003789085.1 Penaeus vannamei | reverse complement strand
GGATGGATTGAGACCTGATATGGAGAGGACCGACACTCGATGTGAGGGACTGAGAAGCACTCTAGATAGCAGAGATACAGATGTGGAGAGACAGAAGTCGAAGTGACGTCGAGCCAAGAAAAATGTTATATGTTATGTAGTGGTGTGTATTGTATTATTTCTTGTGTATTCTGCGTACATTATTCTGTATGTTTCATCATCACTCGTGTTGCATAACATGCCACTTGTATAGATGTGTAGGGACGCAGAAACGACGAGTTCCATTGGAGTCGTTTTTAAGTCAGTGTGACCGAAGCCCTCGGCAAAGAAACCTCCCTCCCCGTGTATCCACTCACTGGGAAAAAAGCCAAAACTCCCAGCTCTCAGCCCGCCAGCTTTTTCTCTTTCTCTTTGGTTCTTTTTTCTTTCTTCCATCCTCCTCTTTTTTTCTTTCTTCGTTCTTTCTTCCTTTTCTTGTCTTTTTCTTTTTTTTCCTCTATCTTTTTTTTTTCTTTTTTCTTTCTTGTAAGACGAAGAGAGCTTACGGAAAAGGCTTTTATATTATCAGTTTGAGACATGACGACTGCATAATCGGGGTCTATCATTCTATGCAAGAACCTGCAATAGTCGTACTTTATATACGTAACGTTCTTATATACGTGTTAAACCTCGTGGGCTGTCGATCGTGGTAAATTGAACCATTTGATTATCTGCAATATGCAATGAAAAGCTTGAATAAATTATGGCTTCTATAATTAATTCACAAAGCTGCACTAACATATTTTTTTAAATGAATGTGAAGCTGCATGTTTATTCCTGCAACGATGCCTATAGCAACAAAACCTTGCCGGGTTGTCTCAGTTGCACTTCGTCGCTTCGTCCTCGCGTTAAGAGACACGAAAAGTTTGTTAAGACCTTGTGGAGAAAACGTCTTGTATTAAGTCTGTTTATTTCTTAGAGTTCTGATAATCCTGCATTTTCGAGTTTCTTTAGCCTTTGCTAATAACCCCTCACAACATATATACCCTAGTACTGATCAATGTTCAGTGTAATGTATATTATAAAGAAGCTTGTATTCATTGCTCACTGTGTAAATTGTACACTGTTGCATATGAGTAGCATGATACAATTAAAAAACAATCTACGTGATGCTGCATTTCTGTATTCTTGCAACGATGCCTATAGCAACAAAACTCCTTGCCTCGTTGCTTCTCCCTTCGTCCTCACTTCAGTCGCTTTTCGTTCCTGCCCTTTCGCAGACACAAAAAGTTGTTAAGACCTTGTGAGAAAACGTCTTGTATTAAGTCTGTTTTAATCTTAGAGTTCTGATAATCCTGCATTTTCGAGTTTCTTTAGCCTTTGCTAATAACCCCTCACAAATATATACCCTTAGTACTGATCAATGTTCAGTGTATTGTAATGTATATTATAAAGAAGCTTGTATTCATATTGCTCACTGTGTAAATTGTACACTGTTGCATATGAGTAGCATGATACAATTAAAAAACAATCTACGTGATGCTGCATGTTTATTCTTGCAACGATGCCTGCTATAGCAAAAAACCTTGGCCGGGGTTGTCTCAGTTGCACTTCGTCGCTTCGTCCTCGCGTTAAGAGACACGAAAAGATTGTTAAGACCTTGTGGAGAAAACGTCTTGTATTAAGTCTGTTTATTTCTTAGAGTTCTGATAAGCCTGCATTTTCGAGTTTCTTTAGCCTTTGCTAATAACCCCTCACAGCATATATACCTTAGTACTGATCAGTGTTCAGTGTAATGTATATTATAAAGAACCCTGTATTAACTGCTCACTGTGTAAATTGTACACTGTTGCATATGAGTAGTATGATACAATAAAAAAAAAAAAAATCTACGTTTATGAAAATACGTATTCATTTGAGGATATAAAAACGTGTGAATAATGAAAAATGCATATGTTTCGCTGTGCATTAATTCCGTCAAAATATTTTAATTGATCATTTACATGTCTCAAAATTGATTAACAAGAGAATAATGGGTACATCACTGGTATTACTTGGTACCTTCGTTGTAGAGAGACACTGACAATATACCAGCATCTAAAATGTGTATGAACAAGAGAAAAAACTTTAACAATTCCTTGTCTGTTTCCAGTGGAATGCGACATGTTAGCACTACATTATATACACGAGCCTGCTTAAAACTTCTCAAGTTATCAAGTTTGTTGAAAGATGTCGTTTAGCAAACCAAGAAAACTTTTAAGAAATGAGGATGCCTTTTGAGTGGTTTCTCTTCATTATCTTTCTTATTTTTTTTATCTTATATTATTATCCTTCTTCTTCATTCTTTATTTCTCTTCTTTCCCCTCCTTCTTTTTGTCCTTTTTCATTCTGTTTTTTCATCACCCATCACATCATCACTATAATTATCATCACTATAATTATCATCACTATAATTATCATCACTATAATTATCATCACTAAAATTATCATCACTAATATTATCATCATCATCACTATTATCATTACTGTTATTATCATTGTTATTCTCACTATTGCTCTTGTTGCTGATGTTATTTTTCTTTCATTAATATCATTACTTTCATCATTATCATTTTTATCATAAATATGATATATCTATTATTCATGACAGTAATGATGTGTTCTATTATTAATGTTCTGTTCTGTTCCCTGCACAATATCCGTTGTAATAATTATCATTGTAATTAAGACTAATTACCTCTGACATTTAGGCGTCAGTAACTGTGTGTGTGTGTGTGTGTGTGTGTGTGTGTGTGTGTGTGTATGTGTGTGTGTGAAAGGATAAGAAAATAGGGAAACAGAGAGACTGAAATCAAGAGAGAGAGAGAGAGAGATAGGAGAGACAGGGGGGGTAATAGAAGAGAGAAAGAGAGAGAGAGAGGCTGAAAGAGATAGAGAGAGGAGGAGGGACCAGAACGATCCGACGAGTAAAAAAAATGATAAAGAGAGAGAGTAGTCAGACTACGTGGACAGAAGCGATCGAGAGAAAATACCATAGATAGATACTTGACGAAGAGTGAGAGAGAGAGCGAGAAAGTTACGATAGATTATTAGACTAGAGACAGAGTCAGAATTAGACGATAGAGAATTGCCTTGTATTCTAAATACACAAATACAACAAATATGTTTAGTCCAATTTTTAATGAACCTCTTCTCTATGGAGATTTTACAGCCTTCTCAAAAGCTGTAGGAAGATCGCACAATGTAATGCCTCCAAGTTTACCTGAATATTTTTGGTTCTGTAAGTTTCCCTTTTTATGATCCTTCTAATCAGTAATCTGTCCAGGAAGTTGTCTTATCAGTAGATAACCTATCTCTAAGAGCTTGTGCTTCCGTCTACTGCTTTGGCACTAATAAGTTGTTATCCTCCATGGAAACTAAGCCAGTCGATTTGCTACAATATCCAATGAATTTTGTTAATATACGGTAGTTATGTTATAGACCGATAATCTCATTTCACATCTAATCGCTATGATTCTTCCTATCCTAAATTAGTCCCGGTCCTCTTTTCTGTTACTTTATAGCGCACGATCTCCCCATATCAATATGCGGCTCGCGGTGAAAGACCAACCCAGTGTGAGACCTCAGAGATCTCTCCTTCTTCTCCCTCGGCTCTTTCTCTTTGTCTTTTTCTTATTTAAATAATTGACACGCCCGTCAAATAATGTGCTAGTGTTGCGGACGCCAGACTATCTCTTTGATTAAAGCGTTAAGCTATTTATGTCTGCTCCCTTGTGACGGCATTTTCGGTTCGCTTGGTGTTTTTTGTTACTAAGATGATTTTTTTCCTTTGTGCCGCGGCGTCCCCTTCCGTGGTTGTTGGTCCGGTATAATAGAATAAGATATACCTTTTTCGTGTCTAGCTCTCTGCTCGATCTCTGTGTTTCCCTGTGGTTGCCCTCGTCGTTTGTATCAGCTCAGGTGTGTCCGGGTCCTGTTAGTTTTTCTTTTTTCCTTTTTCTTTCTTTTTTTTAAGAAGAAGTAGACACTCAAAAATTCTTGTATTATGGTATCTGTCTACTATTCATGCGGTTTCCTCCTCTCTCCTGGCTTTGTTGTTAGCACTAATCGCTTTAATCTTTCCGCAATGTTTTCTCGGATTTTCTTATAATTGTAATTATATAAAATATATGGCGTTTTCGTCCTCAACGTGTCTTCTTCTCTGTGTCCTGGTGTTTGTTCCCTGTTCTAACCGACAGACTGCTGCTATCTCTCTGGCATAACTAGGGATATTTTTTTTTCTTTTTCACTTATATCTGCCCCGAAAAGGCGCGTCTTTCATTCTCTATCTACTTAAGATCTCTTCGTTGAATTTCCTATCGCTAGTCTTTGTATGTATGATGTGGATCAGGGGAGACGTTCTGGCGGTTCGTGTACTTCCGTGGAGAATAGGTTACTGATTGTTTACCATATCTGTCGATTGAAATATAACAGGATCTCATCTCTATCTTTAGACAACATAACGCCCTCGCTCAGATAACTCTTCGTATTGTATATTGTTTAAGAAGACCAGTGACTGAAAACTGCACCTCGTAAAGTTTTTATTACCCTATGTGGTTCGCCTCTTTCTTGTTTTATTTAAATCCCTTTATCCCGGCCATCGTGATCACGTGTTTCAATTCGTAGCTAGGTTTACTCTTACCTTATTTTGCTACATTCCATGGATTCTTCTAGGCTTATCCTTAGTCTAATCCCTTAGCATTACTTTTTGTTCAATTCTCGCTATCCCATTTAGCATCCTAAGATGGAAAAAGCTATATTTGCTTTTTCTTCTAAGGACATTTCTCTAAACAGCTTGTTCAATGTTAATCCCTCAAAAGATTCTCTCGATCGTGCTGTATCTGGTTGGTCTCTGGAAGGTCGTCGGTGCCTAGTACCCTAGGTACGTGTGCCAATAAGGATGTGGTAGGCTAATGGAAATTACATGTTTGCTCTGTTCCTCGGTCCTCTATAACCCCCAAGACATTCTTCTTACCTGGTCACGTCTCCAGTATTATTAGTCT
>NW_020871656.1:0-15000 GCF_003789085.1 Penaeus vannamei | reverse complement strand
GATTTCTCTAAATAGATAAAAAAGAAAATAGTAATAAAAGAAAAAAACTTATTTCTATAGAATGAGCATAATATCTTTGTATATAACTAGTGGTTCTGATTACTATGTCTGTAAGTACCAGTAATAATACGTGAATTATTTCTATATTATAATATACTATTGTAATTTCTTCATTTCTTTCTTTAATTAACTTGTTATTTCTATCTTTTCTCTTAACTACTATATTTAGGTTTTTATCTTATATGTCTATTGGATTCTCTTATCTGTGCTTTGATCCATCATACTTAACTCATTTATACTTTTTAATGATCATCTATCCAAAGCTTAGTTCATTATTTAACTCTATATATAGTTAACCACCATTTCTTAATCTACTATTCAATAATTTACCCCCTCTTATTAATCAAACCTTAATTTAACAATACTCATAATAGTCATCATAAACCTCAACTTCCGACCAGTACCACTATATATAATTTTGATAGTTCAATATAACCATTATAATATATAAATACTATCATACCTCAAACCAATCAAAACATAGCCTATATATGATCATAGTCTTAACTACTATATATTTAACTACTAATCATATTTATATAATTAACTATATTATGATTATAAATACTTATGATATTATCAAGACTAATATTAACGATATGTTAAGTTGTTGAATGCTTGGATAGTTTATATCTTTGGGAGTCTATTACTGTTTATAATATGTCACAACGTATTTATTAATTACATAATATATTTTTACTTGCTTTATTATATATACTTTAATCTATTAGTACTAAATTTTATTATATTCGCAGCTAATTACATATAATTTGACATAACATAATTTATTGATTATTACATTACTTTATTTAATTTAATTTAGATTTACAGTACTACTAAGTTAACCTCAATACTGGATACATCACCACGCAATAGAATTCTATACCACAACCAACACATCACACACACACTCACATTGATTGATGGACACCTACAAGCTCACTACACACCAACATCTACCATTTGCCTTATATACGCAACTGCTACTATCAATTCACGATCATTTTACTTCATATACAGTTCACAACTTACAATCTCAATACTAACTACTTAATCTAACTAAAATCCACAATTATGAATTAATTCATTGCAACTATCAATTACTACACATCACATCACACAGCACACACACACACAATTCACACCACATCACACATCTAATCACTGCACCGATCCACACACACACACACACACACCACATGCACACATATATATATATATAATCATTTAATTTACCATATTATGTATGTAATTATCTATAATGATTTATAATTTTATTATATAATTTTATCTATAATTATTTATGTATCAGACTATGAATACAGTTTTTAATCACTCTAAAATATGACTTCTATTTATTTGTGCATTTGCGTGCATTTTTGTTGCTTATTCCTATATTTAAGGGCTAAACTAGCATTTATTTCCTCACCCAGTCAACAGGGTCGGGACAAATGCCAGCCGGGCTGCACCCCACCCTGCCCTATTCGCACAGGAATCACTTCGCGTGTGAATTCTGAGACACTCAGTCTGCGGCCGCGGTCAGGAGATTGTGTGTGTAGATGTGGTTCTTGTTCTGTTCTGATGTCTCTGTAATATTCGATTAATTACTCTTTAGTACTTTGCTAATCGCTCATTTTCTTTTCGACAGTGTAAAATATCTAATTATGTATGACATCTATAGGGAATACTATCAGGGATTACGTTTTTTAGTTATGTACAGTTTCAAATTGTCATTCTATTACTTGAATGTTATTGTGTCTTCCGAATAATACGCTTGATTATTTTTTAATACTAAATCATGGTAACTACTACTCACTATCATTAATATTACCTGTATGTTGTCACAGTTATACATATATTAAAGCGATTATTTATTCGAATCTTTGTAATTTGCGTCAGTAGAGATGATAACAACCAATTTTCTGCGTTACAATATTGAAGTTATTCAGAAACTCATCATTATTAGATAGGTAAATTTATGATACGTTCTGGTTATATTCTGATCTCACGTACTGTCCATTTGATAGTCTTTACTGGCTTAGCTTTTACACATGTCTATATGCTTTGTTATAAAAAATCTGATTAAAACACTTTTTAATTAAAACGCACAAGAATCATACGAATATGAAGAGAATGCTAATGACTAAAAAAATAATTTAGCATTTAAATTACTGAATTTTAAGCTCTTATTTTTCTCAGTTTTAGTTATTTACTTAAGTTGCACAAGTCAAAGAACGGAATAATACCAAACAAATTACACAGAAAATACGTAAGGTATTACTACTATAAATTTGTTACCAAAACAGTATGCCAAGTGCGACGAAATTTCTAATAAATGCATGAAAAAAACTTAGTGATATTTTATAAAGGTGAGTATGACAAGTAAGAGGCATACGGTGTTGTTCTTTATTATTTCTTTTGGACCTTCATTACACGTACCCCTTCCATATCTTATGTTATATTGCAGCCATTGATATATACTCTTATTACTTTTATATGTGTTCATGAATACACTCGTGTCACCTTAACCGAGTTTGCGAATAGGTACATGACTGGAATAGTTATCGATAGTTTGCGCGATAATTATGATTGTTTTTATAATTATGAATAGACTTGTGTATATACTGATATTAGAAGTGTGTGTGTTCGTTATATGTGAGGTAAAGTTTAATGTATATATTTAACAGGTATATATGTGTATATTCATACACCACACACATATACACACCCACAATATTCACCACACACACAACGTTCAAATACACACGCATAACTCAGCACACACATCGTAGCTAATCGCACACATACCGCACACTAACATATCTCAATACACTCGCGCACGCACTGACACGCACCACACGCACGGCACACCACATACACACCTCCACTACACACACGCACACACAGCACACTATACAACAAACACACACACACACCACCACACATATATATAATATATATAATATATATATATATATAATATATATATATTATATATATATACTATTATATTTTATATATATATTATGTGGTGTGTGTTGATGTGTTATATATATATATTGGTGTGTTTGGTGTGTGGTTGTGTTGTGGTTGTGTGGGTGTGTGTGTGTGTTGTATGCCATATGTATATGATAATTATATTTGTAGTGTCTGTGTGTGTGTGATTAGTATACGTATACTTTATGTATATGTCATTATGTGTGTGATGGTGTGTATGTCTGTTATGTGCGATATGATATATTAATTGTATTAATTATTGTATTATCTCTATATTAATATATATATGAACATTATATGATATATATTATATACATACATATATATATTAATTTAATTGTATTATTATATATATATTAATATTGTATGTTGCGTGTTGTGTGTAGTATGCTGATGTGTTGAGTATATATATATTTTATATAATATATTGTGTGTTGTACATAGAAGTCAATATATAGTTAGTGTGGTAATATTATATATAATTTATGTCGTGAATGAGAATGCACACACACACACACACACACACACACACACACACACACACACACACTCACGCACTCCACACCTCACACACTCACACACATGTGTGTCGTGACTTACATTGCATTTCACATACCACATATACACACATCATAGAATATACACACATCCATGTTCAATATACTAATAATATATATATACATACATATACTAATATATACTATATATATATATAATATATACACTAATTATATACACACATATTTCATGCGATACTAATTACTGTTAAGAGAAAAAGCTTCAGAACTACGTGGTTTTCGCCGCCGCGTGATATTAAGTTGATATATATAAACTCTAACAGGGGAATAAGCCATTCCTTTCGAAACATAGTTCCAAATACTCAACAAGTTGACATAAACTACATATCTGGACTGATAGAATAATCCTCGAAATAGTTTACTCATTAATGGTTAAGTGAGTAATACATAATTTCGACTAGCATATAAAGTTAAACATGCCAATATATGTTGCCAATGTTACACAGAGCACAGATCGAAAAACCCAGAACGAATAGCTAGAATGTGCTGCGGTATAGTAAGGGGACTTGAAATCAGTTTGATTAAACAACTGAGACAGACACTAACGATCAGGTATGTTTTGTTTTTGAAAGCCATGGTTGGAATATACAAATAAAACACATACAGATTAGAGTTGTTCAATAAACAAAAGTAACATTGATAGCAGTTGGCGATATTGAGTAGCCTTGAATATGTGCGTGATAGAAACGAATAAATAGATAGGAAGACAGATAAACAGGGAAATAGAGCATTTACGGAGGGTGGGAATCAGATTGTTAGTAGGTCGGTAAACAAGAGCTGACAATAAGACAGTTTGGTGATTATAAGTGGTTAAACATGACAAACAAATGATGATCAACAGACATGACATCATGGATATAGTCATAGGGTCGCGACGATAGAATTTAAAATAAAGACGTGGGTGGCTTTGAATAAAGCAAAAGTATTAAAAAAATAACTCGAAAACAGATACGAATTATGATAATCGAGCTCAAATGAACTCACACAATTACTGTAGATGATGATATAGCTAGCGACTTAAAGTAAATAAATTGAGTATGGGAGAGGCAGAAAGAAAAAGAAAAATTGAATAAGAGAAGATGTAATCAAGTGAAATGAAAAAAATGAGAGATGAAGATAGAAAAAAAGATGCATAATTGAATATAAGACATGAGTAAAAACGTAATAGTGAGTAAGATAATGATGATAATATAGTGATAGACGACTCAAGACAATAGAAATAAAAATAATTAATAGGTATAAGAAAAAGAAAGAGATGATCAAGCAGTAAAGAAAAAGAAAAAAAGTAGTGGTGGAGAAATCGCAAGATATTCAAGTAAAAGTAATAAAGATACAATAATCTTAATCAAATCTCATATATAAACATTTCAATAAAGAAAAGATGCTATGAGGTTTCATAGCTCAAGTCACAAGTAACAAACAATGATAACAACTAAATACTTACAATAATCACACTAATACGAAAAAAAACATTAGATTCGAAACTTCTTTGAGACTATACCGCGCACGCATAGAGAATTCCTTCACTGTCGCATGTACCCACAAACCAAGAAATGAAAGCAAATCTGAATCGGAATAAAAGTGTCAATAGTGTTAGTTATTGGCTTTTTCTCGATACGTGCTGGGACATCTGTACTACTCTTCTTTGTTCTTGTTGAGTCGCGCTGAGTTAGCAAATTCGTCTCGCTGCTAAAGTCCGGGTGCCTTTGCTGGTTAATAGTTGTACAAAGAAGAGATTAAACACACTTTATATACTTGTGTTCCGTCTATGTTATTGAGAAGCGTAGTGACGTTGATTTCTTTGTATCAGTAGTTCGAATATAATTCATCCAATCATTCAGATTCCTGGAGGTAATTTTTTCAACTTATTTTTATTATTAGTTGGATTTTCAGATTTCATGATATTTTGCATTCCTGGTGAAATTATTATTATTATAGATGGATTTAGTGTTGATTATCTGAAGAATGTCCTATAGATTAATTCTGTCCCTTTTCGATTCTGAAATTATTTATTTAACTGATTATTTTCTATATATATGGTGATTGATTATTGTTGTGATTTCATATTATTTTATTTGATTCGTGATTTGTGTGTGTGTTATTACTATAGTTGACTGTGTATCGTTGCTATCATTTAGTTATTCTATAAGTATCATTTAATATAAATTATCATTATTTAATTATCATAATCATCGTTATTATATATCATTATCACCATCACTTACACTAGTAATATTTGGCTTTATTACGAGAACTGGTGTAGGTTAATAGCTAATATATTTTCACTGATAATTAGGAAATTAAAGCTAATTTACTAAATTGAATTCGTTCATGTCTTCTAAAGTCCCTTAAACATGTCAATTTATCTTTCTTTTAAGCTTTAGGTAATGACCTTCCTTGCATTTTTTATTTTTTTTTAATTTATTTATTTATGTTACTGGTATTATCGAAGAGAGAGTTTAAAATGAATTAAAAAGAACTTAAATTAAAAGAACTTAGATTAAATAAAAATTAAGTTAAAAGAGTTTAATTCGAATTAAAAATGTAAATTAAACTAAAAGAGTCTGAAATTAAACTCAAACTTAAAAGAGAGTTCTAATGAAACTGAAAAAAAAAATCTTGCCAAACTTAGCGTCTGAAAAAGGGCGTATAACTTGAAAAGTAACTAATTGTTTCTGTTGCTCCTTTCTGTTCTTAAGAATTGGTCTATTTGCTATTTCCATTTATAAAAGAGGGTGACTCACGGTTAATCTGCAATTATCCACTAATTCCCGTTTTTTTGCGAGCTGTTGTGGTTATAAATGCGAAGGGTTGTAAATAATCTATATCAAAATCAGGTTAATTAAGTAAGCTAACCTTTAATTATATGATTTATTTTGTATAACATGTATCTGTCTATTCGATGCCGTGTGAATTATTTTCTTGCTGTGACTTGGTGAGAAATCAGAAGGTTTGTGATTTCTAAATAGCAATTAGATCGTGTACCGGAAAGTCGTTTCTGAGAATAACTACAGTTTGTCAGGAAATTAAAGGGACTGCATTGGACACATATATACAGATATACACATAGACAGGCTTTCTGTCTTTCACACACACACAGCACACACACACACACACAACAACACACACACACACACACACCACACACACACACACACCACACACACACACACACACGCGCACATCACACCCCCCCACAACACAAAGGTATTTCAGGTCGTGGCATGTCTATACCAATCAAATCCTATTCACAAGGGACACAAAACAGTCCCTCTGGATTCTCACGCAAAAAAATAGGAAAAGAAAGAAAGAAGAGGAACGATAAAAGACCTAGCGAGGAGCAATTATCTTCGTAAACGATTTCGTGTCTTGTAGATTATGTATGTAGATATGAAACGTAGACGAGCATAGGCTACAACCGCAAGATAGGTCCGATAATTACATCCGGTCCAACAATGGCTGTGTGTTAGAGAGAGAGAGAGAGAGAGAGAGAGAGAGAGAGAGAGAGAGAGAGAGAGAGAGAGAGAGAGAGAGAGAGAGAGAGAGAGAGAGAGAGAGAGAGAGAGAGAGACAAAGGGGACAGACAGAGAAAGAGAGAGAAAGGAGAGAATTAGAGAGAGAGGAGATAATAGACGTAGAGACAAGCAGAATGAGATGAAAAAGAAAACGGACAAGCATCCGCAGTTCGATGTGTTCTTATACCCTCGTCTCCCACAAGGTCGCACCTATGATAACAGGATGAAGAAAATTAAAGGCTTTTACACTACTAACATGACAATACAAAAAACGAAATTAGTTTCCTGGACTTAGTAGCTACGTGAAATGCAGCCCCGAGTAGTAGCTCGCCGTCTGGTTAAATTAGTGTTCTATGATATATTAATTCTATTTTTTTTTTATTCTTTCTTATTTTCCTATTCATTTTTTTGATTGTTTTTTCTGTTATTGTTTTTGATATAAGTATTTTTTTTTATTTCTTTTTCTCCTTATTATCTTTTTTTTTATTTTTTCTTATAGCTTGTGTTTGGTCATCAACACATTTCTTTTTTTTCCTTTTTTTTTAATTTTTTTTTTCTTTTTTTTGTCTTTTCTATCTTATTGTTTGATATTTTTTTTTTATGTTGTTTGATTGTTTTTTTTAATTTGTATTATTTCTCTTTTAGATATTTTTTTTTTTTTTTTTTTCGTTTTTTTTTTTTTTTGTAATGTTTTTTTTCTTTGTTTATATATTTTGCTATGTTAATGTTTCTTTTTTTTTTGTTTTGTGTCTTATGTATATTTCTATTTGATTATTTTTTTATTTTGTTATGTTTTTTTTTTTTCTTATCGGTTATCCAAAATAGATGGAAATGTTATGGCCCGTGTTCTTAATATACACATACATGTATCTCTAAGTTTTATTTTCGCGTATTTTTTTCTTCTTGGTTTTGTTAATGCAGTTCTGAGTTTACATTTGGATGTATATTTCGGTAATGGTCGTAGGAGAAATACTATACTAAAGAATCGCAAGGAAAGAAAGGAAATAAAGGGGGCCCAGACAAGAGCACGATATTGTAATACTTCGGTGTCCGAGAGAAAGAGGAGTAAATGCATCTTACCCTACATAATTGTCGTAGAGATAGTGGGAGAAGTGCGTACAGAAAAAGGTATGACTATAGACAGCAGTATATGTATAGAATTAGTTAGTATTAGGGGATTTAAGGTGTTTATACTAGATGTATAAAACGCAGTAATAAGTAGAATGTTAGACCACGTATCAAATTCAGTAACATTTAAAGGGAGTTTACGATATATGGTAGATTGGATAGCGGGAAATATTAACAGGAAGAAAACTTAGCTTAAACTGTTTGCTGCGTCATCCTATTTGGTGTGTGTGTTGTGTGTTGTGTTGTGTGTGTGTTGTGTGTGTTGTGTGTTTGTTGTGTGGTTTGTGCTGTGTGTTTGTTGTGATTTGAAGTCGAATAGTAGTGTGTCGTATATGTATGCCACTCATTTTGTATATTAATCCATATTAAGAAGAATTGTCATTCGCTACCGATGGGCAGCAAAATTCTAATTAGATATATCACCCTTTCGAGAGTTTTAACGTGAGTTGTGTATGTCAAGTTTTAAGATGACCCGATAAAGTTTGGTGGCCCATTAATTTAGTGACACTCGGACTAATAGGCAACCGCAACTTGCGCCTAGATTATATATCATTAGTAAACTACGCGACCCAGGGCTACAACGTACAGCTCTTCTATTCCGCCCCTTAGTGATGGCGTTTTTACTTGGATCATGAGTAAGGGATCTCTATACCGTCTTGATATAAAAGAGAAAAAAAGCGGTTACCAGGAGGTCTTTAGTATCTGCTTCCCCAAGAAAAGACTCATAGGAGTCGCTTGCAACACAGTTAGTTTGATAATTGGCCAACCTTAGAAAGAGTGGAAGTGCAAAGAGGATAAACGCTGCGCGACGACCTCGATCTTTCTCGGATAAGGGACGATAACGTAAATAGTTGTGGGGACGTTTCTTCCTGTTCGTAATCACAATATGATTATCTCCAAAACTACTAAGAAAAGACGCAATTGGTAATATGAGATACATGTTACGAACAATATCAATGACTAATATTCGTCACTTTCTACTGCATTAGCTTGAAGTTCCTATAAATAATAGATGATAACAGTAGCGATATAATAGATATTATAACATAGAATCACGTAGATGTAGTATAATATTGAGATATATTACGAATTATATTGATTATAATATATGAACGTAATTAATAAAATGTATTTAATTATAAGATAGTGATTGATGAGTAAGATGAGATATTTAATACATCAGATGAGTAATGTAATTAGATATAGATCGGAGGGTTACTTTACACCGGCTTGAGTTTCTAAGGATAGTGTAGGAGTAATGGGTGAATAACCAACGGACTGGGTAATATAGGATGAGTAAAAAGATGAGGCAGTAGACAATCAATCTGAAAGATAATTTCCTGAGAATGCAAAACACGAAAAGAATTTAAAAGAGAATAGACTATAATGATACACAGTTTCAACACACCAGTGGTCCTATTCGCGCAATTATATTTTAGCGTTAGGGATCAAACGGTGCTACAGGTTCGTGAGGTCATGGTAGAATTCAGCTGATGGAACAGGAAATCCCACTCGTACCATGGTTGAGTTTATCGGGGAAGCAATAAAAGACACACAGCAACTTTTAACTGGTAGTTACATGAAAGAAAGCACAATTGGTTAAAAAGTAGCAGAGGGCATGGATTCTCTTTGCAACAATGAAAATGAGTAGGATCTGAGTATTTCTCGCTCTAAACAAACCATAATGTGGGGAGGTTCGTGACTTGTCTTAGTTAGGCAAAAGGCAGTTACCTTTGACACTATTGAGGCATCCATGATCATGTTGCTATGTATAATGTACTTCCCAGAATATGAGCATGATAATATTGCCATAATCAATATTTTTGATTATACAGCAAATAATAAGATAATGATACAGTAGAAACATCTCAAGTGGTAAAATTTAACAATAGGTTTACGAAGGAATGGCGTTGTATTTATCAATGACAGCGCTCACTGCAATCATGAGTGAGAATGAATTACTGATGATCCGATAATTAGTGAATATTTTGATAATTAGTGATAATGATAATAAAAAGTATAGAATTTTGGTCCGATTGGTTGATGTTTGAGAATGGGGAGTGGCGAATGAGTTGAATCTGATTGATAAATATACAATAATAATACAAAAATAGTGGTAAAGGTATGGTAATCATAAGCGGAGATCAAATTAACAATGCATAAAGTTTACTTCATCCTGAGAACGAAGAAAAATAAAAAAAAATCTTAGAGATTCCTAAATTAATAATCAAATAGTACAGTTTTCGGATAATGATATTAATATTAAATAAATTTACTGAGCAATGATAATAACCAGTATAAGTACCCATAAGCAATAACAATTGAATAATGAATACAATGAAAAAGTCAAAGATTGTAATAGTAGATTATTATAATGATAATTGGTAATGTTTATTCAGCTATGTAAATAGATACAGTTTGACATACACAATAAAACTAGAATGACTGTGGTGTGTGTTGTTTGTGTGTTTGTGAATCGCATATGAAAGATAGAGGCTGGTGGCGTGTGAATATGTGGTAGTGAGTCGTGTATATATACTGTGTGTGTGTCGTGTGTGTTGTAGATAAGATGTGTAGCTGTCGCGTGTGATTGTAGGTGAGTAAGTGAGTGAGTGACGCTGTAGAAGTAGAGTAAGTGAGTGAGTGAGTGTGAGTGGAAAGTGAGTTAGAGTGTTGAAAGTAGAGTGAGATAGAGAGAAAATACGTGTGTGAGTCGAGTTGAGTGACGTGTGTGAGTGGATCAGTCAGGTGCTTAAAACACTAAGAGAGAGCAGACACAGCAACGCGGGATCGAAAACAAGGTCAATCGACCGCACACCACTCCTGAAGTGAAGTCAGAATTAGCAGCCCACTACACACATGTCAGTGCTGCAATATTCACAAGGGAAAAGCGACGGATGCGGTTATTTTTACCTGACTGGTGGTTAAACATACTCGGGGTGAGTTTTATAACACCCAATTGATTGGCGTTTGTATAATTCTTCAGGGGAAACCGTTAAGAACATACGTCTAACCTGGAGTAATAGGGGTTAAACCGGCGTGCTTTGATTGTGTTAATTTTCCCCGCTTTTTTTTTACGGATTATTATTCATGTTATGAGTTTGGAACAATGGTGCGTTGACATGGGTTTTTAACGGATTAGAAATGTGGTTGGGTTATTTTCCAGGAAAGCTTTAAAGTTAGTTAAAAATTGCGGTTGTCGAAAGTGAATTTGCGCGTTGGGGAAATATAACACTATTAGCACGTACGAGCTGATTTATTCTTTATTCCGTTTGTATTTATAGTTTCTCTTCATTGCTCTTGATAAGACCCCCTCTCTCCCCCTTCTCTCTTCTTTTTTCTCTTTCTCTTCTTGAGTTTTTTTTCGTTTTCTTTTTTCTTTCTCTCTTCTCTCTCTTCTCTCTCTCTTGAATTCATATGATGATGATGATACTGCGGTATGATGGTAAATAGGAAGCCTATTTTGATAAATAATGATAATATGATAATAAAAAACAATGGTAAAAGATAACTTATGGATAATACTATGTGAGATGATATAATAATATTATATATTTTTCAACGGCTATGTGTTGAAAGTCACTGGCTATCAGTTGAAGAATGCTTTGTGAAGAAAATGTACTCACTCACACATTATGTCATCAGTCAGAGTAATATATAGCTCACATAAACGTATGCGTAATGCGTAAAATTGATTATATGGACTAGACTTTATATAAATGACACGGTGATTACATTGTATGAAATTATGCGTGCTACTGTAATGATAAGCCACTTGGTTTCCAACTAGTGGGGCTCATAACTCTGCTTGTGGGTAGGTGGTAGGAGAAATGCTTGTTAAAAGGGGTATCGTATTGAGAATTGAGATTTAAGGATGAACTAGGAGAAATGCGCAAGGAAAAAAATTACCATCCTACTGGTAGAACGTAAATGTAGATTTGGTTTCTATGGTGTTCGCTAGAGGTGAAAGACTATGCCAGAAAAATTAAGTATTTGAAAAAGGTCGTATAGTGATCGTGTATTTAGAGGTGTAGAGTAAGAATTAGAAAATAAAAAAAGTTTAAACTACTGTGCTAAAGGCAAGAATGTCTATGAATTTACCATCTGACTTCCAAGCTTTTAATCTGGTTAGAAATTACTAAGTAAATGTATTTGAAAAGTGCTTAATAGGTTGTCACCAGGCCATCCGGATAGTCACACGAACACACTCACCACACACGACACACACCACACACATACATTCACACTTGACACACACACACAACACACACACCAAACACACACACACCACACACAGACTCACACACACACACTTACCTTTTTTGCCTTCTTTATCCCCAAATCTTCCCGATATCCGACGTAACAGACAGTGAAGACTCGAAAGACAGGATTTCTAGACAACGTTGGGCGTGGCGTGGTAATTTATAAGTCATTGTTGTCAGCAGTGTCAGTTCAAAGACAGACTTACCCTATAAGTTCTTCTTAATGGGTAATGCTCACCAGATAACATAGAAAATGAAAAAAATAACTAGAACCTCAGAACTATCTCTATAAAAACAAAGGAACGGCAAGGAAAGTCCTCAGTCCCAACCTATATAGTCACCTGTAATCTAAGGAACGGCAACGGAAGTCATCAGTCCCAGTTTATATATCCACCTGTAATGTAAACAACGATCGTTCTCATAAGCAATATGTTGCACATGAGAATATGTTTCTAAATATTGCATTTCATTAATACAGACGTACTGTATATAATCTTGACAAAATAGCTGCATTTCATAGATTTAAAGAAGCAGGAATATATATGATGATGGTGTTGGTCCCAATAATCGCCGTTATTAGTGTGATTGTGTGCACCGTCGAAGCACAAAGAAGCATTCCATCACCCCATGTCATCGTTTCGAATAGACAGTTCGATCATCAGAGTGAAATGAATATGGATAGGCTGTCGGAAAGAGTCGGTGCAGCTATCTCGAATCGCCGAGAGAGATTCGGGAACCAATCGTCGCAGATTCGAGAGGAATCTAGATTGGATGTTTCCTTCCTGCTTAGAGATGTTGTGGACACGCACCTCCCGGGCTGCCATAAGGTAAGGGTGTTGGGTCTAAATTTATTCTTTTGCTTGTCTGTTTATTCATTTTGTATCGCGTACCTTTGCTTATCTCAATCTTGGCCCTTCTTTCTGTTTTAAGTTCTCTTTGGTTGTCTTTTATCTCTCATTTTTTCCTCTCTTTCTTCCTTTCTCCTCTCTCTGTCTTCTTTCTCCCTCTCTCTCTTATATATACATACATACACATATATACATATATTATAATGATTATATACTGTTCTGTTCTGTACACTAATCATAAAGAAGTGATATATATGACTGATATCAAACATGATAAAATTGATAAAGAAATAGTAATAATAATGAAAAATGCCAAAACTTCTCTGCATCTCAAACCGCCAAACTCAGGTAGTGTTGTACGACTCTGAAGACGAAAATTTGGGAACGAGATTTAGCGACGTCGCCGAGACCCTTCTGCAGGTGTGGGGAGACGCCCTTGTGCTCTGGGAGGTGGACGCCTTCCTGACGACGCCCCCGCCGCCCTTCTTCACCCTCAGGACCAAGCACGTGAGGGCGGACAAGCAATACTGCGTGGCTTTTGTGGTTTTGGCGAGTCTCGAGGTGAGGAATGGCGTCTGAGGTGGAGGGCTTGGATACGTACTGTGCATACAGACGTTCGTGTATATGTGTGTGTGTGTGTTTGTGTGTGTGTGTGAGAGAGAGAGAGAGAGATTGTGTGAGCGTGCGTGTGTACGTACAAAAATAACATACATACATATATATATATATATATATATATATATATATATATATGTATATATATATATGTACAAGCATATGTTTTATATATATATATACATGTATTTATATATATATTTATATATATACATATTAATATATACTATATTATATATATATATATATATATATATATATATGATATATATATATGTTGCATATATAGTGTTAAACCACGCACACACACACACACACACACACACACACACACACACACACACACACACACACACACACACACACACACATATATAAATATATAATACATATTATATATATATATACATATACATATAATATATATATATATATTATATATATATATATATATATATATATATATAGATATGCATAGATGCATATAATGAAAAGAAGAGTTAAGAAAAATATCTTTATACCAAACACTAACACCAGTGCTAGAGGATCGAACAATTTAAGGATTATACGATAAGCACAAAGTAAAAATAAATGAAAAACATATTGAAAATACATAAAAGTGCACAGTACATAATAAGCAACAACCCTACAACGGGGAAATGCTTGTTATGGTCACAGAAGCACACCGTGAAACCCAGCTGTACGGTCGTTAAGGTTGGTTTTCATCTTTCTGTATGTAAAGGGATTCTAGAATGTGGAAGGTCGAGTCTGGTGGGACTATGCTAGGATAAAAATTTAGAAATATCTGTGAGGTGAAGGAGTGGATTTTGTTGCTGTTCTCTGTGTGAGGTATAAGTGAAATCTGTTTCTTCTCTCTTCTTCTTGCAAAAATTTTGGAGTCTTAAATCGAGGAGCTAGTGTGTTTGAAGCCAATGTTGACGTTTGACACAATATATCGAGGTGCTCTCACTCTGTCTCACGCAAAGAGAGTGAGAGT
>NW_020871654.1:239356-240937 GCF_003789085.1 Penaeus vannamei | reverse complement strand
CTCCTCTCTCTCTCTCCTCTCTCTGCTTCTCTCTCTCTCCCTGCCTCTCTCTCTCTCTCTCTCTCTCTCTGACTTGCTTCTTTGTTATATATATATTTTTTCTTTTTGTTCTTTCTTCTATATTCCTTTTCACTTTTTTCTCCTTTTGCTTCAATTCCCTCCTATCTCTCTTTCTTCCCCTTTTCCTTGCTCGCCTCTTTCCTTCTCCCCTCTTTTTTTTCTCTCTCTCTTTCTCTTTCCCCCTCCTTATTCCCTCCCTCTCTCACTTCCTTTCTTTCCCTACCTTTATACCCTTCCACCCCTCCCTCTCCCCTACCCCTCCTCCCTCCCCCTCCCCTACCTTCCTCCCTCTCCCCCCCACCCCTTCTCCTCCCCCCTCCTCTCCCCCACCCCCTTCCTCCCCTCCTCTCCCCTACCCCCCTCTTTCCCTCTCTCCCCCACCCCACCCCTCCCACCCCTTACTCACTGTGCGTGTAGAAACATTGTTTACATATTAATATTAACATAATCGTGTTGACTTGCTGCTCGCGTGAATCAAGTAAAACGTCGACTTAAATAAGGGTTTGCTTGGGGTGGGGGGGCAGGGGGGGAAGCAGTGTGGGGGGGGGGTTGTTGCATGACCTGGTGAATAATGCATCTCTGTTGACTCTTGAACGTGCATGACGTAAAGACAAGGCAGCAATGGTCGTCTGGGGAGGGTGCATGACAGAGTGGCAGGCAGGCAAGCAGGCAGGCCAGCAGGGGGATGAGTAAGCGAGATTTTGATAAGGAAACACGATGATAAGAAAGGAATTAGAGATAAAAGTAGATAAGGTAGATAAGCAAACACGCAAGAAAAACAGAAACAGTTATTCACAAACAAGTATAACACTAACGGACAAGAAAACAAAACAAAACAAAAAAAAGTATCAGATATTGCTTGTTTGCATAACAATTGATATTTATGTTCAACCGGAAATGTGCAACTGGACTGTTAAAATGACAGATGTATTATACACACATAAAGAAGAATAAATCATTTGCATAATTATGATTACAGGTAACTAAATGCAGATTATCGCAATGAAAGTCGAACAATAGAAAATTTAAAGAACTATTTCCATCTATTATTTAGATTACATACACTATAAGACTAATATAGATTCTTCTTCCTGCAATAACCTTACAACTAAACCAAGATCAATTGTTCATTAAATAAAACACTCAAAATGACCCAGAAACACAAAAGAAGTAATTCGTACAACAAATTTACAAACAGATAAACAAATAAGAGAATTCGTCTCCTTCGACAACATTTTCCGAAAATTCTCCGAGTGAGAGACAAGATGGCGGAGGTGACGAGCGAGATGGAGTCCAAGACGATCGCTTCCTGACGCGTCCCCGTGCCAGGAGGCGCACGGAAGAGGGGAGGAAGTGACGTAGGAAGAGCGAGGGGAAATGGACGAAGGAAGGGGGAAGACATAGAGGGAGAGAGGAATGAAAGAAAGAAGAGACGGAGAGAAAAAATGAAGAAGAGATAGGGAACAGAGAAATAAAGAAAGAAGAGATAGGAAACAGAGAAATAAAGAAAGAAGAGATAGG
>NW_020871654.1:216856-219356 GCF_003789085.1 Penaeus vannamei | reverse complement strand
ATTTCCATTTTTTCTCGTATTTTATTATTTTATCTCTTGTATTTTCTTTCTTTTCTCCTTCTCATCTTATGCTATCTCTTCTTTTTTCCATTCTTTTTCGTATTTCTATCCCATTCTCATCTTTTATTACTATTTTGTGTTTTATTCTCATTCCCGATGGATCAATAAATTACATCATTCCTATTTGTATTTTTTTTTCTATCCTATTCGTAAAAAAAAAAAAAAAAAAAAAAAAAAAGACTTTATTTCATATCTTATTCTTATTCATGTTTCCTTTCCTTTTCTCTCTCTCTCTCTCTCTCTCTCTCTCTCTCTTCTCTCTCTCTCTCTCTCTCTCTCTCTCTCTTCTCTCTCTCCTCTCTCTCTCTCTCTCTCATTCTTTTTTTTTTTTTTTTTGACTAATTGAATTTCCATTTTCAATTTCTTTCTGTATTCCCATTCCTGTTCCAAGTCTAAATTCCCATTTATTCCCCTTTTTTCCATTAACATTCCAGTTTTATTCCTATTCCTTGTCTTATTCCCGTTCCTATTCTATCCCTCTTCCTCATTCATATTTTTCATCTCTATCCTCATTCTTTACTCTATTTTTTCCATTCTATTCTTTAGTCATATTCTCTATCCTCATTCTTGACATTATTCAAATTATTTCTTTAGTGATATTCTCTATCCCTATACCTATTCTTCACACCTGTTCCCATTCCATTTATCAATCATATTCTTTATTTCCCATTCCTATTTCTTACTCATATTCCCTCCCTATCCCTCTTCCATTCTCCTTTCTTCACTCTATTCCTATTCCCATTTATCAGTCATATTCATTATTCCTCATTCCCATTTTTTACTCATATTCCCTCTCCCCATTCTCGCCATTTATCTCCATTCCCATACGCCTCATATTCCCTCTTCTCATTCCCCTTCTTCGCTCCTATTCCCCTCCCCATTCTTCACTCTATCCCCTTCCCATTCATTCAGATTCCCTAACCCTGTTCTTCGCCCATTCCCATTCCAAGATTCCGATTTCCACCCGACGAAAGAGGGAAGAAGGAAGGATAAGAAGAGATGACGTGATAATGGACTTCCTGCTTGTCTCTCGCGTGGACACTTGCTTTTAACGAGACGGAGGACAGAGTGACCGATCTTTCCTTATCAAAAAAGTCCTAATTGACTTGTTTTTTATTTGTTTTGTCTATATGTATGTTTGTTTGATTGTTTATTTATTTATTTATTTTAATCTGGCTCGTTTTGGGGTGTTTTTTTTTCATTTTTTTATTCATTTGTATATTTGTTTGTTTTTATTATTCTTATTTTTTTTCTGAGCACTTTTTTCTTATTTTTCTGGGGGGGGAGATGGTCCTTTTTCATTCAATCCTTTATATTTTGTCTTTCTTCTTTCTCTTTTACTCTTTCCTTCTCGTTTATTTTTTTCTCATCTGTGCATGTTTCTTTTTAGGGGGGGAGTGTTTTTGCCTTTCTTTCTCTTTTATTCTTTCCTTTTTTTCTCTCTCTCTCTGCATCTCTTCTTTCTTTCTCTGTCTCTCTTTTCACTTCACTCACCCTCTCCTTGTATTCCTATATGTCTGAAATATCTGCCTCTCTTATTTATGTCTTTCTCTCTGTCTTCTCTCTCTCTCTCTCTCTATTTCTCCTGTTTTCCCCTTTTCCCTCGGTTGATATTTGTTGATAAAAAGTGTCTCGGTAATAAGAGCTCTATTAACTTTTGTTGACCAATGTCGGAGTTTATAAGCTGCTCTTGTGTTATTCACCTGCTTCCTTCTTCTCTTCGTGATAAAGATATATTCTCTGTTTGTTCCCAATGATTGCGGTGTTCTCTCACTTCCGTGTGTGTGTGTGTACGAGTGAGAGAAGAGGAGAGAGAGAGAGAGAGAGAGAGAGAGAAGAGAGAGAAGAGAGAGAGAGAGAGAGAGAGAAGAGAGAGAGAGAGAGAGAGAGAGAGAAAGGAACATAAGAAATCTTAAACGGATAAGTCAATCAGTTAAAGTATCATTAAGTTTCCCGCTCATCAGATGGAGCTGCCACCACCTGTAGTCGAGACTGAGGGGAGAGTCCAAGGAAACACCTGAGTTGCAGAATCATGATAATCAACTGCATTGTAATAAGAAATTTTTTAATACACTAGCAGGTAGGTGAACAATTATCAGCACGTGATTCTGTAATGAATAGCTTGGTTTTCAGGGCTTAAATTAGTCACGATGCTGGTGGAGGTTAAACGCAAACACGAGAAACTTGCAACTGTTTATTAGTATTATTAAATTAATCCAATGTTGATGCACAAGTCATGAAAATAATAAACCTAGCAGTCTGATGATTCATTTTCATATCTAACCTCTCTTATTCTATTTCATTTGATGTTATTTACTCTCAATTGCTTACAAAACTTACCAAAGAATTAATTTTTACTACCATGCACGAATTGCGAATTACCTCAGTGAAAATCTGACATGTTATCTTTAAATCAGATTTTCCATTTGCGAAACACCCG
>NW_020871654.1:201856-204356 GCF_003789085.1 Penaeus vannamei | reverse complement strand
TTTTCGGGTATCCTCCTATCTTAATGTAACTTCGGAACCATTTGACTTCAACAGGAGAGGAAGGCCCATTCCGCGGATCCCTCACTACCCAATAGGCCCAAGACTAGGCCTCGAATCTTCCCCATAGGCCTTCTGTACCTCTCTATGTAGGTTCCTACCTGGGAGTATAAAAGAAATATGGTTCCTTGTATTGTGAATATTGATAGAATCCACGTTAAAATCAATAAAAAGATAGTACAAAACATAAAATTATTAAAAACCTATAAAAAAATAATACACATCTTATGAGTAAAGAAATGACAACTTTACATAAATGAACCCATTGTAATACTTATGCAATTACTTAGAATCCAGTTGATAAAATTGACAAATAAAAACAAATATTCTAAACACTTAAAAAACAAAAATAAGACTTCAGAAATTAAAATAAGACGCGAGTCCTAGGTATTACAAGGCAAGAGATAAAATAACAAATACTCTAAAATGTAAAACTTAAAGAGGTTAAAACCCCATCTGAGGTTGCGTTTTCCTGGCGAGACAAGTGCCAACGAAATATGAAATACAATTTGCATTTATTAAACAAAAATGAAATACGTAATGTTGTGGCGCCGCGCTGTGTCCAGGCAACGTCCTTACTTGCAGGATAAAGGGCTTTTTCTTCGGGCTTCGGCGAAGTGTGGGCGGTGTCCATGGGGCGGAGGTGAGGGGATGCAAGGGGGATTGTAGAAATTGAAGTAGTCTCCCCCGTATCTCCGAGGGAGATATGTAGAAGCGGATTTAGACGGGGGGGGGGGGGCGGTTCCCTTATAGAGGCAGATTTTTTTTTTTTTTTTTTTCTTTTTTGCGGTTTTCGTCACTAGGGTCAATGCTTCAATCCCACCCCCCCCCCCCCCGGGAACCAGAACTGTGTATACATAAAATCCATTTACCTAGAATTACTTAGAATGTCTGAAAGCAGCATGCCGATTGCGCCCCCCCCCCCTCCCCTTCCTGGATCCGCCCCTGAAACAAGACGAAACGACGCCACTTTGAGGCCTTCCACAGGAGTGTTGCCACCTCGGGGTCATCAGTTTCACGCCGGGAGGAAAATATTCGCATGCTTATGGAAGAGGTAGAAGCGAGGTGAAATATCTTGTATTCCCTTACCTCCTGGAGTGAGACAACGTATTCTGCACTCGAAGAGAGAAGGGAAGTCACGCAAAGTCACCTCACCTCACCTCACCTAATCCAATCGCGTGGTAAACTTCTATTAATAGTTAGGTGTTAATTGCAATCCAGAAGACGTACCACATTCGGTAAAATCGTACAAGTGGTCAGGTATATTCGAGGAGGGAAAAGAACTTCGTCTTTCCATAAAGTAATTTCTTGATATTTATATAATAATAAATAAAGATAAATAATCGCATTTAACTATTTAACTTTTGAATATATTATCAACAGTTAATAATGAGATTAATAAAAGAAACAAATATTGCTTTTGAAAATATTTATAGAGGCTTTGAGTCAGTCATCTTCCGTGAATATGAAAAGTAATTAAAGATTAAAAATGATTAACACGCACCCACACACACACACACATAAGGAAGGAGGGAGGGAAGGAAGACAGGAAGGAAGAAGAAAGGCAACTCTCTCTGTTTAGCAGTCTATCTGACCATAATTTACGTGCACGAGATCTAAACGTAATAATACGCCTCCCGCCCTTCTTTGAGAATTGATATTACGTCCCTCGCCTTTTATGGGGCAAAGGAGATGTTTGCTGAAGTGTCAACTCGAACCCGAACGGTATGGAAACGTAATATGACGCTCCCCGCCGTTAAGGGTGAGTTTCGCTGAAGTTGCGACACCAAAGGATGCTCCTGTTAAAAAAAAAGTCTCGTAAGTTGCACAACACTTCATTCCAGACTTGCACACTTCCATAGCCTCGTTGAGAATTAACAAGCAGTGGACGCGCCTGATCCATGTAAATTACTGCATCATTTTAATCACATATTGGAAATTGATTTATGTTTAATCATATATTTCATTAGATTATATTTTATAAAGCTTTGTCCCGACACGTTTCTGATATACATTATGTTGCAAATATATGCACATTGATTTGTAATTTTGTGTTGCTGTATAATACGTACCAATTATGTCAATATTTTAATGAGATCGGGATGTGTGGCGTGGAATTCAACATAATGCGGGTATTGATTGGCTTTTGTCCCCGCGTCGACGTAGAAAAGTTGATCGAGCGGAAAGACGTGTTTTAAAGTCTAATTAAACAGGAATATATAAGCTTAATCTTCGTATGTAATTGGATATTGATCATGCTTTAAATGCCCGGAGGAAAAATATGAAAGACGACGAGTATTACGAAAATTGTAATTTGAATATTATATGCGTTGTGAAGTACTCAACTGGCTTGTTACGCGAGTTTTAGATCTAAAGTGATCAGGTTTCGAATAAATATTTGTTGAGAGGATATAACAAACACGATTATAAGTCTTCGGTCATC
>NW_020871654.1:186856-194356 GCF_003789085.1 Penaeus vannamei | reverse complement strand
ACCACGACTACACACACACACAATACACACACACACACACACACAACCACACTACAATAACTAACTACACATCACACCACCATATCAACATTCAACTGACGTATCGAGGCACCGAGCGAACCGAGCCACACACACACACTACCAGCACACACACGAAACGCACAACATACACATAGCCAACATTCACTATCCCCGCCCAACTCGCAACCAAATGCGGCACAGGAAAGCTAACACTATACAGAAAACACACACACACACATAACACATCAAAAACATCTGAGCGACACTACCTACCTCTACACGTCGCGACGACGACTCTCACACCAACACGTGTAGCATATGGTAAATCTTGGAAATAATACTATATAAAAAACAAAGTTAAAAAGTGATCAGTCGCATAAAATGATAATAATAAGTATAGAGCTATTACTATAAGCTTATTATAACCACACTAAACAAAAAGTGAGTTTATAACATTAGATAATGTACTAAGATACCATAAAAAGATAATCGTATAGAATACATGAGATCTAATATTGAAAAAACATGCATGTGTATGTGTAGTAGCGAAGAACGAGAAACAAATACGGCCAGATGATCATTGAATGAAAATTAGTAGGTCTCACTGACTTGGTTCCCCTAGCCGCTCGCTAATTAAGCTACTATACTATAATATTGTACCATTTAATGTAACGCATCTTAGGCTCTTTTCAAAACTAACGCCCTCTAATAGCCTTCAAAATACTTTGTGAGTAATAATAGCTACAAAGATTGTCATGATTGTCAAATACTTTTACTATCATACATATTACAATAATCACAATGACATGTTCAAGAATAATATTCTTATAGTCACTTACACTCAACTCATATATCTATATACACTGCGCTAACACATATACCGAATATATGAATATTACCACTGATCTGCACTAGAGTGATAATGTGAGCAACAAGTATGGAAAGTTGACCTTTAATTATTTGTGGATTATGGTTATTCACCTGTCTTCATGGCGAAGATCGATGATTGTTGACATTTCAATGCTACAGAAAACCACATTCTACTAGATTGTGATTTCCAAATTCTCTTTCATTCATTCCACCTAACCACAACGTAAAATGCTGAGTGTCAGAGAGCGTCACCACTACGAAGCATCACCTATATATGACCTTTGTGTGTGCTAATGTCCTTGGGATAACTAGATTGAGTAAGTGAGTCAGTGGAACGCTGTGTGCTCGTTTCATCGTACGCTATGACCTTCGTCTCATACTAGTACTAATAGCATGTTATACTTATAACATATTATTTTTATCTAGATATATACATCGGCTAAAATCTTATATATAATATATTACTGCAACAACATCTATATTTGAGTATATATATATATAAGCTACCCCTAACAAGCATTATATCAACATTACTATATATGATATATAGTATTATACCAATAATAAGATATATATGCTGTCTATGTTATGGCATATATACATATGATCACAAGAAACAACATCTCCCTATGGAGCACAAAAGGTTACATACAAGCGAGAGTCCATAGAGACTCAGCGCGCTCCAATCTTAAAAAATCAGAAAACACCTATATTTACTTGCGTAAACATGGCGACCAAAAACAGTTCCGAGTGCAGGATATAGTGAATTCTACCCTCATCAGCTACTACAAACTAGAGTATGTTTATTTCCTGCAACGAACAGACAACATGTGTCGCAAAAGACATCTTTCTATTCAACCACTCTTTCACATAGATGCTTATATCACGTTATCAGCTCAGGCTAGCCACATTAAACATTCTAACTATATGCTCTCTGACAAAAAAATGTATACTGTTCGGAACGAGTATCTCAAAACTATTCTTTTCTGGGTGCTAGTTCTGAAGGACAAATTTCTTCTCCTTCTCTTTTGCGTGTGATAGCCTTGTTTTTACACGGCCACTTTATTCTCTATCTTTCGTTTTCTTTCCCTTTTTTCTATTACTCTTTCGGTGTCTTTTTCTTTTAACATCCCCACACTTTGCCTTACACACACACTTGCATAAACTACGCAATCTCTACCAACTTCTACGCGCATTCATCACCATCAAATACGCAATAATCACGTCATGATAGACAACACATACACCCTATTACATCTGGCCAAAGCATCTTTCTATTATTTCCTTCTAGTCCTGGCTAAGTGCCCCACACTCTTCATGACCCCAGCATGTGTGCAGTCTCTCTCCTCCTCTTATCCATGTGAGTGCATGCTTTCCATTCACTAGACATAATCATACACAACTACGATCTCCTCCGCTTAATAATGCAATCTCTCTTTCACCACTCCCGTGTGTTTTTCCCAGCTTTAAAAATTAAATAGACCGTACACTGACTAGGCCTGTTTGTATGTGTATTCTCTTATTTTCTTATATTGTTTCGCTTACTTTTTTTCGTTTTACTATCCATGCATTTTTCGTTTTAGTCCGTTATTTACTTTATCCGTTCTTCTTTGTTTTCTTTTCCCACTAGTCATCCTATGTCTAACTTTTTTGTTTTTACTGTTGTATATATTGCTTTCTTTAATATCTACTTTAGCTTTTTTGTCTATACCTTTTACTATGTTTTTTTCTAATTAGCGTTTTATTTTACTTATCTTAATTCTATCATGCGCACCTATGGGACTATTGTCTTATGTTTCTAGCCTTATCTCTTTCTTTCTTCTTCATATTCATACATTCCACTATATCTTTATCTTTCACCTTATTATAATTACCATTTACCTACGTTCTCTCCACTATTCCAAAAATTCAACACTTTCTCTTTCCCTTATTCTATTCCTTCGTTTCTCTCCCTATTACTATATCCCTTTCTGTCACTTCGCTAGTTATCTTTATATTTCCCTTCTACTTTCATCTTTCTCTTTTCTTTTTCTTATCTCTTCACCTTCTATTATACATTCTTTTCTCTTTCGTCTTATATTTCCTTTACTCTACATATTGCTATCTATCTATCTATATAATTATATTATACTTTGTTTATATTCTATTTATATATATTCATTCTTCATATATATGGTTTATGTATGTAACATATGAATACATTATGTAGATATATATAAAGAACCTTCCTTTCTCACTTACATACTTTCACTCTTATTATCATACTATATTATATACTATAGTAGATAGATAGATAGCTAGGATCTAGATAGATTAGCACTACATAGGATTAGTATACGCACTAGTATTATGATCATGATAGATAGATATTATATGGCATCTTCGTATTATCAACATTACACAAGTCATATTTCGCACTTTTTCTAATATATGCTTGCGTGTGTTCTCTTCATGTTACAGCTTTCCTAAGCTATTATTTCTTATTATTACCTTATTATCGTTATATCTTCTTCTCTTCCTTTCCTTATACTTAATATTACGTGATTTTCTTTATCACTTACTTTATCTTAATATATATGCTTTACTTATATATATACCTATATATAGTATACTATATAGTATATATACTATATACTTTATTCATTTATATCTATTACCTTGTCATATATATATAAATACGTATATTATATTCTTCTGCATTATATATATCCCTTACACACTTGCTATCCTATATATATATTTACTACACATCACACACACACACACACACACACCATACACACATATACACACACACACATCCACACTCACACACTATTACACACCTCATATATATATTATAACCTTCCCTTATTATTTATCTCTTTACATCTATTCTTTCCTGATCGATATTTATCTTACTCATCACTACATTATATAAATATATACTTCTACTTATCTTCAATCCTTCCTATTTACCTTTCCTTCCTTACTTTCTCTTTCCTTTCCTCTCCTTCAGTTTTCTTTCCCTTTCGATACCTTCAGTTTCTCTCCCTCCCTTCCCTATATTCCTCTTATCCTCATTTCATTCCTACCTTGCTTATTCCTATTCCTTACTTTCGTGGTGCATTGCTCTGACCGACGGACCTCGAAGCAGAACTACGATTAATTACCGTTATTTCCTAAACTGTGGAGTGTAGATTTGCCTTCCCCAGACCTTTTCTGCATCCAAGGCGTTCGCTGGTGCATGACTTTAGTTCGTAAATTTCGTGGTGTGTTGTAAATACAACGATTTTGCTGCTGTGTGTGGATTGTGAATTATTCATGATGATTGATGATTGATGTTTTTGTTATTTTATTGTTGTTTTGTTGTGTATGTTTCCTATTGATGTCATCGATGCGAGTGAGATGCTGTGAGTGTGCTTATTTATTGATTGATGATCTCTTACTATCAATGTATTAACTATTATTATATTATATATTTAATTTATCATTATATTAATTATTTAATTTAAATATATCATATATATATTATCACTTATCTATATATAATTAATTAATCTAATTTAATCTTATATTATATGTAATTTAATCATTCATATATTATATACTATAACTTAGTATATATTATATTAGTATACTTAATCATATTAAATAATTACAATAATTAGTATTATTTTACTAATACATATTATTATCATTTCAATCTAATTTAACTATATCAATTAAATTATTTAATTCATTATGAGCCATGAATATTAGCGTAATATCACACACACACACAAACACACACACACATCACCACACACAGCACACACACCATCTACACACACACTATAGCAAGTAGCAGTTATATATAATATAGTATATATATATACGTTATAGTATGCAATATTGCTATTATTTATTCACATCATCTATATAATTTATAATTATACGTAATTTAATAATATACCATATATTATCTTTTGATTATTTCTAATACTTAGTTGTTTCGGTTATTGTGTTAAGCATAGGACCGCTAGACCCATGCTAACATCCTGTACAATATCCTGTCCATTGCAGAGACAGTATTAAATAATTAATGCAATGGTTTATAATGTTGTGGAAGCGTGGTGTCAGAAATCATGGAGGTGGAGTAAGAAAGGTAATATGTGGATGAGGCGAAGTGGATGGGGTTGGAGCGGTAAGGAAGGTCATGAGATGTGGATTAGGCGATGTGGATGGGGTTGGAGCGGTAAGACAAGGTGGGAGAAAGGGATATGGAAGGTTGGTGGTGGATGGGGGAGAGTAAGTAAAGAAATTGGACGAAGGTGGAGGTGGAGGATGGAAGGTGGAGAGGGTGTCTAAGTAAAGAAATTGAACGAAGGTGGATAGAGTGTCTGATGAACCAGGTGGAATAAAAGTGGAGGTGGAAGCATTGTGGATGAGATGGTAGACGAGACAGGTGGAATAAGGGAGGTGGAGTATACGAGGAGGATAGAGCTGGGTGGATGAGAAGTGGACGATAAGTGGAGGAAATAGAAAGGGGGTGGATAGAGCGAGGTGAAAGAGGCAAAGCGACGGAAGAAAGAAAAGGAAAAATTCCAAAAATGGAAAACTAAAGAAAAAGAAAAAATAAAACCACAGAAATTAGAAAAATGAAAAGTAAAGAAAAAATAAAACTACAAGAAAAGGAAAACTATAAAAGAAAAATGAAAACTACAGAATGATAAAATTAAAAAACAACAACAGGAAAAGGTAAAAAAAAAAAAAAAAAAAAAAAAAAACAGAAGCTACAGGTTTACCACACACGATGATAGTTGAGAGCAGAGCATAAAAACTTGTTATGCCTCATAAGACTTAATTCGTTACTGCATAAAAGTTGATAGTTTACCATTAGAACGAAGTATCATAAAGAGTGACAATATAGAAGTTTTAAAGCTTAGCATTATCTTGAACATTATCATTTTTATAATTTAAACGTGAGGATTTTTTTTTTCTGTTGAATTTCTCTTAATGAATTATGTTCATCGTCATTCTCAAGGTTAACAAACTGCTAATTTGCCTTTTATTGATTTATTATGAATAGCGAGAACAAGAATGTCTGAGTTATTGCTTTGGTCATTAGGTTACGTACGGGGTTTGCAATATTATAGAGTGAAATGATGTACTAGAAAAATTAAATTACATATCAAAAGTAATTTCCATTGCAGGACATGCAATGACTCTTCTTCTTCTTCCTCTTCATCCTCAAAATCTTTTTCTTTTCTCTTCCTATTTCAAAATCTTCTTTTACTTCTTCCTTTTCATCATCAAAATCTTTTTTTTTTCCTCTTCATCATCAAAATCTTATTTTTCTTCTTCCTCTCCATCATCAAATCTTTCTTCTTCTTCTCTCTTCATCATCAAAATCTTTTCTTCTTTCTCTCTTCTTCTCCTCTCCTTCCTTCTCCTTTCTTCTTCTTCTTCTTCTTCTTCTTTCTTCTTCTTCTTCTTCTTCTTCTTCTTCTTCTTCTTCTTCTTCTTCTTCTTCTTCTTCTTCTTCTCTTCTTCCTCTTCTCTCCTCCCTTCTCTCCTTTTTCTTTTTCTTTTTTCTTTTTCTTTTTCTTTTTCTTTTCTTTTTCCCCCCTTTTCTTGTTTTTTTTTTCTTTTTTTTTTTCTTTTTTTTCTTCTTTTTTTTTCTTTTTCTTGTTTTTTTCGTTCTTTTCCTCTTTTTTTTTGTCTTTCCCTTTTTCTTTTCTTTAATTCCTTTTCCTTTTTTCTTTCTTTTCCCTTTTTTCCTTTTTCCTTTTTCTTATTTCTTTTTCTCTTTTTCTTTCTTTTTCTTTTTCTTTTTCTTTTTCTTTCTTCTTCTTTTTTCTTTTTTCCTTTTTTTCTTTTTCATTTTCTTTTTCTCCTTCTCCTTCTTCTTCTCTCTTCTTTTTCTTCTTCCTTAGCCGGTTTTCTATCGTCAGGAGTAGGCACCGCGACATTTCATCAGTTTCCCCTTCAAAACCAACACGAGAAAATCTACGGACTGCCGCCGAACATTTCACTACCAGAGGGGCCGACAGATCTGGACAAATAGATCTTCTGAAAGGTCTATTTCCTGTGGATGCGGGATGGGATTGAGGTTTTCCTAAGCCTTAAGCCGTCGTTTCCCCTTGCATATAAAGGGCCAAGCCTCCAGTAACGCTTGCTGGTCAGGAGAAACAATCGGATTTTGAAGCCTTGTTTTGACGAATTTCAATCTAGCTCGAACTCGTAAGGAAAGACTTCTTAAATACATGTAAAATTAGCTTAATATAAGCAAAAACAATTGTGATTAAAAGGGAAAAAAAGGATGAGGAAAAGAAAGGATTCTTTTTCCACAACAACAACAACAAAGAAGGAAAGCAAAAGTGAAAAAAATACAAAATATGAAAATCCAAACAAAAACTTTCAGGGAACGACCGCTCCATAAGTAATTTCGGGCGAACATACGATGAGCTTTTCCGAGAATTTCGGCCCAACGGCGAGGCTTTTGTCATGAAACCTCTTCCATTCCTTAAAAGGAAAAAGAAAAAAGAAAGAAAAAATAAACTTGAAATTAATTCATTCTGGTAAGGAGTTTATCAGATGCAAAATAAAAAGATGAATAGAAATACACAAAGGAAAAAAAACGACAAA
>NW_020871654.1:161856-169356 GCF_003789085.1 Penaeus vannamei | reverse complement strand
TAATGATCTTAGAATAAAAAGATCGCAATTATGATAATAACGACAATAAAGATGATAATATGGTAATGGTCGTGATAATAATAATATTAATAAAACTAACAAATATGATCATAATGATAATAATAATAATAATAATAATAATAATAATAATAATAATAATAATAATAATAATAACAATAATAATGATAACAACAACAACTAATATAATAATAATAATAATAATAATAACAGCAACAATAATAATGATAATAATAGTAGCAGTAGTAGTAGATAGATGATAATATGATGATAATAATATAAAAATAATACTGATTATCATCATTATATTACTTTCATTATAATATAATGTTAATGATGATGTTGATAATAATAATAATAATAAATACTAATAATGATGATAATAATAATAATTGCTCTAATAATAACAACAAATATTCAACAATGGTAATAATAGTGTTAATTATGATAACAACAATGCTGATATTTATATAACAACAACAACAACGATGATGATGACAAAAATAATGATGATAATGATAGTAATAACAACAACAATAATAATGATGATGACTATGACGACGGTAAGACTAATAATGTTAATAATAATAGTACTGAACATAATGATAATATGAATAATGACAATAAAAATGAAAATAATATTCACAATGATAATTATAATCATAATAACTATCATCATAAAATATCAATAAAATTATAAAAATGATAATGATAACATTAGTTATAACGATAAGAGTGATAATAATTATGGTAATAAAGGACAATGACAACAATAATGATAATAAATAGAAATAATAAATAATAAATAGAATAATAATAATAATAATAATGATAATAATAATAATAATAATAATAATAATAATAATAATAATAATGATAATAATAATGATAATGATAATGAGTAATAATAATGGTAAAAATTAAATCAATAAAAATTGTAATCATTATCATTAACATTATTATTGTCATTATTACTATCATTATCATTATCATTAATATTATCATTATTATAGAATAATAAAAAATACTATAATCGTTATAATAATTCAGAGAAACGAAAAGCAATAAGAATGAGAAGGCTGATAAGAACCACAACACAACGATAATGATACGCATCCTTTTCACAACTCAGAACACCTGTATTAGTCCTGAATCGACCAAGTGCCACGTTAACGACGCCAGATCCTACCTACCTTTTCTGAAATTCATGGCACTGGCTTCCATGGAAATGAGATTCGTAATATGGGCAAAAGATGGCGCTGAAGGACGGATACATCTGCAGGATTATGCCTCACTCAGATTCAGTTCTAAAAGAGATAATCTGCGTTTGGGCTGAGCTACTAATGTCACTCGTATCTCCCCTGTTATTGCGCAAAAGTTCGGGGCTATCTCGATGTTTCGTCTGCGAGAAATTAGTAAACATCAGTCAAATGTTATGGCGTCGTTTGCTCGGGGGGGGATGGGGGGGGGGGACGGGATTTTAAGCGCTGGTTTCTCCCTTCTCAAGGACACGCGGATGATGTGGATTCAGTGTTCTATCTGCGCTCGAGATGGTGCCATGAAGATGCGGATTTTTTTTTACTTTTTTATGACGATTACAATAAAACATGTAAATGACCATGTTAATTCTAGATGAACGTTTTTTTTTTTTCGTATAATTTGCCGGATTTTTTTCTTTTTCTCAGATATATGAGGCCATGAAAACGAAACGCGCCATTTCATCCGATGGTCGTAATTCGGGGACGAGTGCGCAGACTCATAGAAAACGGAGTGAACCTCGCTATTAGGGGCCGCTTCGAGGGGGGACTCAACCCTTGGATGTCTTGCCGCGATTATTCCGCCGTTGAGGGATAACTCCTAAAACTTTAGATGAAGAGAGAATGAGGGGGACTTAATTAAGCCTTTGTGTTCCTTCCGGGTGGACGGACTTTTTCATCTCGATACTTAGGCTGCAGCAAAGGCGGAGGGAAGGGAAGCCAGGAGACACAAAAACCGTACATGCATTTTTGATATATGAATATATCTATCTCCCCAACTACGTGTGTATACACATACATATGCTATATATATATATATATATATATATATATATATATATTATATATATATATATATATATATATTCCTGTGTGTGTGTGTGTGTGTGTGTGTGTGTGTGTGTGTGTGTGTGTGTGTGTGTGTGTGTGTGTGTGTGTGTGTGTGTGTGTGTGTGTGTGTGTGTGTGTATACATATATATATATATATTTATATATATATATATATATATATATATATATATATATATGTATATAATATATATATATATATTATATATTTATATATATATATATATATAATATATATATATAGTATATATATATGTATATATATATATATATATATATATATATATATATATATATATATATATATATATATATATATATATATATATATTATTTATTCATTATATATAACATATATAATGTATATATATATATATATATATATATATATATATAATATATATATATGTATATGTATATGTATATATATATATATATATATATATATATATATATTATATATATATATACATAGAGAGAGAGAGAGAGAGAGAGAGAGAGAGAGAGAGAGAAGAGAGAGAGAGATGTATGTATATGTATACATACACACACACACACACACACACACACACACACACACACACACACAACATATTATATATATATAGATAGATATAGATAGATATAGATATAATATATATATATATATATATATATATATTATATATATATATATATATATATATATATATATATAATGCATATATAGATAGATAGATAGATAGATAGATAGATAGACAGATAGACAGATAGATAGATTTATGTATGTGTCTGTTTGTTTTGTTGCGCGCGTGTGTGTAAGTGTGTATAAACAATCACACACACATATGTATGTGTGAGTGTGTGCATGTGTTTGTGTGTACGTGTACCATCTAAGACAGGTTTAACATTCCTGATTTCCTTCAATTTAACCCTCTCGATCCAGGTTCCCAAAACCCGTGCAATAGGCCTACTTGTGCGGCGTGTCAGTTACTTTTAGAGCTTTTATTTCCTTTTCTGTATACGTGTTTCTTTTCCTTTTTTGATTATCTTCTTCCGATTTCCGAGGTTTATGTTGGCTGTTTGCTGTCCCGTGTTATGATGGTCATAATTTTCTTTTATTGGAAGAAAATACATTATCTGAAGTAGTCTGCGGAGTTTAAAAAGTAGCCTTGTGTTATTTTTCTTATATTCTTATATTTTCGCGTTATCCAGTCTTACGTAATAGAACCCGCTGGCCACGGTGAGCAGGAATACGTTGCTACGAAAAGAAATTATATCCACCCGCGTGCCACTGCCTTTCCAGCCACACAGCTGCACGCGCACCGCAGCATTTCCCAGCGTGGAATAGGAGCGTAAAGTTGCACGGTCTTCACGGACAGCTGGACAAATCTCTTGTGAATTTCTGTGATGTGTGACGAACTGGGAAGAAAATGTCCTTAGACGGCATCTGAGTAATGGAGGAAAGGTCAAGTGGGGGAAAAAATTCTTCTGATGACCGTCTGCAGCTGCTATCGTCATCGTGGTTGCCTCGGACAGCCTTGCGAGAGGTCATATAACTTTTTTTTTCATTTTCACTGATACATTTTTATTTTTTATTATCATTATTATTTTTTTTTTTATTATTATTTATTATTTTTTTTTTTTTTTTGCGCTGCTTTTGGTAAAATAAGGCGTTACTTTTGTATGTTTCCTTTTTTGAAGGACCTGTTCATGGGATTGATTAATTAATGCCTTTATGTTATGTTATTGTTCACTTTTCTTTTTTTTTTCTTCACTCCCTAGATTGATTTCCTACGCCTTCACAACCCAGTATGTCCTTCCTTTTCAACCTTTCAACCCATTATCAGGTTATATAATATATATATATATATATATATATATTATATATATATATATATGTGTGTGTGTGTGTGTGTGTGTGTGTGTGTGTGTGTGTGTGTGTGTGTGTGTGTGTGTGTGTGTGTGTGTGTGTGTGTGTGTGTGTGTGTGTGTGTATGTGTGTGTGTGTGTGTGTGTGTGTATGTGTGTATGTGTGTATGTGTGTGTGTGTGTGTGTGTGTGTGTGTGTGTGTGTGTGTGTGTGTGTGTGTGTGTGTGTGTGTATATATATACATATATATATATATATATATATATATATATATATATATATATATATATATATATATATATATATATATATATATATTATATATATATATATATATATATATTTGCATTTGAATCATTGGATTTCATTTAGGTTGAAGCTGAGAGCGAGGCGATCAAACCTGAGGCTGCGGGATTGTATTAGTAGCCTATAGGATGATACTGTAAGGAAAGTATATGTAAATCATTTGTTTGTTTGAAATATTTCTTATCTGTCATGTTAGAGATTAAACACGTAGCATCCTTATGTATGATGTTATTGCGTTAAAAAGATATCATGTTAGATATTGATCTTTGAGAATATAACGCTTTAGATTTATCATATTAATCTTGTCATACTTATCAATGATTTTATATGATTAAAATGAGTCATATGAGATCCTGATGTAAAGAATAACTAGGAATATTATTATTTTGCTGTTAGTTATCGATCGATTTGTTATTTGATACTAAGTATGCAATTTTTACTGGCTGAATGATAAACAGTAAAGCTTTGTCATAAGGCGGGTTTTTGTGTCTCTACTAGCAATACACTATCTATTATCTATCTATCTATCTATCTATCTATCTATCTATCTGTCTGTTTGTCTGTCTGTCTGTCTGTCTGTCTGTCTGTCTATCTATCTATCTATCTATCTATCCATTCATCTATCTATCTATCTATCTATCTATCTATCTATTCTAATCTATCTATCTATCTATCTATCTATCTATCTATATATATATATATATATATTCTGTATTATATATATATATATATATATATATATATATATATATAATATATATATGAATAGATGGATAAACAGATAAATGAAGATATTCAGAGCCTCGTGTCATATATTTCCCTCAGAAAGCCGTCGACAAACACAGCGCGACCCGTCCATTATCCCCCCCCTCCGGCCCCCCCCCCCTTCCTCTCTCCCCAGGTCCTCCCGTGGCTCCTGGGGTTTTCAGATTACAATTCTCCTCAAGCAAAGTCTGTTGCACTTCCCTTCAAGCAAAGTCTCGTGCAATTTCCTTCAAGCACAGTTTCTTGCAATTCCTTCCTCGTGCTTTTGAGTCATTTAACATGTTATTAGCAAGATTTCCCTGTGAATGGTTTGACTTTCATCCGGGTCTTCTTCTCCTCGTGTTCTCCCTCAGTCTTTCTTCCTGAGTTTCTCCCTCTTTCTGCCTTTCTGACTTTCTCCTGTCTCCCCTTCCTGCGTTTCTCCCTCTTCCTCCTCTCGTGTTTCTCCCTCTTCCTGCCCTGCTCAATTTCTCCCTCTTTCTGGCCTCATGAGTTCCCCCCTCTTTCTCCCTACCTGCCTATCTTCCTCTTTCTCCCTTTCTATCTCCCTCTTCCTCTTTTCGTCCTCTTCCCCCCACAGTTTCTCCCTCTTTCTTCCCTGCTCTGTTTCTCCCCCTTCCTACATATCACACTCTTTCTCCCTTCCTGCTTATCTCCCTCTTCCTCCTTTCCTAATTTTCTTCCTCTTCCTCCTTCCTTGAGTTTCTTCCTCTTTCTCCCTTCCTACATACTGCACCTTTTCCTCGTTCCTTGAGTTTCTCCACTCTTCCTTCCTTTCTCGAGTTTCTCCCTCTTCCTCATTTCTGCGAGTTTCTCCTCTTCCTCCTTTCTTGAGTTTCTCCCTCTTTTCCCTTCCTACCTATACACCTCATCCTTCCTCCTTTCTTGAGTTTCTCCCTCTTTCTCCCTTCCTACCTATCACCCTCTTCCTCCTTTCTTGAGTTTCTCCCTCTTTCTCCCTTCCTACATATCACCCTCTTCCTCCTTCCTTGAGTTTCTCCTCCTGTCGCGCCTCTTCCTCCTTTCTCGATCTTTTTCTCCTCTTCCCTCCTTTCTCTTCTTCTCCCTCTTTCTCCCTTCCTATTAACCTTTCTTCTTCCTCCTTCCTTGAGTTTCCCCCTCTTTTCCTCCTCTTCCTACATATCCCCCTCTTCCCTCCTTCCTTGAGTTCTCTCCTCTTTCTCCTTCCTACATATATCACCCTCTTCCTCCTTTCTTGAGTTTCTCTCTTTTCTCCCTTCCCTACCTATCAGCATTTCTTCTTCCTATGAGTTTCCTCCCTCAACAATCTTTTCCTTCTCTGAGTTCTCCTTCTTTCTCCCTTCATTTCTATCTCCCTCGGTTTCCCTTCCTGCAGAAGACCCCTTTATTAAACCTCGCGACCGTCATTTTACGTGAAGTTAGTTTTAGGGGAGTTTCTGATGCTTTCCAAGTGTTGCAGTTCCTCCCGTTCTTTGCAGAGGGTCTTCGCTGAGCTCCTTGTTTTGAAATGACTTGTTGAAATGGCTTGTTGAAATGGCTTGTTGATTGACTTGTTGAAATGGTCTCGTTAATTGAAGTGACTTATTGTAATTATAATAGTGTCTGAGATGTTTCTTTCGTATGAAATGATGTTGCTTGAGGTGATTTATTGAAGTGATAGTGTTGCTTGAGATGGTCCTTTTGCCTGAGGGTCTTCACTGAGGTCCTTGTTTTGAAATGACTTGCTGAAATGACTTGTTGAAATGGTCTCGTTATTTGAAGTGACTTATTGTAATTATAATATGTCTGAGATGTTTTCTTTCGTATGAAATGATGTTGCTTGAGGTGATTATTGAAGTGATAGTGTTGCTTGAGATGGTCCTTTTGCCTGAGGGTCTTCACTGAGCTCCTTGTTTTGAAATGACTTGTTGAAATGACTTGTTGAAATGGTCTCGTTACTTGAAGTGACTTATTGTAATTATAATAGTGTCTGAGATGTTTCTTTCGTATGAAATGATGTTGCTTGAGGTGATTTATTGAAGTGATAGTGTTGCTTGAGATGGTCCTTTTGCCTGAGGGTCTTCACTGAGCTCCTTGTTTTGAAATGACTTGTTGAAATGATCTTGTTGGAATGGTCTCCTTACTTGAAGTGACATCGTGTCTGATATGTTTCTTTCGTATTAAATGATGTTGCTTGAGATGACTTGTTGAAGTGATAGTGTTGCCTGAGATGGTCCTTTTGCCTGAAATTACTTGTTAAAATGATCTTGTTGGAATGGTCTCGTTACTTGAAGTGACATTGAAATTATAGTCGTGTCTGAGATGATCGTTTCGCCTGAAGTGATAGTGTTGCCTGAGATGACTTTATGAAGTTTTGAAGTTCTGTTGCCTGAAATGAGTTGTTAAAATGACCTTGTTGCGCGGAATGACTGATTGACATGGTCCTGTTGCTTGAAATGACTTGATGTGATCTGAAGTGAATTTCTAATGTC
>NW_020871654.1:132500-140000 GCF_003789085.1 Penaeus vannamei | reverse complement strand
TACTATTTCTATTACTATCACTATATATGTATATAATGTATATACTACTTATGTATATATTCTATTCGTATATAGTGTGTGTGTTTGTGTGTATGTATATATTATTGTACAATGTGTCTCTACTACAACACACACTAACACACACAATTATATTTGTATAATTAATATATTTCATATTATTATAGTTACTCGTATATTTTATATAGATATATTATCTCTTATATCTATTGTATTAATATGTATATATTAGTAGTAGTCATTATTCATTAATCTACTTATTATATATTATCAGCTTCTTATATCTATATATTTTTACCGTATAATTATTATTAAGCTTATTTGTGTGTGTGCACATATCCTGCATAATTTGTTTAGTTCCTATCTGGTGCATCTGAATTAATCGTTGGCTAATGAGTTGGTCTGAAGGCAACCTTAGAAAAATGTCTATCGGCAGAAAATGTCATTATCGTAGCGTGACGTCGCTTAACAGCAGCGGTAGCATTTCTACTTCCCATTTCACAGGTGTAGGGAAGATTCACATGGAAGACCAGCTGTTGCGCCTGGACAGCAGGTCCATTTACATATCACAGATTACACCAAGGGAAGGGAAGAATCTTTGTAGCTTGTGGCCGCCGGTTTAACAAGAAGTTGCCTGAAGAAGTTTGAAGTCAGTTACGGATAGTCTTAGGTACTCCAGTTCCAGATTTGTAAGGGTGGATTTCCTTTGGTATTAGGTAGTAACTTGACATTAAAGAGAGCAATTCCAAAATGCCATAAAAGCCACAAAGCTTTCCATAGGTCTGCGTTGCCAATTCTGACACAGGATTATACTATACTACGTATATAGTATATTATCATATTACTATATATTGTTATGTTTTATTATTAATAATAGTTTAAATATATATAATATATATATACTTGTTTGTGTAAGTAAAACCCACAAAGTTCACAAACTAGATTTATTAAGGAAAGTGAGAACACACAGTTTGCGGAACCTGTCCTCGATTCGCATCTTCGGTCGATCTCGAACGATTCCGAACTGTTGTCTCACTTTCCACATATAAATCTAGTTTGTGCATTGTGGGTTTTCTACCATATTGTATCAAAACGCGTGTTTTGTTTTTCTCATATATATAATAATATTATTATAACTATATATATATATATATTTATATATATTTTACCTAATATATATATATAATTAATATATATTTGATATATATATTATGTATTATTTAGTTTATATATTTATTTATTACTTTTACTATGTATCTATGAATTATGTGTTTATACATATATATATATATATATTATATATATATATATATATATATATTATATTATCTATATTATATTTTTATTAAATATATATATACTGAATGTATGTATTTACATATCTATCCCATCTCTCTCTCTTCTCGTCTCTCTCTCCCATCCTCTCTCTCCTCTCTCTCGTCATCTATATATAGTAGTATATATATATAGTATAGTTATATCATATATATATATATATAACTAGTTTACACTTATATCTCTCTGCTCCTCATCTCCTCTTTATATATATATATATATATTTATTATATATATATTATACTTTATATATATACTTTTCCCCCTATACGTGTGTGGTGTTGTGGTGTGTGTGTGTGTGTGTGATCGTGTGTGTGTGAGTGTGGTTTGTTGTGTGTGTGTGTGTGTGTGTGTGTGTATAGTATATTGTGTGTCGTGGTGTGTAGTTCTATTCAATCCTCTATTTTATATAAATATCGCAATAGCTAAAAAGAAATATCGTTGAAAACATCAAAAATACTCCCACAGAAAATATCAACACGAAAAACTATTTTCAAACATACAAAACCAACAAACCAACGGTGGAATCACGTCCCTCAAAAAAACAGTCACGCATGCGGCCTTAAAGACACCGCTCGTGACACATTTGGATGCAAAACCTGTTGAGGGGAGCGTGGAGAAGGCGGGCAGTAAACATAAGGGTATTCAGACTGACGTGAATCCATCCATTTCATTGAATTCATTGAAAAGGGAAGAAAATATAAGTAAAGATAGATGTGAGAGAGAGGGGAGAGAGATGAGTGATGAGAGAGAGAGTGAGTATATGAGGGGAGAGAGAGAGTAGAGAGATGTAGAGAGAGAGAGTAGAGATATGAGAGATGAGATGAGAGTAGAGAGATGAGAGAGATAAGAGAGAGGAGTGAAGAGAGGTTGATAAAGTAAGAGAAATATGTGGTTGTCACCGAATAACAACAAACAGAAGTGCGTATTCCTGGAAACATACACAGCGGTCTCATTTACTACCTGGAATCACTTTCCCACATTTACACTACATCACACACACACAACACACCACACACACACACACACATATAGTAATATAACTATACATATATATATACTTATATAATATATTATGATATAATAGTATAATATAGATATACCTAGTATATATATATTAATGTATATAATATAGTTATATTTTTTTTTTTTTTTTTTTTTTTTCTTTTCTTTTTTTATTCTCAAGAATTTCCTCCCGCTAACCCTTTGCCATTATGAACCAGACACGCCAACCCTTGTCAACACAGATATATGCCACTGCGTCTCTCTCATTCCCCCATCCCCCCCCCTTCTCCTTTCCTTCCTCTTCTCTCCTTCACGATGGGTAAATTATTCTTCATAACGCAAAGATTTCCTCCTATATAACGGTTAGAATTTCCTGTCTTCTCCCCGAACGACCCCTTCTTATAACGGTTAGAATTTCTCCTCTTTCACCCTTTGTCCCTAACGATCCCTCTCCCTATAATTTATGGTTAAAATTCTCACACCCTTTCGTCCCCAATGACCTTTTACCTATAACGGTAAGACTTCCTTTCTCTTTCCCCAACGACCACCTCCCTATACCGGTTACAATTCCTCACCAAATGCCCGAATTTGCTTCCCCCTTAGGAACTCCATCCCTATCGACCCCTCCCACCTACGACCCGTTCCCTCACTCCCCCTCACACATCCTCTTACGCACCCCCTCGCCCTCACGTTCCGTCCCGCGCCAACGGCCCCCCTACCCGCTACCACTCCTTCCTCCCACTACCACCACCCTCCCCCCCTACCCTACTCCCTCTCTGCCCTTCTACAGTTCCTGTCTCGTTGTCAACGACTTTTCTCCTTACCTTTCTTTTTCGGCCCTACCCATCGCCACCTTGTCTCGACTTGACTTTCCATCTACCCCCCTTCCTTTCTTCATATCATTTCTTTATTTATCGATCTTCCTTTTTCCTTTCTCCCCCTCCCCTCCTTCTAACGACGCTACTACTCTCCTCCTCTTCCTCTTTTCCCTCCCAACATATTATCGACCCCCTCCCAGCTACGACCCCCTCTCATCTCCCCTCTATCGTACATTTCTGGTTTAAATCTTTCTCTCTTACTCTTCGAGAGAGTGAGGATGGGAGGGAGATAGGTGGAGGTAAAATTAGAGGGAAAGGGGGTAAATGAGATGAGTATGGAGAGAGGTAGTAGGGAGATGAGAGAGAGAGAGTCAGAATAGAGAGAGAGAGAAGAGAGAGAGAGAGAGAGAGAGAGAGAGAGAGAGAGAGAGAGAGAGAGAAGAGAGAGAGAGAGAGAGAGGGGAGGGAGGGAGGGAGGAGAGGAGAGAGAGAGGGAGAGAGAGAGAGAGAGGAGAGAGAGAGAGAGAGAGAGAGAGAGAGAGAGAGAGAGAGAGAGAGAGAGAGAGAGAGAGAGAGAGAGAGAGAGAGAGAGAGAGAGAGAGAGGAGAGAGAGAGAGAGAGAGAGAGAGAGAGAGAGAGGAGCAAAGCTAGAGAAGATTAACAAGAAAGAGAGAATGAGAAATAAAGCGAAAAAGAAACAAATAAACAAAGAGAAGGAAAAAAGAAAGACAGAGAGAGTAGCATGTATGTACACACTCCCAGCACATGGCCAACGGATATAGGGTTAACTGGACACATACAGTAGGCGAATGGACACGTGGTCGAAAGGACAAACGACCCAAGTGGCACTGAGTCGACAAGTAAACGACTTAACAGGGAGCTGGCGAATGGGTCGCTCCTTTTAGTAAAATACACGAGAATACATTCTAAAAAAAATAAATAAAAAAATAAAAAAAATAAAAAAAACACTTTTATTGGGAAAAATGATTGAAAAGCTTGGAGGATTGTCAGGTCGTTGTTGACTTTATAGTTCGAGTGGAGATTGGATGGAATATGTTGCAGATATTAAGTGACAAATTGGATTAAATGTTGAAAATTATGTATATCCTGGAATCATTAGGAAATAATGACAATTGTCAATGATCTATTGATATTTGGCAATAATTAATATATTCTAATTTGGAAGACAGACAATTACTTCATTATTATGTATTTTATCTTTGAGCAGTGTTTATTGTTTATCTTGTTTTTTTTCATGTCTTTTCCAGATTTCCACTCTAGATTATCTTTTCTTAGAAAGTTTTTTTAAAGGAATGTGAAATGCTCTTCGGCATTTGGGGAGAAAGCCTCCTTTGCACAGTTCTCGCTTTAACTTATTATATATACTATATATATATATATATATATTATATATATATTATATTATACTTATTATATATATTTTTATGTGTGTCGTGTGGTTTCGTGTTGAGAGAGAGAGAACGAGAGAGTGAGAAGAGAGAGAGAGAGAGAGAGAAAGTGAAGAGGATGAGGAGAGAGAGAGGAGAGAGAGAGAGAGAGAGAGAGAGAGAGAGAGAGAGAGCGAAGAAGGAAAAATAAAAAAGGGCATGAAATGTAGTGTGAACCGGCAACATTCGGGAAACACGTTTTCTATCGTGAAGCGCTCTGATTGGCCAATGGCCGTGACGTCATATACAGGGGCGCCACATGCAGGTACTATGCTTGGCACTGCTATTAGACTGTCAATTTTGCCATTTTTAATCGCAAAGACTAGTCAGCTATTTAACCGGCAACCTAACTATAATCTATCCTAACCTAACCTAAAGAAACCTAACCAAACCTTACCATTTTTGTTTTAACTACAATCCCTAGTAAGCTATTTAACCGGCAACCTAAACAAACCTAACCAAACTAACCCAACCTAACCAAACCAAACTAACCTAACCTAAACAAACCTAACCCAAACCAAGCCAACCAAAATGATATCGTGCTCAACGCCAGAAGCTTTAAGACCGCTTCAAGCTCATAAAAGTCCAAAAATCCGTCGCCAATTATCAGTAGCGCTGTTGCTTCCATGATTCCAAGATTCGAACTGATCCCGATGGTCCTGCTTCCGTATTACAACCAATCACAGAGACCCTCGTGTTTGCGCATGCCCAGACTTCCCAGCCAATCAGAGCGCGCCACGGCAAATTAAGTGTTTCTTGAACATAACGGCTTCACGACTATATATACACTTAAAAAAAAAAAAAAATCCAATAACTAATGTAGAAGGAGGTTCTCAACACCTCAGAATAGATCTCTCTTACTACATCCCCCCCCCGCTCTAAAATCCCTCCCCCCCCCCTTTTTCTGTCCCCAACTTCGATCCCCTCCTTAACTTCAACCTCTTCCCTCCCTTCCTTTCCCCCTCTTTTACTTTATCTCTCCTCCCTTTCTCTCTTACTTCCCTTTCTTCTCCTTTCCCTTACTTCTCTCTCCTCTCATTTCCCCTTCTCTCTGTTACTTATACCTTCTTCTTCTCTTTCTATCTTACTTCCGCTCTCCTTCTCTCTCCTTTTCTCTTACTTTCCTCTCCTCTTCCTCCCTTTTCTCTCGTTACTCCCTCTCCTCTCCTCCCTTTCCTCTTAATTCCCTCTCGCTCTCCTTCCCTTCTCTCTCATTACTCGACTTCCCTCTCCTCTTCCTCCTTCTCTCCTTTCTCTCTTACTTCCCTCTCCTCTCCTCCCTTTCTCTCTTACTTTTCTCTACTTCCTCTCCTCCCTTTCTCTCTTACTTCTCCTTCTCTTTCTCCTCCCTTCCTCTCTTCTTACTTCTACTTCCTCTCCTCTCCTTTCTCTCTACTTCTCCTTCCCCTCTCCTTTTCCTTACTTTCTCTCTCTCTCCCTCTTCTTTCCCATATTTCCTACCTTCCTTTTCCTTCCTCCCCCAAACTCTCTCCTCTCTCCTCTCACTTTACTCCTAATTCCCTCTCCTATCCCCCCTTCCTCTCTCCCCTCCCTTCCCTAAACAACCCCCCTCCCTCTCTCTCCCTTCCCTCCCTCCTCCCTCACACCTCTTTCCCCAGACTCGTCCCCTTCCCTCCTCTTCCTCCCCATTTCTCCCTCCTCTTTCCCTCCCATTCCCCCTTCCTCCCTTCCCCCTCCCTTTCTCCTCCCCTCCCCTCCCCTCCTCCCCTCCCCATTCCCCCTTTCCCTCTCCCCTCCCCCCCTCCCTTTCCTCCCCATTCTTTCTCCTCTCTCCCCTCCCCTTCCCCATTCTCCCTTCCTCCTTCCCCCTTCCCCTTCCCTCCCCAATTTCCTCTCCCTCCCTCCCTCCCCATTCTCTTCTTCCTCTCCCCTCCCCTTCCCCATTCTCCCTTTCCTTCCCTTCCCCTCTCCCCCTTCCCCTCCCCAATTCCTCTCCCTCCCTCCCTCCCCCATTCTTTCTTCCTCTCTCCCCTCCCCTTCCCCATTCTCCCTTCCCACCCCTCCCCTCCCCAATTTCCTCTCCCTCCCTCCCTCCCCATTCTCTCTTCCTCTCTCCCCTCCCCTTCCCCATTCCCCTCTCCCTCCCTCCCCAATTTCCTCTCCTCCCTCCCCCATTCCTCTTTTTCCTCTCCCTCCCCTTCCCCATTCTCCCTTCTTCCCTTCCCCTTCCCCTACCCTCCCCATTTCCTCTTTCTCCCTCCCACCTCTCCCCTCCCCAATTTCCTCTCCCTCCCTCCCTCCCTCCCCCATTCTCCCTTCCTCCCTTCCCCTCCCTCCCCATTCCCCTTCCCCATTCTCCCTTCCTCCCTTCCCCCTCCCTTCGTCTCCCTCCCTCCCTCCCCCTCCTCTCCCCAGCACCACAAGCGTCTGCATTCGCAAGCACAAAACGACCCTGTCCCTTAAGCCCTTTTGCTCCTGAAGGGGAAAGACACCGGCCCAGGCTCCCCGCTATCACACAGCCCTCCGCTAAGCCTTCTCTCATCCTCAAGGAGCCCGGAGAGCATCCTAAGGAGGACATCTGGAGGGCGATTAAGGACCTCTTCTTAGGCACGGATGGGAGGAATCAGCTGTGTGTGTGTTTTTTTGTTTTTTTTCTAAGATGTATTTTCTTGAAATACATGGAATATGTTGTTTTTTGTTTTATTGTTTATTGTTTCTAAGTGTTTTTACTGATGTAAATGGAATGTTTTGTGTGTGTGTGTGTGTGTGTGTGTGTGTGTGTGTTCTTAGATATATTTTCCTGAAACACTTGAATAAAAATCTAAGATACATTTTCCTGAAACCTGAAATATGATTTTTATTCTTCCGTTTTTGTTGTTGTTGTTGTTTTTTGTTTTTTTCAAGGATACATTTTC
>NW_020871654.1:102500-105000 GCF_003789085.1 Penaeus vannamei | reverse complement strand
ATGGATGCACATCTACCTTCCATTAGGGGCGCCTCATCCACCTCTCCGGGCGGCGACTATCCCTTCTATCCTCCAGCATCGCTTGTGATTGACTCCATCTACTCCAGCCTTCAACAACTCTATACGTGAAAGTCGTGTGTGTTGGGTATATAACATATAGTTTATTTTTTGCATATATATATTTTCTTTCTCTCTGTCTCTGTCTCTTCTCTCTCTGTCTCTATCTATCTCTATCTCTCTGTCTCTCTCTGTCTCTGTCTGTCTCTGTCTCTGTCTCTGTCTCTGTCTCTGTCTCTGTCTCTGTCTCTGTCTCTGTCTCTCTCTCTCTTCTCTTGATTTTTGTGCTGTTTTATTATAATTATTATTTTGCTTTCGTCGTCTCATTTTTTTCGTTCTTTTCCTCTTTCTTCTTCTCTATTCTTTTTTTCCTATTTTCCTTCCTTCCTTTCGTTTTTTCATCTTTTATTCCCTTTTTTTCTTTCGTTCTTATTTTCTTTCCTGAACAGCCATGGCCGGGATTTTCTTGATTTTTAGATTGAGACTTGCAGTGTCAGCGAAGGAAAAAGGACGAGAATTGTGTCTCTTCTGCTCTTGTGTGTGAGCGCGATAGAGGCTCTGTGTACACTGCAGGTCCAAATTCCTTAGCCTTAAAACTAATACACGGAAGTAAACACAAATTCCTTCCTTTAGCTTTAGTAAACTAGTAAATTAAAATTCCTTAGGCCTTAAAACTAAAAACAGAAGTTAAATTAAAATTCCTTAGCCTTCAAACTAATAAACAGAAGTAAAATACAAATTCCTTAGCCTTAAAACTAATAAACAGAAGTAAATTCAAATTCCTTAGCCTTAAAACTAATAAACTAAAGTAACAAAAATATCTTAGCCTTAAAACGAATAGACAGAAGTAAACACAAATTCCTTAGCCTTAAAACTAATAAACAGAAGTAAATCCAAATACCTTAGCCTTAAAACTAATAAACGAAAGGAAATTAAAATACCTTAGCTTTAAAACTAATAAACCTTCCTTAGCTTTAAAACTAATAAACAGAAATACAAATTCCTTAGCTTTAAAACTAATAAACGGAAGTAAATACAAATATCTAATAATAAACGGAAGTAAATACAAATTCCATAGCCTTAAAACTAATAAACAGAAGTAAATTCAAATTCCTTAGCCTTAAAACTAATAAACAATACCTTAGCCTTAAAACTAATAAACGGAAGTAAATAGAGAGATGAATAAACAAATAAATCCATTGATTAGTTATTGGATATCTAAATCCATAAGAATTATAAAAAAAAATAACACTATTCACTGCCACTCATACAACTTTATAGTTTTTTTTAATGTAATGAGCTTGGGTTAATGTTTGAAAACCTAATGAAACACGGTATTCGTCCTGCTGTTGCACTGGGTTGCAATCCAAGCTGATTCTGCTATATAAGACCTATTGCTATATTTAGCTCTATGCAACGGCGTTCCATTTTTTTTTTTTTTTTTTTTTTTTTTTTTTTTTTTTTTTTTTTTTTTTTTGTCTTCTGTGAATGAAATATATATATGATTTTTCTAACGTACATTTATACACCAATACTTACAAGTTCCAGATGAAAATGTGGGTCGCATCTTAGAGATAAAGAGATTAATAAGTGAAGATATAAAACCATACCTATAGAATTTCATGCCAATTAATAATCAACAAGGAATCAGTGCGTATTCCCTTAATCTATTAGTTTCATGAATGGACAGCTTTTTCAATTCCTTTTTTTATATACAAAAGCGCTTATTGTTTAATTAATTTCCTAATAAATAAAGGATCATTCTGAAACTGCTTCAAATAGAAATGGAAATTCTGATGTGATACTGAAGGCTTTCAAGTTAATTTTCACATTTGGAAATATTTATTTTTTTTTGATTTTTTTGCTGCGGATATAAAACGACTTAAAGTTATAAAAAGATAATTACAATTACATTTTTTATTATCATTATTCCTCTGAATTTCTATCATTCCTGCAGATTCAAGGTAGTGGACCATCCATATCAAACATTTATTTTATTGAGGCAAAAACACGCATCATTCTGAAATAAAATCAACCTTAAAAAAAAAAAAAAAAAATCTATTCACTAACCCATAATGATGATCGATTCCCTAATAAGGCGCGATGAAAACTGGTTAAAAGAATGATGAATAAAGGGTTTTAAAGAGACCAAAAGGGGGGCGGCACGCAACACTAAGCGACTTTTGGAAGGCCAAATTAGGGTGAAATAAGGCTGTGAGAGAGAGAAAGATTAAAAGAGGGATGAAAAGAGCAAAAGAGAGAGAGAGAGTAGAGAGAGAGAGAGAGAGAGAGAGAGAGAGAGAAGAGAGAGAGAGGAGAGAGAGAGAGAGAGAGAGAGAGAAGAGAGAAGAAATTCAAGAGAAGAAGAGAGAGAAGAGACGAGAGAGAGATGAGTAAAGATTTGAGGTGAGAATAAGAGAGAGAAAGAGATAACAGAGGGACA
>NW_020871654.1:67500-90000 GCF_003789085.1 Penaeus vannamei | reverse complement strand
TGGTGATGTTGCAGCCATTAAAGTCGCATGAATGTGGTGCAATAAAAGGGAAATGAGGAGCTGTATATTGCAGGAGATGGCTACTTTGCGTGCCTCGCTAATGTCTAAATCTCTCCTGCATTCTATCTCTCTATAGGTATATATACAAACATTTGTATATGTATATACATGCTTATATATATATATATATATATATATATATATATATATATATATTATATATATATATATTATATATATAATATTATATATATATACATAAGATGTATGTACTTATAATGTTTGTATATATACTATACAAGAGATAGGAAGCAGGAGAGATCTAAACATGTATATATATATATATTATATATTATATATATATATATATATATATATATATATATATAGTATATATATATATATATATATATATATATATATATAATATATAAGCCAACTGACAAACCACCACACATGCCACACACACGCTAAACACACACACACACATCAACAAACTATATATATATATATATATATATATATATATATATATATATANATTACTCGGACTTTGCAGATTGGCCTGAGTTCGCCTGGCTACGGCCGGGAAGAGGGGAGGATGGAGAGGGGAGAAGGAGGGGGAAGAGGGAGGAGCGGAGAGGGAGAAGGAGGGAGGGAAGAGAGAGGAGAGAGGAAAGAAGGAGGAGAAGGGAGAGAGGCAGGGAGAGGAAAGAATAGAAGGAGAGGAAAAGGCGGAACACCCAGGAGATAGAGGGAAGGGGGAGTGGAGGGCGAGGAAGAAGGAGGGAAAAAGGAGGAGAGGAAGGAATAGAAGGAGGATAAAGGGGAAGAGGGGAGAGAGGCAGGGGAAGGAGAAGGAGAAGAGAAGAAAATAGAAAGAGGAGAAGGGGTGAGAGGGAGGGGAAAGGGAGGAGGGGAGGAGGAGGGAAGGAAAGAAGATAGAAGGGGATGGGAAGGAGGAGGGAGGAGGAGAAGGGGAAAAGAAGGGGAGAGAGGAAAGAGAATAAGGAGGAATGGTAGGAAATAAAGAGAGGAATGAGTGGAAGGAGAGGAAGGGGAGTGGAAGGAGAAAAGGGGGGAGAGAGAAAGAGAAGGAGAAAGAAAGGAGGAGAGGATAAGAAGGAGAGAGAGGAATGAGAAAAACGAGAAGAAGAAGGAGAGAAAGGAGTGAAAACAAGAGAAAGAAGAAGGAGGAGAAAGAGGATGAAGAAGAAGAAGAAGAACGAGAGGAGAGAGAGAGAGGAAACAAGAGGAATAGATAAAGCAGGGAGGAACGAGCAGAGAGCGTTGGTCCTCACGAGAGCCTTTTGTGTGAGGTTAAACAAGCTGTTTTCAGGCGCTTGAAAAATGAGGAAAGGTAGACAGACATGTAAGTAGAAGAAGGAAATATGATAATAATAATAATAATAAGAGACAGACATACAAAAAATAGATATGAGATGAATATCAAGAAGAAGAAGGTGAAGGTGAAGGAGAAGAAGAAAGAGGAAGAGGAGAAAGAGGAGAAAGAGAGAGAGAGAAGAGAGAGAGGAGAGAGAGATGGACGAGAGAAGGAGGAGACGAAGCGAGAATTGAGAGGAGAGAGGAGAGAGAGAAGAGAGAGAGAGAGAGAGAGAGAGATATGAGAGAGAGAGAGAGAGAGAGAGAGAGAGAGAGAGAGAGAGAGAGAGAGAGAGAAGAGAGACGTCAACTCTGCGGCCCCGTCTTCTTATCTCTCATTGATAAGACCTACACCACAAATAAACAAAAAAAGAAAAAAGAAAAAAGAAATAAACAAGAGTTAAGATAAAAAAGAAAGAAAAAAGGAACATTTATTATTCTTTACAAAGACTCAAATACCGTTAGAGAAATTATATCACGGAAATTCCATGTCAGCCTCAGACACAGTCAGACATTCTTCTTTGACCCCCCCCCCCCGCCCTCTCTCTTTCTCTGTCCGTGTCTGTCTGTGGGTGATGTTTATATGTGTGTGTATCTATTCTGTCTGTCTATTCTATTGGGTATATATATATATATATATATATATATATATATATATATATATATATATATATATATATACATTATATTATATATAGTATTATATATATATATTATATATATATATATATATATATATATTTATATTGTGTGTGTGTGGTGTGTGTGGTGTGTGTGTGTGTGTGTGTGTGTGTGTGTGTGTGTGTGTGTTGTGTGTGTGTGTGTGTGTGTGTGTGTGTGTGTGTGTGTTGTGTGTGTGTGTGTGTGTGTGTGTTTGTACACAGCACACAACAACCACACAAATACATGTATGCCTTTGCGTGTGCGTACATATAAATACACACATACGCATACACATAAACCTGTGTCTGTTCTCTTGCTTCTTCGTCTCTCTCTCCCTCAGGCAAACCAAAAGCAAAATAAACAGCCCGCCAAAAGGGTTATTTCAAAGGCTTGTTTACAATACTAGTGAGAAGAAGGGGGAGGGGAAAGGGGAGGGGAAAGGGGATAGGGAGAAGGAGGGGAGAGGAAGGGTAGGAGGGAGGGTAGGGTAAAGAGAAGGAAAAAGGAGATAGGGAGAGGAGTGAGGATAGGGGGGGTAGGGAGAGAAATAGGTATGGGCAAGGGGGTAGGGAGGTAGGGGAGGGGGTTGGGGGGGGGAAAGGAAAGGGGAAGGTGGTATGAAGGGAGATAGGAGAGAGCAAGAGGAAGAGGAAATGCAAGGCGGAGAAAGAGGAATAAGGGTAAGTAAGGGGTAAGAAGAAGGAAATAACTGACAAGGAAGAGGAGGAAGAGGGAAAGGGAAAGAAGAAGGAATAAAAAATGAAGAACGGGCAGGGAGGAAGGAAGGGAGACAAGGAGAAGTCACAAGGAGAAGGGGGGGGGAAGGATACAGAGGAGGGGGTGAGCGAACTGGTGGGGGGGGGGAGAGAGGGGGGGAAAGGAAGACAACAGGCAGGCGGATAGTGATGTTGCAAACCTTGATGTGCAAGCCAATGGGTGCGGGAAGGGGGGGGGGTTCTGCTCAGTTAGTAGTCGGTGTTTTTTTTTAATAAATAAATAAATCACACACTCACATACACAAAACTCATCACACACACACACACACACATACCCACACAACACATACCCACACCACACAAAACACACACAACACACATCACACAATACCCATACACACACAGACAAACAACAAACAAACACATGCATTCATTCAATATAACAAAGATAAAAACGACACAATATAAACAATATAAAATAACATCCTCACCCATATCGAAAAAAAAGAAAAAGAAAAAAGGTAAAAGAAAGTAAAAAGGAAAGAAAGAAAAAAGTGAAAAAAGTTAAAGAAAAAGAAAAAAAATGAAAAAGTTAAAGAAAAAAATGTGAAAGTAAAAAAAAAAACGAAAAAAAAAAAAAAGTTAAAACAAAAACCCTCCCTCCTCACCCACCCGACAGAAGCCGACCAAAATAAACCCGACAGAGAGAGCGAACGAAAAGATTCCACCGGGAATTCGCTCCGCCTCTGGAATGACCGGATTCCAACGGGAACCGAAGCTCAGAGGAAATAATAGAGAAAGGGAGAAAATCCACAAACTGGAACCGCAGAGGAATGGAGGAAGAGAAGGAGGAGGAGGAAGAGGAAAGATAAAAGGAAGAGGAAGAGGGGGAGGAGGAGGAGGAGGAGAAGGAGGGGGAGTAGGAGGAGGAGGAGGAGGAGAGGAGAAAGAGGAGGAGGAGAAAAGGATGTAGAAGAAAAGAAGTAGGAAAAGATGAAGAAGAAGGAGGAGGAGGAGAAGAAAAAGACGAAGAAGACTATAAAGAAAAGGAGAAGCGAGAGGAGAACTGACAGAAGGAAGTGAAAGAAAGTGAAAATGAAAACTGACATGAAGAAGAAGGAGAAGAAGATGGAAGAAGATAAGAAAGAAAAAGACGAAGAAGAACAGGAAGAAGAGTATAACTGACATGAAGAAGAAGGAGAAGAAGAGGAAGATAAGAAAGAAAAAGACGAAGAAGAACAGGAAGAGGAAACCTGACATGAAGAAGAAGAGGAATAAAAAATAAAAAGAGAAGAAGTGAGAGATAAAAAAGGAAGAAAAAGGAAGAGGAGGAAATGAATGAAGAAAGAGATAGAAAATAAAAAAGAGAAGAATAGTGAGGAAGATAAAAAAAGAAGAAGAACAGGAAGAAGAGAAGAACTGACATGAGGAAGAAAGAGAAGAATAGTGAGGAAGATAAAAAAAGAGAACAGGAAGAGGAGGAAAACTGACATGAAGAAGAAGAAAAGGAGGCAGAGAGTCCCGGGCTGACGCTGGACCGCGGCAGCCCAGTCAGCACCTGCCACAGGAATCCTTAATTCCTAGGAGAAAAAAAGGCATTCCAGACGAACCGCAGCCATTCCAAGGTTCCAAGAGATACAAAAAGGAGGAGGATTCTTGGTTTACTTCTGCGGTTCTCTTTGTGTTTATTCTTCTCTTTCTTTCTTTTTTTGTATTTCATTTCTTATTCTCTCTCTCTTTCTTATTATTTTGTATTACATTTCTCTCTCTCTCTCTCTTATTATTTTGTATTTGATTTCTTTCTCTCTCTCTTTCTCATTTTACATTTCATTTCTTTCTCTCTCATTATTTTTGTATTTCATTCTTTCTCTCTCTTTTTCTTCTTATTTTGTATTTCATTTCTTTCTCTCTTTTCTCATTATTTTGTATTTCATTTCTCTCTCTTTCTTATTTTGTAATTCCTTTCTCTCTCTCTTTCTCATTATTTTGTATTTCAGCATTCGCGGGAGGAGGCTAAGAATGCGAAGGAGACGCGAGACAAAGAACTGGAATTAGTCGGGAAGAAAGGAAGACTCACTCGAAGGTAGAAAGAAGAAAAGAAAAGAAAAGAAAAAAAAAGAAAAAAAAAAGTCAAGAACGCGGAAATTCCCAGAAAGAATGGATACGTGCCGAAGAAAGCGCCGTCAAAGAAAGAAAAGGGAAAGGAATAGAAGAAGAGGAAAGAGAGTGGGGAATAATAGAATAATTGTGTAAGAAGTGAGCGAACATGAGGGCGAGACAAGAGCCTCCCAAAAGCCACAAGGAAGAACAGAAGAAAAAAAAAATTCCCCGGTGGGCTCTTTCGCGGCCGGCACCCTCGACGCCAGCTTCAGAAACAACAGTCTTTTAATTTCTTTTTTTCGTCGGGGTCGGCATCTTCATTTTTCTTTTTTGGATCTCTTACTTTGGGGTTTCGTGAGCTTCAGTGCCGGTTCTTTGTCTCTGTAATATTCTTTACTTTTTCTCTTTTTGTTTTTGGATTTATTTTTGTCTCCATATTTGTATTTGGGAGTCTCTCTCTCTCTCTCTCCCTTTCCCCACCTCTCTCCTTTCTCTCTTTCCCTCTCTCTCTTACAACTTCCTCCAACCCCCTCACTCCTAACTCTGTATTTCTCCTCTCATGTTATCATAATCGCATTCCAAACATAACCAGATTCGCAATACTATATAATACCTCAACGCCTCTCGATCTTCCACTCCGCTTTATTATCCAAGGAACACTACCCCTCTGTATTTCATCTGATTCACTTCCCCTCACTTACCCCGTACTCTAATACAATAACTGCATGTCCCATAACCTTCTGGCATTGTATACAGACACCCAATAACAATATCCGCATCCACACTCACAACTGGTCTCGTGTAAGTGCATTATACACAATAACCCATGTTCTCACTCCCCCTCCCGTGCCCTCTGACCCCTACGCGCCGTACTGACAGGTCACGACCTTACCTTCATTCCCTTTGGTCCTGTCCAGCTGCCCTCACATACCCACGGCCTCCCTTTCTCCCTGCTTCTCCCTGCCAAGCTGACCGACGGTCCTTCCTTCGGTCCTTCCTTTTGTCTAAGTCTCCTTGCGATTCACTGAAGCGAGGATGAAAGTCCCAGTATGGTTGTGATTGATTGGGGGGGGGGTTGGATTATGGGGAGAGGATAGATAAAGATCGATTGCAAATGAGGGTCAGAGGGTCGGGGGGGGGTATTAATGGGATGGGGATGGGGAGAAGGTCATGGGGCGTAAATATATAATGTTTTTTTAAGTATATGTCTGATGAAATAACTATCGTCATTCGAAGAGAAATTGCCATATTTACTGAGCGTCATTTACGAATTCCCATACGCTCTCTCTCTCTCTCTCAAAAAAAAAAAAAAAAAAAAGCTGTCACACACCAAGCACATTACAACAGGACTTCCTCCTCTCTCCTTGACAGGGGTCGATACCTAATGGAAAAGGGAAAAGAGAAGGGGAGGGAAAGGGAGGGGGTGATACCTTAAAAGTAGATACCCTCAAACAAACAGATATCCAGGAAAGGCCTCCTCCCCAACCCCCGCCCCTCTCTATACCCTCATTTTACACTCTCCGCCCCCTTTTCATTCTCCCTCTCCTTACCTCACTACCATTTTGTCCTCTCACTCTTTACCCTTCCCACTCACTCTTTTCCCTTACCTTCCCTTTTAAAATCACATCATTGCATCAATTCCTCTTCCTTCAACCCCCATTACCCCTTTTTAAAAACCTCTCTTCCTTTTTTTCTTTCTCCCCTACTTTCCTCCCTACCTCTCAAACTCCCCTTTCCTCTTTCGCCCCTCTTCTCTCTCCCCTTTATCCCCTTTCCCCTCCACCACCTCTTAACTCTCCCCCCCCCCTTACACCCACCCACCCTCCCTTCATCCCTCCCCCTCCCGCCCACGTCGGAAGTGTGGGTGGCTCTGCTTTTATCGCCTGTGATGAACGAGCGGCGTCCCGCAAGGCGAGAAAATGGAGCCGCCGCGGTTTCACGGGCGCGGAGGGTTTGAGGGGCGGCCTGGTTCTATCCTTCGGGAATCTGCGTCGGTCGAAGCTATCTGGTGCGATCTCCTCGAACACGCGACTTGGGTCTGGGGAATAGCTGTGGCAGTTGCTGTTGTAGGAATCGTCTCCTTTCTACGTCATCTGGCGGGAGTTCTAGGCGAAATATTTTTGTTGTTGTAATATGTGGGGAATGGTGGCAGTTGCTGTTGTAGGAATCGTCTCCTTTCTACGTACTCTAGCGGGAGTTCTAGGTGAGATAGTTTTTTTGTTGTAGTATGTAGCTGAGAAAGTAGTTGTAGTTGAGATAGTTCTAGTAGAAAGTAGCTGCAATAGTAGTAGCAGCAGCAGCATCGGTGACGGATGCTGTGATAGGACAGTCGTGGTATTACAGCGTTTGTAGCATTAGAAGTCGAATGAATTAATGTAAAATGCTGATAGATATACGTAAGTCAAGGCAATTTTACAAAACTCAAATCGCTTTCATTTTCTCCTGCCCTCTACCTTTTCGAAGCCTCTGTCCCCTTCTCTGTTCCTCTCTCTGCTTCCTTTTTTTTCACTTATCTCGCTTTTTTTCTATTCTCCCTTCTCTTTTTTCCATCTCTCCTTCGGTGTTTTTTCCTCCTTCCTTCCTTCCTCTCCTTTCCTCCATCCTTCCTCACTATCACTCTCTCCTCCATCCCTTCCTTCCCTCCATCTCCCCCATCCTCCCATCCCTCTCAACCCCCCTCCCCCTCCTACCAACCACCCCTGACCCACCAGCAGCAGCTGCCTCTCGCCTCCTACCTCTACTAATTAAATGATAATAAATGAACTGGCAAATTAATCTTTGGTTGTTGACACGCACATGCATCAGACTGCTAACTCAATTACACGATCCACTTCCTCTCCGTCTGCAATTCCCTGCATTTAGGAGGGTTGAATAATGTATTTTGGGAAATGTCGACGTGGTCGTGTTTTCCTCCGTGTCTGTCTGTCTCTCGTCTTCTTTCTCTCTTTCTCGCTCTTGGTTTATTGATGGTTCTCTCTTTCGTTCTGTCTGTTTCTGTCTCTGTCTCTGCCTGTATCTGTCAATGTCTGTTACTGTCTCTGCCTCTGCCTGTCTCTGTAACTGTCTCTGTCTGTCACTGTCTTTGTCTCTGTCGCTGTCTTTGTCTCTTCATCTCTGTCTGCCTGTTCTTAACTATGGCGTCTACCGTGATTGCTACGGACTGCTAAACTTTAATAATACGAGAGCTCGCACAAACACACGCACATCCAAGCACACATATATATATCCGCGCTCGTGTATGTATATATCCATATAAAGTGAAGCAGACAGATAGACAGAGAGAAAACGATAGACATAAACCCATGATTCATAATAATAAAAAAGAGAAAAAAGGTAAGTGTAAAACGATAGACATAAACCCCGTGCATACACACCCCCCCCCCTCCCAAACTCCCCACGCGCACAAAGACCAGCAAAAACCGGACGAGAGTGTGAAATAGGCCTAGAAAATAATGTGAGGTGCAAAAAACAACTTCCCAGATTTGTTACCATTGTGAGGCCTAAGTACCACGACCTGACTTGGTGGCGTGTGACCTTGTATGGACTGAGGGCGCCCCGCCGTGACCCTTCCGGAGCTGGGTCAGCAACGAGGTCAAACTACAAGGTGAGTTTCGATCAAAGGGGAGGAAATGGGGATATTTTTAGGTGATATATACGGTAGGCCTACATAGGGTCTTTCTGTTTCCGATATATGCATTTCTCCACATTTTTATTACTTTCTACATACTATTTTGTTACCTATATATGTAATTTCCATTTTTCTTTATTTCACATTTCCTTATTCACACCCCATTTCTTGTGACATCGGCCGAGGTCAGTATCAGGTTAATTTTTTTTTTTTTAAAGTAAGGGGATACGGTAAAATAATTGCGTTGTTATTAAGTGGTAGATATTATTTTTTCCGGTACACATTTTACCATATATTATTGTTCTTACAATTGCTAAATACATGTTTGTATTTTATCTACATTTTCTCGTTTTGTTATTTTATCAACACACGATACTGATCTGTATATTCTATTTCTTTAAGAAATATATTTCTCTTTAAAAAATGTATGTACATTTTCTTCTTCAATCCATAAAACAAATCTATAAAACCTTACTTCGAACATTTTCTTAGACTGAGAAACCCATCTAATTCTTTTAAACTTAAAATATTCTCTCTGACATTAACAATAACAAAATATACACACGTAATCCCTCCCCTCCCGCCGCCCTCTCCAAGCCCCCCCCCCAACCATAGCCCTCCCTAGCTCCCTCTCACTCACCATAGCCCTCCCTGCCCCCCCTCCTTACCCATGCTATAAAAGTCAGCCGTTAATCACTTGCTGACTCGGAACACTCCCGCTCATGAATGAACGCTCATGGAATCCGTTACGGAAATGTGTTAAGCGTTTAGCGTCTAGCACCTAGCGAAAAAAGGGACGGGTCTTGTATTTAGCGTTTAGCATTTAGCGATGTAGAGATGAATCTTGCATTTAGCCTATATTTAGCGTTTTGAAGTTAGCGATAAAGGGGTAGAGCTTGCATTTAGCGTATGTTTAGCGTTTAGCATCTAGCAATAAAGGAACGAGTCTTGCTTTTAGCGTTCGTTTAGCGTTTAGCACCTAGCGATAAACGAATTATTTAGCGCTTTGTACCTAGCGTTTCGGAAAGTTTTATAACGCTTTATTAATATGGTCTTAGCGATATAAAGACATATAAACCGCTTTATATATAATTCCTAGCGATATAGCGATGCGTTTAGCGAGATACACCAGCGTAAATAGTCTTGGTTTGAGATTTATTTTAAAAGCTCGTCGGTGTCTGGCAATAACCGCTATGGAGGGAGGGAAATGTTTGCTCGTCCTGTAAACATCATCAAATATTAGTCCGGATATTGTTATCGTGGGAACATTTCAATCAAAACGCGATCTCCATTTTGTTTTACTGTTACAGTGGTATTTTATTTTATATTTAGCATGGTTAATGAATACTTTTACTATCTTTTTTGGATTATTTTCCTCACCTCGCAGACGATTTTGTAATAAATTTTATATATCCCGAAATAATTTCTGTAATTGTAGTTGTCAAGAAAACAGCAACTTCATAATCTAGAAAAAAATACTTAGTCTTAGAACTTCAGAGTCACTGTGTTTCAGAAATAATATATTAAATAATAGAAAATCATATCAAATTCAAAATCACATAGAATTAATAAATCACAACATAAAAGCACATTAAAAAATCACGACACGATATGAATTTAGATCAAAATAAAGATAAAAAACGAATAAAAATGATGAAAGAATTATAATAAAAAATCACGATACAGCATAGATATTAAAAAACATGACATACATACAAGTCGCAATATGAAACAAAAAAACAAAAAACAAAACAAAAAAATGGTATTAGATTTAAAAATATCCCATTAAGTTAAAATTCATATCAGATTTTAAAATTCTCCATACTGTTCTAAAAAATATATTTATCCCTATCAACCAAAACCACAAGTAAAAAAAAAAAAAGAAGAAAAAAAAATCCTTTTCATTGCTACCAATACCAACCTGCCACCTTCCGCCGCCGATACCACAAACCACACGCAACCACGCGCCCCTCTCCCTCCCTCGCGACCCTAACCCCCACTTCTCTCCCTCTCCACACGACCATTCTCCCATCTCCCTTTCCTCCCCCTCCCTCCTCCTCCTTTTCCTCCTCCTTACTCCTTCCCCCTCCTCCCTCTTCCCTCATCCTCCTTCCTCTCCTCCTCCCTCCTCCTCTCTTCCCCCTCCTTCTTTCCCCTTACTCCTTTCCCTCTTTCCCTCCTCCCTCCTTTCCCCTTCCCTTTCCCTCTTTCCCTCCCTCCTCTTACTCCCTCCCCTCCCCTTTCCTTCCCTCCTCCCTCCTTCCCCCTCCCCTTCCCTCCCCCTCCTCTCCCTCCTCCCCCCTCCCTCTCCCCCTTCCCCCTCGCCCACACACAACACAGCAATTATCCCCCGCCCACCACCAGCCCGGGCGTTAAGGCGGCCGACGAACCATTAAGGCGGAAAGCCCACTGAATATGCCCACGAGTCCAGCCCATTATTCCTGCTCATGTGACTCCAATGGGGCATGGGAGTGGGGTGGGGAGGGGGGGGGAGGGTGGGGGGAGGGGTGGGGGTGGGAGGAGGTAGGGATGGGTAGGGGAGGAAGGGTGGGAGGGAAGGGGTAGGGAGGAGGGAAGAAGGGAGTGAAAGGAGGGGGGGGAGGGAGTGAAAGGAGGGTGGGAAGAAGGGTGGGGGAGGAAGCGTAGGGGAGGGAGGGAGTGAAAAGGAGGGTAGGGGAGGGAGGGAAGGGTGAAGGGATGTATAGATAGAGAGAGGAAGGGAGGGAGGGAGGAGGAGGAGGACAGAGCAGGGTGGGAGGGACGGGGTGTGGGGGAGGGGAAAAGGGGGGAGGAGGAGGAGTGAGGAAGGTTTGATTCTGGTGATCGCACGGAGGGGAAAGAGGACTTGCCTTTCGCCCTTATGACAGGGGGACAGAAGGGCCAATGAAAGTCCCCCAGTCGCTTTGTGGCGGAAAAGTCAGCGTGAAGATTAACCCCTTCCTTCCCCTCTTCCCCCTCCCCCCTTCGTTCTTCCTTCCTCTTCCCCTCTTCCTTCCTTCTTTCCTCCTTCTTCCCCTCTTCGTTTCTTCTTTTCTTCCTCTTTGCTCTTTCTTCCTCTTCTCCTCTTCTTTATCCTTCTTTCCCTCCCATTTCCTTCTCCCTCCCTTCTTTTCTTTTTTCCTCGTTCCTCTTCCTCTTCCTCCTTCCTTCTCTTCTTCCCTCCCTTCTTCCCCCTTCCTCCCTCCCCTCTCTCCTTTTCCTCCCCCGCCCGCCTCCCTTCACCCCTCCTCTCTCCTTCCTCCTCTTTCCTTCTCCTTTCATAAGCAAAAGGAAACACAAAGACACTTTGAAGTCGCGGTTTTCGGGGGGGGGGGGGGTAGGGAAAGGAGGGAGAGGGGGAGGGTTGGAGAGAGAAAGGAGGGAGGGGAAGAAGACGAAGGAGGGGCGTTGGAGGAGAAGAGAAAAGGAGGGAAAAAAAGGGGGAGGGGCAGAAGGTGATAAGAAAATGGGGGGGGGGAGGAAGAAGAAGAAGAGAAAATGAGGGAGAAGGGGGAGGGGCATAAGGAGATAAGAAAATGGAGGGAGGGAGAAGGAGAAGAAGGGAAGAGGAGGGAAGAAAAGGGGAGATGGGGGGAAAGGAGGAGAGAAAAGAGGGAAGAAAATGGGAGTCGGGAGAAGAGAAAAGGAAAAGAAGAGAAAAAGGATAAAAGAAAAGACCTGGAGAAGAGAGAGAAGGAGAAGAGAAAAGAAGAGTCGAAAGAGGAGAAGAGGGGGTGAACGATCCCGAAAATCCAACGAAGGACCGATATACACATACTCCTCCTCCAGGAACGTTTTTCTTTTTTTCCCATAAATCATCGCTCGCTCGGGTTCCCCCAATACATCACTCAGTTATCACGTGGAGACGGAGGGGGGAGGACGGCTCCGCGCTCGCCTCTGAGACAAATTTCCGAATGGGGGGGCTGAGGGAAGGGGGGGGGGGGAGGGGAAGAGGAGGAAAGGAGGGTGGGGAGGAGAAAGGAGAGGGGGGATGGGGAAGGGGAGGAAGGGAGGGACGAGAAAGGGGAGGGGGAGGAAAGGAGGAAGGGGAGGGAGGAGGAAGGGGAGGAGAGAAGGAAGGGGAGAAGGGAAGGGAAGGGAGGGGAGAGGGGAGAGTGGAGGGGAAGGAAAGGAGGAAGGGAGAGAGGCAGGTAGGGAGGGGAAGAGGAAAGATGGGAGAATGGGAGGGAGAGGGAGAGGGAAGGGAAGGAAAGATTGAAGGGAGGGAGGTAAGGAGGGGAAGGAGGGAAGGAGGGAGGGGAAGATGGAAGGAGGGTGGGAGAAAAGGGGGGAAAGGAGGGAGAATGGGAAGGGTAGAAGGAGAGAAAGTAGATAAATGTGAGTAGAGAGTGAAGTAGATAGATTTATAATAGGAGAAGGAAAGAGGAGAGAAAAGAAATGGGAGAGAGAAGTAAGAAGAGAGAGAGAGAGAGAGAGAGAGAGAGAGAGAGAGAGAGAGAGATGTCGTTGGTTAAAATTTCGGGTACCTGGATAAGGAAGAGGAGGGGGGAGGGGGGAGGGGGGAGGGAGGGAGGAACAGGGGCGAAAAGGGGGCGGGCTGTGGGCGGGAGGCAGGAGCAATGTGTGGTTTGTTCACAACAACACACACACGTCTCTCTCGCTCTCCTCTCTTCCCCCCCTCTCTCTCTCTGCGCTCTTTCCCTCCCTCCCTCTCTTTTTTCTGTCTCTCTCTCTGTCTCTGTCTCTGTCTCAGTCTCAGTCTCAGTCTCAGTCTCAGTCTCAGTCTCTGTCTCTGTTTCTGTCTCTGTCTCTGTCTCTGTCTCTCTCTGTCTCTCTCTCTCTCTCTCTCTCTCTCTCTCATCTCTCTCTCTTTTCCTCTCTCTCTCAGTCCCTCCTTCTCCGTCTCCCTCTCCCTCCCTCCTCCTTCCTCCTCCCTCCCTCTCTCCTATCATTCCTCTTCCTCCCTCTCCCTCTCCCTCAATCCACCTTCCCCCTCCTCCCTCCTCCTCCTTCCATCCTTCCTCCTCTCCTCCCTCTCCTTCCTCCCTCCATCTCCCTCACACACTCCAAACCTCCCGCGATTTTTGACGTTATAATGCTCCCTCATAAAAGACCAAGTGATGCGCGAACGGCAGTGTAGCGCTAAGTGACTCGCACCGGTGGGGGGTTGGGGGATGGGGGAGTGGGGGGGAGCAAAGGGGAAGGGGGGATAAAAGGGAAGAGGGGAAGGAATGGGGAATAAAAGCGGGGGATAGATAGATGAATAAGTAAGAGAAGAGAGAGAAAGAGAGAGATTTAGATTGGTATAGAAAGATAGATAGACATCGAGATAGGATGATAGACAAATAGATAGAAGGAGAGAGAAACAGATAGAAAAAAACGAAAACGAAAAAAAAAGATAGGCAGCGAAAGGAGGAAGAGAGGGAGACCAAGAACAGTGTTAGGAGAACGGATGGAGAGAAAAGGCAAAAGGACAGGGGGAGGGGGGGAGGGGGGCATAAAACACGTGTCCTGGACAAGGTTGACAGAGAAGCAGCTGTAGGATTATGGTCCTATTCTCACCCCCCCTCTCTCTCTCCCTCTCGCCACTCTCTTTTTCTCTTTTCTCTCTCTCTCTCTCGCTCTCCTTTTCTCTTCTCTCTCTCTCTCTCTCTCGCTCTCTTTTTCTCTTCCTCTGTTCTCCTCCTTCCCTCTCTCTCTCTTTCTTTCTCTCTGCCCTCTCTCTCTTTCTCTTCCCACCCTCTCTCTCTCTCTCCCCCACCCCTTCCCGCTCTCCCTCTCTCTCTCTCTCCTTCTCCCCCTCTAATTTTCTCTCTCTCTCTCCCTTTCCCTCTCCCCCCTCCCCCTCTCTTGTTCCAGCATTATCCTCGGCGTACCATATGATTTCATCCCAGGGGAGCTATGGCTGTAAATTACAAAACATTGATGATATTTGCCGCTTATTACTCTTGTAATAAAGGTGTGTTTGTCAGCTTCATGAGAAAGTTAAAGTTAGGGTGTATATCAACCTTTTAATTAAGTATGTGAATATTAATAGATTTTGTAAATTTATCTATCTATCTATTCATTTTCGTTTACACATATAAATGTATATGCTTACACACACACACACACACACACACACACACACACACACACACACACACACACACACACACACACACACACACACACACACAACACACACACACACACACACACACACACATATATACACATACATATTCTGTTTACCAAAAAGTTTAGTTGAATAAGCACCTACTTATGTTTAAAACGATGACTTCTTCAACCTCACAATGCAGATGAAATCCTGCAACTATGACCTTTAAGTTATGGGAAAACAAATAGCATTCAAAAATACTAAAATTTGACGTAAAAACAAACAAGACGTGAAACGGATATAAAGAATAATAATCATAAGAATAATACCATAAGTTTAATTTTTGTTTAACCAGAAGCCTTAAAAAAAAAAGAAAAAAAATCTGTTTCATCGTCCCAAAGCTATAGTAAACAGCAAATATTGTATTTGAATAATTAACGTAAGGAAGAAATGGATATATAAATGAAGATTGATAAATACGTAGGCAGAATGATATATTAGATCGCATAAAACACAAGATGCATAAAAAATCCAAATATGAATATATTTGTTACGTAATTTAAAAATATATATATATATATTGAAATCAAAACGTTTACAAAATAAATCAATGAAGAAAGCGATTTGAGAAAACATTGTAAAATCCACACACACTCACACACACGTACATAAAAACACACACACACATCCACCCCCCTCCACACACACACACTTTCACATGCACATCCCCCCCCCCCCACACACGCACGCACTCTTCCCACACACGCACGCTTTCACACGCACACACACACGCGCCAAAGTACACACTGTGCGCTCGTGCGTGTACACATGACTTGCTCCCCTCCAATTACTCTCTAATAGACACATTATCAGATGATTCCAGATTTCCACATTAACCCCCGGGAAGAAAGATGGGAGGGAGGAGAAGAGGGAGGGAGAGGGTGGGAGGAAGGAGGGAGGGAGAAGAAGGAGAGAGAGAGAGAGAGAGAGAGAGAGAGAGAGAGAGAGAGAGGAGAGAGAGAAGAGAGAGAGAGAGAGAGAGAGAGAGAGAGAGAGAGAACGAGAAAGAAAGAAAAAAAGAGAGAAAGAGAAAAAGAGAGAAGACGAAAAAAGAGAAAGTGAAACGAAAGAAGAAAAAGAAAAAGAGAGAAAACGAAAAAAAAAGAAAGCGAACCAGAAACGAAACAGAGAAAGAAAGAAAAAACCACCAAAAGTCGGAGACAAAACAGACAGACAGACGGAAAGAAGTCACGGACCGAGAGACACTCGAAATAAGAACGGGAATGCCTCCGGAACAAGGCCCCTGTGGGAACGCAACTCCCGAGGGGGGAATTCAGACGTCGACGCCCCAGGGGATAATCGGATTCCTAAATAAAGAGTCCTTGACGATAAGAGGAGAAAGGGGGGAGGAGAGAGGGGGAGAGGGGGATGGAGGAAGGGAGGGATGAGAAGAAGTGGAGAGGGGAGAGGGAGGAGGGGGGAGGGAGGGAGGGAAGGGAGGGAGAGAAGGAGGAGGGAGGTGAGGAAGAAAAGGAAAAGGAAGGAGAAGGAAGGAGAGGAGAGGAGGGATGAGGAAGAAAGGAAAAGGGAAAAGGAAGGAGGAGAGGGAGGGAGAGGAAAGAGAGGGGAAGGGAATGGGAGGGACGAGAACGGAGAGGAAGAACGGAGAAATTGAGAAAAGGAAAAAGAAAGAAGAAAGAGGATGAGATAAGAAAAAAACAAATGTCAGAAAGGAAGAACGAAAGAGAAAGTGAAGGAAAGAAAACGACGCTTAAAACAGACTCTCACAATTGCATAAAACAGGTAAAAAAAACAACACCCCGATGACATAATGATGACGCAAGAGATGACGTAATGGATGACGTAACGAACGACATCCTCCCACAAGCGCAGTCACGTGACCAGAGCGCGCGCGTGGAACCGAGGGGGGATAAAGGCTCTCTTATCCAGAGGTATTAAAGATATGCTTCGTAAATCGATCGCTGAGGAATTCGCTGTAAACATGTTTGCGAAGCGACGGTTGGGGGGAGGGGGGAGGAGGGAGGGGGATGGGAGAAGGGAGAGGGAAGGGGGGAGGGAGGGGGAGTGGGAGGGGGAGGGGGGGAGGGGGGGAGGAGGAGAGGGAAGGGGAGAGGAGGAAGGGAGGGAGAGAGGGGTGGAGGAAGGGGGTTGGGGAGGGGGTGGAGGGAAGGGGGGGAGGGGAGAGAGGGGGAGGGAGAAGGAGAGGGGGAGGGAAGGACGAACATAAGGTAAGAAGAAGAAGGTGGGGTATGGGTATGGAGTAGGGGGTAGGGGGCAGAGGAAGGGGGTAATGGTGGGGGAAAAGTAAGTAAGATTAAGGAAAGGCGGTGGGGGGAGTATAGGTAATTAATATCTTTACCTGTCTCCCTCACAGACCAGAGAAGAAGTGATGACAGCGAAGCGTGGGAAAATACCGTGGGATTCGGCACTCATTCATTCATAAATCGTCGAATCTACGCCATTATTCATTCATAAATCTTTACGCTTTTTCCATTCATAAATCTTCGAATTGTTGTCATAATTCATTCACAAAATCTTCGCACTTTTTTCAATACTTAAATCTTCAAATCGTTTTCCTTATTCACTCACAAATCTTAGTATTTTTTATTTCAATTCATAAATCTTCGTGCTTCTTCATTCACAAATCTTTATAAATCTTCACGAATATTAATCGAATTTCTAAGATGACTCATAGAGAGAATAGTTAAAGAAACTGATAATTAATCGTAAAAAAATAATTACCAAAATTGTTCTTGATTTTTGCGCAATCATTTCATTTTCAATACTTAATCAAATCCTTTGGTTGACAGAATCATGATTAAGCATATCAAAATAATTATATTTTTATAATCAACTGAGTTAAAACGATTGGATATAAGATTACGAAATAATGTTGAAAGAAAACTTTGATAAAGAAGAGAAATTGAAATGAGAAAAAAACGAAAGAAAGGGTACTGATAACAATAACAGGACGATAAAGAGGAAGAAGAAATGTGAAAATTAAACAGAAGTGATAAATACAGAAGCAGAGGAAGAAGCAAAGGGAAAGAAAACGGTTAAGAAAACGGAAAACAAGAAAAAATACAGATGATAATAATAATAACGGGGAAAGAAACAAAACAATAAAAAAAGAACAAGAAATAAAAGAGAAAAAACAATTCAACAAGAAAAACAAAGAAAAAAACACAAAAACAACATAAAAAAAAAAGAAACGACACACGCACACAGAACACGCACACACACCACACACACACACACACACACACACACACACACACACACACACACACACGCACCTACACACAATAATAATAATTCTAAAAAAATAGATAAAAGCAAAAAATCAAGACAAAAATACAGCAAGAAAGAAGAAGACATAAAAACACAACCACTTCCTTTTACCTCTTTACCGGAAGTGAGAGAAGGAGCAGATGGCGCCGTGTTTGACGTGTTAATAAGGCGAACGAGGGAGAGAGAGAGAGAGAGAAGAGAGAGAGAGAGAGAGAGAGAGAGGAAGAGAGAGAGAGAGAGAGAGAGAGAGAGAGAAGAGAGAGAGAGAGAGAGAGAGAGAGAGAGAGAGAGAGAGAGAGAGAGAGAGAGAGAGGAGGAGAGAGAGAAGGAGAGAGGGAGGGAGGGAGAGAGAGAGAAAGAGAATATATAAATATAAAAAATAATGACGATGATAATGATCACATTAATAACAACAATAGTGATAATAATAACAACAATAACAATAATAAATATAATGAATATCAAATTATCATTCTTGCATTATCATATATTGAAAAGCTCGGTTCATAATGATGATCATAATAATCATTATCATTATCATCAATCATTTACTTTTATCCCTTATAACCAGAATTCATTATTGGTTATCATGATCATCACCTTTTATCTATATCTGTTATCATCCTTATTACCTCCCATTTATTCCTTTGTGAATCTTCATTATCATTCGTTATCATAATCATTGTTTTTATGATTTATTACCATTATCATCGTGATTATATACTTAACTTATCTATCATCGATTATGCTTTATATTACTACCATCATCAAAAACAAAAATAACAAAAACAACAATGATAATGACGATGAAAATCACAACATCTTTCTTATCTTACTTACCATTACTACATCCTGCTACTACTGCTTTTAATTAGTCCTTTATCGACCTTTAATGACTTCTAATATCATTGTTATCAAGCGTATTATCAACACCACATGCATCGATATCATTATAACAAAAATTAATGACCATTACTATTGCAGAAAAAAAATAAAGAAAGAATAATAAAAAAAATAAATAGATAAAATAAATAAAAGATAATAGATAAATTAAAAAGATGAATAGATAAATAGATAAATAAATAAATAAAAAGATGAATAGATAAAATAAAAAGATGAATAGATAAATAGATAAATAAATAAATAAAAAGATGAATAGATAAAATAAAAAGATGATAGATTAATAGATAAATAAATAAAAAAGATGATAGATAATAAGAATAATAATATTAAATAAAAAAGATGAATAGATAAATAGATAAATAAATAAATAAAAAGATGAATAGATAAATAGATAAATAAATAAATATATAAATGAATAATAGATAAATGAATAAAGAAAAGGGGAAAGAAAGAAGGAGATTGAGAAGAAACACAAAGAAACAGAGGAGAAAAAAGAAAGGAAGGAAAGGAATAACAAATGGAAGAAAAAAATAAGTGAAAGAAAGAAGAGAATCGACAGAAGAAAATAAAGAAAAACAAAACAAAAAGAAAGAACTGCAGAAATAAAGAAAAAAAGAAAAAAGGAAAGACGCAAAAATAAGAAAAAAAATAAAGAAAGAAGGAAAGAGAAAAAAATAAGTAAAAATTAAAGAAAGAAGGAAAAAGACAAAAAACAAGAAAAAAAAATAAAGAAGAAGAAATAGAAAAAAAAAAAAAAAACAAGAAAGAAAAAAAAAACGAAAGAAAGAAAGAATAAAAAAATACTTCCTCCGCAATTCACGACAAGAACCGACATCCGGGAAATGAGACGAAATAATAAAAGGAGAATTGAATAAATGATGGACAGACGAACAGAGGAAGAACACAGAGAGAGGGGACCAACAGGTGACGTGCTCGCATCTGTTCTTTGTGGAGAACAAATAACATCATTCGTGTTGTGGGTTTTGGTCGCGAGAAACCAATGGCTGTTCTTATCTATTATATTAAAAATTATATTAAGTTATATTATTAATAAAATTATGCAATATCATCTTATATAACATTATTTATCAGATTATATATTACTTATAAGATATATCATCATTTGTCATATATTTTATGATGTATCATATCATATCATCATATTATGCAATGTAATTAATCTTATATAGCATTATTTATCGGATTATATATTACTTATTGTAAAACATATCATCATCTGCCATATGTTTTATTATTTATCATATCATATTCTTTATGATATGTAACATAGGTCATCATATCTTTTATGATATGTAACATAATTTATCATATATTTTATCAGTCATCATATATAATTCATCATATCATATTACATTATCTATCGCATCAAACAATATAATTAATCATATTATTCACCATATCATACCATGCATTATTTATCATTCATCATACTTCATATCATAATATGCCAATCATTTTATCACATCATATAATATTATATCATATATCATATCACAAAATATCATATCATATATCATATATCATTTTATCATATCACATAATATTATATCATTTATCATAATTTTATCATATCATAATTCAATAAAAATCATTATTATCATGATCGATCAGTTGGTAAATAACAATACTAATAATTTTTGATAAATAATAAATAAAGTAATGGAAAAACAAAATAAACAAATAAACATATAAAACAGTTAATAAATGATAGAATCAAATGATAAGAACAATAAGCGTAACTAGAAAATAATAATTAAAATAATAATAATAACATCAAATATACATAAGAACAACGATGACATAAGTAATAATGATAATAAAGTTGATTTTAAGAACACGCGTAAGGACGGCGGGTGATAATTATGGTCATTTTAAGTATAGTTATTTTAATAATTATACCAATGGCGGAAACCAAATGAATGTAATCTTAATTGTAAGAATATGGTTTTTGTATTTTCGTTAAAAAATAGAAAATCAATATTTACGTCATAAAAAAACGTAATAAAACATTTTCGTATAAATTTTTCGTAATAAATTCAACATTTTCGTAATATTTTTTTCGTAATAAATTCAACATTTTCGTAAATTTTTCGTAATAAATTCAACATTTTAATATTTTTTTTTTCGTAATAAATTCAACATTTTCGTAATAAGAAATATTTTTTTTCGTAATAAAATCAATATTTTCGTAATAAAGAATAATTTGCTTCGTAATAAATTCAACATTTTCGTAATACAGAATATTATTCTTCGCAATTAACTCAACATTTTTGTAATTATCTCATATTTCCGTAATAAAAACAAACATCGCAGTGAAATGAATATCTTCGCGATGATTTCAACGTAGTCAACCGGCGCCGTAGGAAAAAAAAAAATCATTAACCTCGCCATGAATTTCCTCGTAATAAACCAAAATAAAATGACAATAATGATAATAATAAACAAAAAATAAACAGCAATCAAAATAAATAAATGAATAAATAAAAACTTAAAAAAAGGAAACAAGAAGAAGAAGAAAGAAGAGAAATAAGAAAAAAAAGAAAAAGAAAAAGAAAAAGAAAAAGAAGAAAGAAAAGAAGAAAAACGAAAAGACGAAAAAGAAAGAAAAAGAAAGAAAAAAAATAAACACATGGAAATCTTTCGTACTACTGACCAATGTGACAAAATTGGCACAAAATAAATAATGGCATCATTAAGATCTCCAGATACATACTTATATAAAAATAATTACTGTACGCGGGTCGTAACTCGGAAGAAGCCGGTGATTTAAACTTTATATAAAATGGCCACAATAATGCTAATAGATAATAATAAAATCGTGATGCTGATAATGATAAGACTAATGATAATAACATTAATAATAAATAATGGTAATGATAATAATAATAATAACAATGACAGTAGTAGTTGTAACATTTTTATGTTTAGTTTTCGGTAACAAAAAACAACAACAACAACAACAATAATAATAATAATAATAATAATAATAATAATAATAATAATAATAATAATAATAATAATAATAATAATAATAATAATAATAATAATAATTAACATCGTTATTACAGAAATTATTATCATTATTACGACATGAATAACAAAGAAAAGCAACATCGTATACATAAATACACATAATAGATAGATAACAGAAAGATAAATGGAGAGAGACAGGTAAATAGATAGAGCGATAGATAGAAAGAGAGAGAGATAAACTAGCGATTTTGCGCCAAAAAAAGGGAAAACTTTTTCAAAAAATATTCTGAAACCTACTGAAGCGGAAATGAGTTCGCAGACACAGATAAAGGTGGTAATAACAGATAAGGAGAAATGAAAGCGAAAATGCAATAATAAGTGTAGCGATAATGACTATAAAAACGCAAGAACGGGAACGATAATAAAAACAAAAGTAGCAATCATTTGTGGCAATAATAAGTTAAATAGTCTAAATTGATGCATTACATTATTGTCTTCTATATTCATTTATATATTTTTTAGATATATCTTGTTTATGTATGCACGCGCACACACACACATACATAAACACACACACACGCGCAAACGCACACACACACACGCACACACACACGCACACGTACGCGCAAACACACAAACACACATATGCACATATATATATATACACACACACACACACACACACACACACACACACACACACACACACACACACACACACACACACACACACACACACACACACATATACATATACATAT
>NW_020871654.1:37500-45000 GCF_003789085.1 Penaeus vannamei | reverse complement strand
AAAATTGGAAAAAATATATATGAAAAATGGATTACTTATAGACTAAAGGAATGGCCTAGCTAAACCATCACAAAAGATTAGCGTTTTGTTACCCCATCCAAAAAAAGCAATAATAAAAAATATACAAAAATAAAACGAAAAATTCAACAAAAATATATAAGAAAAATGGATTATTTCGAAACTATAGGAATGGCCTAGCTAAACCATCACAAAAGATTGGCGAGTTTGGTTTCTCGAGGGTGGGGGTGGGGTGGGGGAGAGGGCGTGGGGATGAGAAGGGTGGGATGGGGTGAGAGGGGTAGGGGCAAGGGGGTGGTGAGAGGGGGGGTGGGTGAGGGGTGGGGTGAGGGTGAGGGGGTAGGGGTGAGGGGGTAGGGGTGGTGAGGGGGGTGAGGGGGGAAATCGACGGACAATTAAACCAAATTGACTTTATTACGTGGGCTAATTGTGCGGACGAGAATCGAAAAATGGTTTTGCGATCGATATAACCGCGGGAGAAACGGCGATAAAATGGGGGTGTGAAGGAGAGAGAGATGATAGTGTGAAGGGAAGAGGAAGAAGTAGAAGAGGAAGAAGGGAATAAAGGTGAAAGAGATAGAGATGATAGGTTGAAGGGAAGAAGGAGAGGGAAAAGGAGGAGAGAAGAAGGGAGTAAAGGTGAGAGATAAGAGGGAATGAAGAAGGAAGGAGGAGAAGAAGAGGAAGAAAGAAGGGAGGAAGGAAGGAAAGGAAACGTAGTATAAGAGAAGTAAAAAGGACAGAAAAAAGTTGAATTAAGGAAAAGAGAGAGAAAAAAAAGAAAGATATACAAAGAGAAGACAAGAGAAGAGAAGCGTTTTTTTTAGCATAAAACCGAAAATGTGAATGAAAAAAGAAAAACGCCAAAATTCGATTTTGTATCTTATTTATATACCACTTTTCTCTGTTCTTTTTTTTTTAAATCTTTTATCTCTCCTTCCTCCTTATTTATATTTTCCCTTTCCCTTTCCTTCTCTCTCCTTCCTCCTTTTTGTCTATATTTTCCTTTTTTCCTTTTCCTTTTCTCTTTTCATTTTTCTCTCTCCTTCCTCCTTATTCATATTTTCCCTTTCCCTTTCCTTCTCTTTTCATTCTTTTCTCCTTCCTCCTTTTTGTCTATATTTTCCCTTTCCTTCCTACTCTCTTTCCTCCTTCCTTCCTCTCCTCTCTCCTTCTACTTCCTTAGTCCATCTTTCTCCCTTTCCCACTCCCTCCCCATGTCTCCCTTCCGCTCACTTGCTTTTTCCCCTCCATTCTCCCTCTCTCGTCTGCATTCCCCTTTCTTCTCTCTCTCTCTCTTCTCTCTCTCTCTCTTTCTCTTCTTTCTGTTATATTTCTCTGTCCCTCCCCCCTCTCTCTCTCTTTTCTTCCTCATCTTTCTATCTCTCTCTTTCTCTTTCCTCTCTCTCTCTCTCTCTCTCTCTCTCTCTCTTCTCTCTTCTCTCTCTCTCTCTCTCTCTCTCATCTCTCTCTCTCTCTCTCTCTCTCTCTCTCTCTCTCTCTCTCTTCTCTCTCTCTCTCTCTCCTCTCTCTCCCTCTCTCTCTCTCATCTCTCTCTTCTATTCTCTCTCTCATCCCTCTCCTCTCTCTGCCTCCCTCTCTCTCTCACCAATATTTAACCACACAAATATTTTCCCCCATAAGAAAGGTTCCCACCAGACTATTATCATTCTTTAATATTGTCTTTCTGTTTCTTGTATTTTTCTTATATCGATGGAGACCAAAAGCAAGTTGTAATAATCGTCATCGTCGTCACTATAATGATAACGAAAATAATGATACCGAAAATAAATGAATGGTAATGGTAAAATAGTAAGAGTAGCAATAAAAGCATTAACACCACTAATGGAAATAATAACATTAACGAAGACACCAACAACAATAATAATGATACTAATATTATCGAAAATAACAATGATAATAACGATAATAACAATGACAATAATGATAATATCTATAATAATGATAATAACAATGATAATAATGATAATAGATATTATAATAATGATAATAACAATAATAATGATAATAATAATAATAATGATAATAATAATAATGATAATGATGATAATAACAATAATAATAATAATAACAATGATAATAATGATAATAACAATGATGATAATAATAAACAATATTGATAAGACTATTAAAGAATGATGACGATGATGATACTACTGATGATAATACTAAAATAATACTAACAATGATGACAAAAACATTAACAACAAAAACAATGATAATGATAACAGTAATGATGATGATAATAAACGTGAAAAGCAGGAACAAAAGTGACAATAATAAAGATAATAATAGAAGTAACAGTAATGACAATAATAATAATACGAAGAAGAAGAGTAATAATAATAACAATAATAAAAACGATAATGACAACGATGATGATACTAAAGATTAAGATTCTCGTGATAACAGGGATAAAGATGAGAATCATGATAACGATCTTGTCACACGTCAAACACAACTTTTCAGGGCTATTATAACAGATCCATCAGCAAAAGGCACTTTGGATTTTCATTCAGCATGAACCGTATTCCTGTAAACAAATGTAGAAAAGGTATGAATGGGAATATCTTCACACTACAAGAGATGTATTTGACCGGTTTCGAATAGGTCTTCGTCAGGAATACACGAATTATATAAGACTTTTATTCAACAGTTTGAGATCGTAGCACCGTCCATAGGCCTATCCTGGCAACGTACCATAGACAGGGCTCGAATCCTCCTGGTTGCAGTTAAAATTTGAATTATGGTAGTGATAATATTGAAAGAAAACGGGTAATGCATGTAAGAATTAACTAAAATATATGAGGTTAAAGGAATATAGCAAGAATAATTCTGTTTTCGCAATTTGATTGGCTAACGCAGTGAAACAAACAAAAAAAAATATTTACATAAATATATTTTTATATTTCCATTCTCCTGGTTTTTATTAGACAGATGAGGGTCTATGAGAGAGAGAGAGAGAGAGAGAGAGAGAGAGAGAGAGAGAGAGAGAGAGAGAGAGAGAGAAGAGAGAGAGAGAGAGAGAGAGAGAGAGAGAGAGAGAGAGAAGAGCAAACAGGTAAATAGATAAATAAGCCTAGATTAAAACAAAAAGACAAAAAGAAGTGATGGATAGGGGGAAAAACACAAGAACAAAAATAACAATAGGCTGGAAGAAAACGAAAGAGCAAAAATAACAACAGGCAGGAAGAAACAGAAAACAAAAAAGACAGACAAAGGAATAGATCGCAAAAGACACAATTACCACAAGAATTCTCCCTCACCCGAATCCGAACCACCGAACCACCGAACGAAGCACCAACACCTTCAAAAACGAAATCACAAACCGAACCCGAACCGCGAATTCGAAACAGCTTCGATGCTGCGTAACAAAACATAAACAAACCACCACCTCCCTCCTCCCTATAAGAAGAACCCGAGACTTTCGACCCTAAACGCACAGTAGAAGCCCGTGGTATGATCTTATCTTGGGCCTCCGACGCTTCTCCTCTGAATAATATAGCGTCGTTTGCATTTCGTTGTAATCATAAGCCTGATCGGAGGACTCGACGCGTTATCACAAGCGTCGTGGTGGGATAATTGCGGACATTAGCATAGGAATGGCGACCGAGTACAGGCAGAGGTGACTGCACTGTGGTCTGAGGGCGCGTGGCTTCCGTTCTGAAGGGAGGTTGGGCAAAAGATGCGAACGAGGCTAAACAAGTCAATAGGAAGGAAGAGAATAAAGCAAGTGGGTGAAGAAAAACGGAGGGGAGGAATGGGAAAGAAATAAAGGAAGTAAGATAAGTAAGTGAATGAATAAAACGAAGGGGAGAAATGGGAAAGAAGATAAAGAAGAAGAAGAAGAAATAACGCGAGGATCTTTGACATATTGCTTACTCGGAACACGATCAGTAGGATGAAATGAAATAAAGCAAGTGAATGAAACAACGGAAAGGAGGAATGGGAAAGAAAGAGAAAAAAATGCGCGGGACCTTTGGAAGAGTTTTTGCGATATATTGCTTACTCGGGACAAGTGCTCTGAGGAAGAAGGATGCCATGGGGGAGGGGGGTGGGGTGGAGGTGAAGGTGGGGGTGGAGGTTGGGGGGGAATGGGGTGGAGGCAGAAATTTTATGCGGGGTGGCTTATGAGTATTTGAGATTTACGTGCATGCGTGTTGGTGAGAGAGAGAGAGAGGGAGGGAGGAGGAGAGAGAGAGAGAGAGAGAGAGAGAGAGAGAGGAGAGGGAGAGGGAAGAGGGAGAGAGAGCAGAAAGACAGAGACAGAAATAGACAGAGAGTTTACATATATACGTGTTGGTGAAAAAGGAGAGAGAGAGAGAATAGACAGACAGATCTAAGAGAGAGAGAAATAGACAGACAGATCAGACAGACAGCAGGTAGAGGCATTGCATTTTCACGATCTTTCAGTTATATAAGCCACAGAATAATAATATCAAAATACAAACGTGAATACATAAAAGGGAACAATTTTCTTCAGAGTTTGACTAAAAGTATAAGAATTCTTCCAAGGAAAGAATATAGTCCTTTCACACAAAGGGAAAGAATAGTGTCTCTTTTAGACAAAATTGCGGAAAATAAGTCCTTTGTTAATAAGACAATAAAAACATTGATATTTTTTCTTAGTAATTACCTGTTCACGTTACTGGGTCAACGCGACCTTCTGCTCAACCTGGAAAAAAATAGCAAAACATGATGTAGATATTATTAGCAAATAGTCATAAATACTAGTATATATATATATATATAATATATATAATTATATATATATATATATATATATATATATATTTTTTTTTTTTTTTTTTTTTTTTTTTTTTTTTTTCATTCGTTTTCTTACTTTTACTGATATATACGAAAAAATATATTTATTTTTTTGTCTAGAATTAACTTTTTATTGATAGTGAGTGAATGAGAGTGAGTGTGTGCATGAGAGAGAGAGAGAGAGAGAGAGAGAGAGAGAGAGAGAGAGAGAGAGAGAGAGAGAGGAGAGAGAGAGAGAGAGAGAGAGAGAGAGAGAGAGAGAAGAGAGAGAGAGAGAGAGAGAGAGAGAGAGAGAGAGAGAGAGAGAGAGAGAGAGAAAGAAAGGGAGAGAGAAGAGAGAGAGAGAGAGAGAGAGAGAGAGATGAATTAATTATTGTTAGAGTCCGTAAGAATACTATCAAGTCAATGTGAGATTGGAAAAAAAAAAAAAGAAAAAACAAAAATAAGAAACTAAGAACAAAGGGAAAAATATTAAAGAGAGAAAGAGAGAAGAAGGAACTGAAACGAAAAAGAGAACAAGGGCATAACGGTGAAAAAGAATACACATCGGATGGCAAAAAGACAAAGAATTAGAACAGATAGAAAAGAAAACCTAAAAAAAGGCTGAAAGATCACAAGAAAAAAATAAAGAAGAGAGAGAAAGAGTGAAAGAGAAAGACAGATAAAAACAGCAACATAGGAAAGAAGATTAAGACGAGAAGACGGATTGTGGGAAAGGGAAGAGGGGAAGAGGGAAAGGGAGAGAGGGAGGGGAGAGGAAGAAGGGGGGGGGAAGGAGGGGCAAGACAACAGCCTGTCACTGCTCGTTAGGCAGTTCCTCCTGACCTGTGACGTCATCAAAGGTCATGGAGCACGAAGGGTTGTATGCCTTCAAGGGGTTGGGGGGGGGGGGGGGGGGGAGGAAGAGAGTGTGGGGGGTAATGGGAGAGGGAAGGAGAGGAGTCTGGGCTAATGGAGGAGGGAGGGAGAAACAGGGAGAGAGGACTTGTGTGGAAGGAGAAAGAGAGAGAGAGAGAGAGAGAGAGAGAGAGAGAGAGAGAGAGAGAGAGAGAGAGAGAGAGAGAGAGAGAGAGAGAGAGAGAGAGAGAGAGAGAGAGAGAAAGAAAGAGAGAAAGAGAGGGAAAGAGAAAGAGAGAGAAACAGTCGAAAAGAAGATATGAAAACCATCTTGCAATCAATTATTTTGCGACATCACTGCATTGTTATGTGTCTGCATTCCCGCGGATTCTATCATTCACTGAAATTCCAAGATATGCTAATTTGACAGCAATTAATCTCTCTAATTCTAAGGACTTCAACAATCTTCTTTTGGTAAATGCAAGAAAAAAAAGGGAAAAGAAACACCGTTACGTACCAACCATGACACTGTTGAAAGCAATATATATAATTTGACAACACTAAATTACTCTCAGATTTCGTTAATGAAACAAAAAAGAAAGAAACAAAGTCAATACAAATAGAAATCATGACAATAACGATTAAGTCATTAATAGCATGAAGAAAGGAATTTGTTTGTTTGTTTTAAATCTAATAACTAGGTATGGTATATTCCCAAGAGAGATAAAGAGAGAGAGAGAGAGAGAAAAGAGAAAGAGGGAGAAACAGTCGAAGAGATAGATAGAAGATAGATAGATAGATAGATAGATAGAGAGAGAGAGAGAGAGAGAGAGAGAGAGAGAGAGAGAGACAGATAGACAGACAGACAGACAGAAGAGAGGAGAGAGAGAGAGAGAGAGAGAGAGAGAGAGAGAGAGAGAGAGAGAGAGAGAGAGAGAGAGAGAGAGAGAGAGAGAGAGAGAGACGTGGGAAGATAAAATATTGACATTGAAGGGAATGGAGAAGGGGAGGAAATATGGAGAAGAGAAAAAAGAACGAGGAAGGGGCAAGGAGAGAAAGAAGGAAGGGAGAAAGAGGGAGGAAAGGAAGGCCCAGAAGAAAGAGGCACGGAGAGTGAAAAGAAAAGGGAGGAAAGCGAGAGGGAAAGAAGGAAGAAGCAAGGAGAGAGAAAAGGCAGGAAAGAGAGAGAAAAAGTATAAGGATGGGATAGAAGGAAAGGAAGAAGGAAGCAAGGAGATAGGAATAGGAAGAGGAAATGAAGAGAGAGAGAAAAAGAAAGAAGACAAACTCAGAAGAAGACAAGGAAAGAATTAACGAAAAAAAAAGAGGTACAAAAAATCAAAAGAAAACCGAAGAAGCAGAACAAGAAAAAAAACTCAAAATAAAAAAGAAGCACACAGAACAAGAAACACGAAGAGACAAAGATTTAAAAAAAGAAGCACAGAAGAGAGAAGAGGAAGAAGGAAAAGAAACTCAAAAAAGCCAATTTAACAGCATGACGCATCCGAACTTCGAGTCAAACGGGCAGGCCGGTTCCTCCAACGCAATCCAAGGGCCTTATAGTTCTCTAATTACCCCGTTCCCTCAAGTCCCGCCGAGGCTGCTTCGACCAAGGGACCTTCTCGAAATTGCTGGATCACCGCCGCCCCGATTTGATTTATTCATCTTTGTCTGTGTTGTTATTGTTGTTTAGTTTTGTTATTCTTTGGTTTTTGTTTTGTTTGTGTTTTGTGGGTTGTTATTGTTATTCATTTTTGTTTGTTGGTATTGTTGTTTGTTGTTGTTATTCTTTGCTTTTATTGTGTTTGTTTTGTGGGTTGTTATTATTCATTTTTGTGTTATTATCTATTTTTGTTT
>NW_020871654.1:25000-27500 GCF_003789085.1 Penaeus vannamei | reverse complement strand
TAGCATTCCACCTTCTTATTAGACATTCCAGCCTTAATAATTCACCTTCTTAATAGGACATTTCCACCTTCCTTCTTATAGACATTCCACCTTCTTAATAGACATTCCAGCCCTTAATAGACATTCCACCTTTCTTAATAACATTCCCCCTTAATAGACATTCCACCTTCTTAATAGACATTCCACCTTCTTAATAGACATTCCACCTTCTTAATAGACATTCCAGCCCCTTAATAGACATTCCACCTTCTTAATAGACATTCCATCCACTTAATAGACCATTCCACCTTCTTAATAGACATTCCACCTTCTTAATAGACATTCCAGCCCTTAATAGACATTCACCTTCTTAATAGACATTCCATCCACTTAATAGACATTCCACCTTCTTAATAGACATTCCAGCCCCTTAATAGACATTCCACTTAATAGACATTCCACCTTCTTAATAGACATTCCAGCCCCTTAATAGACATTCCACCTTCTTTAATAGACATTCCACCTTCTTAATAGACATTCCACCTTCTTAATAGACATTCCAGGCCCCTTAATAGACATTCCACCTTCTTAATAGACATTCCAGCCCCTTAATAGACATTCCACCTTCTTAATAGACATTCAGCCCCTTAATAGACATTCCACCTCTTAATAGACATTCCACCTTCTTAATAGACATTCCACCTTCTTAATAGACATTCCAGCCCCTTAATAGACATTCCACCTTCTTAATAGACATTCCAGCCCCTTAATAGACATTCCACCTTCTTAATAGACATTCCAGCCCCTTAATAGACATTCCACCTTCTTAATAGACATTCCATCCACTTAATAGACATTCCACCTTCTTAATAGACATTCCACCCCTTAATAGACATTCCACTTCTTAATAGACATTCCACCACTTAATAGACATTCCACCTTCTTAATCCACCTTCTTAATAGACATTCCAGCCCCTTAATAGACATTCCACCTTCTTAATAGACATTCCAGCCCCTTAATAGACATTCCACCTTCTTAATAGACATTCCAGCCCCTTAATAGACATTCCACCTCTTAATAGACATTCCACCCACTTAATAGACATTCCACCTTCTTAATAGACATTCCACTTAATAGACATTCCACTTAATAGACATTCTTAATAGACATTCCACCTTCTTAATAGACATTCCAGCCCCTTAATAGACATTCCACCTTCTTAATAACATTCCAGCCCCTTAATAGACATTCCACCTTCTTAATAGACATTCCAGCCTTCTTAATAGACATTCCACCACTTAAATAGACATTCCACCTTCTTAATAGACATTAATCATTCCACCTTCTTAATAGACATTCCATCCACTTAATAGACATTCCACCTTCTTAATAGACATTCCAGCCCCTTAATAGACATTCCACCTTCTTAATAGACATTCCAGCCCCTTAATAGACATTCCACATTCCACCTTCTTAATAGACATTCCATCCCCTTAATAGACATTCCACCTTCTTAATAGACATTCCAGCCCTTAATAGACATTCCACCCTTAATAGACATTCCACCTTCTTAATAGACATTCACCTTCCATAGACATTCCAGCCCCTTAATAGACATTCCACCTTCTTAAATAGACATTCCAACTTAATAGAATTCCACCTTCTTAATAGACATTCCATCCCTTAATAGACATTCCATCTTAATAGACATTCCACCCCTTAATAGACATTCCACCTTCTTAATAGACATTCCACCCTTAATAGACATTCCACCTTCTTAATAGACATTCCATCCACTTAATAGACACACAGACCATTCCACTTAATAGACATTCCACCTTCTTAATAGACATTCCACCTTCTTAATAGACATTCCAGCCCCTTAATAGACATTCCACCTTCTTAATAGACCATTCCATCCACTTTAATAGACATTCCACCCACTTAATAGACATTTTAATAGACATTCCACCTTCTAATAGACATTCCACTTAATAGACATTCCACCTTCTTAATAGACATTCCATAATAGACATTCCCACTTAATAGACATTCCACCTTCTTAATAGACATTCCACCCCCACTAATAGACATTCCATTAATAGACATTCACCTTCTTCTTAATAGACATTCCACCTTCCATTCCACCCTTAATAGACATTCCACCTTCTTAATAGACATTCCACCCTTAATAGACATTCCACCTTCTTAATAGACATTTCCATCCACTTAATAGACATTCCACCTTCTTAATAGACATTCCACTTAATAGACATTCCACCTTCTTAATAGACATTCCACCCACTTAATAGACATTCCACCTCTTAATAGACTTCCAGCCCTTAATAGACATTCCACCCCATTCTTAATAGACATTCCACCTTCTTAATAGACATTCCAGCCCCTTAATAGACATTCCAATAGACATTCCACCTTCTTAAATAGACATTCTTAATAGACATTCCACCTTCTTAATAGACATTCCACCACTTAATAGACATTCCATAATAGACATTCCAC
>NW_020871654.1:17500-20000 GCF_003789085.1 Penaeus vannamei | reverse complement strand
CCTTCCTCCACCTCCCATCAACCTCCCTCCCTTCCCTTCCTCCTCCTTCCTCTCTTCCCCCTTCCTATCTCCCTACTTCCTTCCCTCCACAGTCCCCTTCTCCTCCCTCCTTCCTTTCCTCTTTTCCACCCGCTCCAACCCTTTCCTTCCTTCCTCTCTCCTCCCTCTTCCTTCCTTCCCTCCTCCCCTCCCCCCTTCCTTCCCCTCCCCCCCTTCCTTCCTCCCTCCCTCTCTCTTCCCTCCCTCCTCCCTCAACCTCTCCTCCTCCCTCCTCCCTCCAACCCTCCCCTCCTCCCTCCTCCTTCTCCCTCCCTCCTCCCCTCCCCCTTCCTTCTCTCCTCATGACTTCCTCAGCGTTCCTGTTTGAGGATGACTTGCTTTTCTATCTCTCCAAAGTATTTTTTCCTGAGATCTTTATCAGTGATGTGTGACGTGTGAGGTTAGTGTGAGTGTGTCTGCTCCGTGAGGCAAGAGGATGAGAGAGAGAGGAGAATATATATTATGTATTTATCGCTTTGGAATGTTGTGTGTTTAGGGAATCACAGGAGATTTTAAAACCTGATGAGGAGGTTTGGTCGGACTCGAAACGACGTGGGAGTATTTATTTTTTTATTTGTTTTTTAGATTATACGTATTTGGGATTTTTTAAATTTTATCTCATGATGAGGAGTTTAATCTGACTCAAAACGACATAGGAATAAGGATATCTATCTATCTATCTATCGATCTACTATCTATCTTTATCATTTTTTCTCTCTCTCTCCTCATATCCCCCTCTCGCTCTCATTCTCCTTCATTTATCTAATTTCCACCCTCACTGTTTACCCCTTCTGCATCCTCTTCCTCCTTTCATCACTTTTTCACCATGTCCCCTCATTCCGAATCCTGAAAAAAATAATGCAAAATCTCCCATGCATATTTATGAAACGGGTGGAAAGCGCAGGACAGGAAGAATAGAACGTTTTATCCCAAATATAGAAGCAACATGAAAATATTCAAATGTCATAGCAGAATTTGGAAATACTTTCGGTGTTACAATATCTAAAAAATGATAATAATGAATAAAAAAATAATAATAAAATGAAAATAATGATAATAATAAAATTTATAGTTATGAATTGTAAATATTTTTTCAAATAATGACAGCAATGTTAAAAAGAACTTTTTTTCATTGATGATACTGTTAATGAGAATGGTAATGATGAATATGATAATGTTGATTATGATGATGATTATTATCAAAATGATAGTACTGATGATTGTGATGCCAGAATATTGATTAAAACAATAATAATGATGATAATAATAACTAATAATAACCTACATTGATCATAAAAATGGTAATAATGATAATGATACTAATGATAACGATAATAATAATGATGATAATAATAATGATGACAGGAATGATGATAATAATGATGGTGAGAGGAATGATAATGATAAAGTTAGTAAAAATGACGATACTAATAATGATGATAATGATAGTAATAATTATACAATAGTAATAATGATAACGCTAATGATAATAATTATAGCAATGATCATGGCAATAGTAATGATAACGATAATGATAATTATGATAACGATAATAATAATGATGATGATAACAATGATAATAATAATAATAATAATAATAGAAATAATAATAATTATAACAGTGATGATTATAAAGATAATAACAATAACAGTGATAACAATGATGATAATATCAAAATAATAATGATAATAATAGTAATAATAATGATAATGTAGTGATAATAATGATACTAACAATAATGATAATAATAATATAATAATAATAATAATAATAATATAATAATAATAATAATAATATTAATAATAATAATAATCATAATCATAATCATAATAATAATAATAATGATGATGGGGATAATACCAGTAATAATAATATTGGAAATAATAATAAGAAGAATAGTAATGATAATGATAACAAAAATGATAATAAATATAGAATAATAGTAATAACAACAGTATTAATGATGATAATAATGATAATAATAACAGTGGAAAAATTATGACAATGATAGTGATAACAATATTAATATTGCCAATGACAGTAATAATTATACTTATACTAAAAAACAATAATCACATCAATGCCTATCCATACCCGAAAACTACTACACAATAAAATAGATTCAGATAGAATAAGACAAAACACAGACATATAGATATTCAGAGAGAGATAGATAGATAGATAGACAAATCGATATCAACTGCCTACTGGTCTTGCCGAAGGAGAGGAAGAGAGGAAGAGAGAAAGATAGAGAGGAACGAGAAAGGAGAGGAAGAGAGAAAGAGAGGAGAGAGAAAGATAGAGAGGAAGAGAGATAGAGAGGAAGAGAGAAAGATAGAGAGGAAGAGAGAAAGATAGAGAGGAAGAGAGAAAGATAGAGAGGAAGAGAGAAAGATAGAGAGGAACCGTGAGAAATGTTGTAATACTGTGTTGTGTGTGCTTATGTAATACCCTGAGTGT
>NW_020871654.1:7500-15000 GCF_003789085.1 Penaeus vannamei | reverse complement strand
CACTACAGTATGCTATAAAATACAACAGGGAACTAAAATACGATACAATAGGGCAGTGAAATACAATAGAACATTAAACTAAGATACAAAAATACAACAGGGGACTAAAATACGAAACAACATGGTAGTGAAATACAATGGAACATTAACCTAAGATACAAAAATACAACAGGGGACTAAAATACGATACGATAATGATGTAAATAAGTAAACATTAAACTACGATACAATAGAGTTTTGAAACACAACAAAGAGACAAATATTCAATATAAAACGTTTAATGTCTTTGTTGAACAGGATTTCTCTGCGATTCGTTCTATTACTGTGTATTTTTTTCCTTATTCCTCTTCTATCTTTTCTCTTTCTCTTTTTCTTTCTCTTTTACTCTAATTTCCTCGTGTCTCTCTTTCTCCCCATCTTGTCTCTTTCGTCCCTTTGTCTCTTCTCTCCCTTCTCATCTCGCTCTCTTTCTCTCTTTCCTCTACCCAATTTATCTCTCTTTCTTATTCTTCTCTTTGTTTATTCATCTGTCCCTTTCTCCTTCTCCATGCCGTTATCTCTGTCTCTCCTTCTATTCCCTCTTTATGAGAGTAATATGATTATTTATATAATTAAATTAATATAGTTATGTCTCTTCTTCTTTTAAATAATAATAATGTCTATTTTCCATCTCTCTCCTTTCTCTTCCCTTCCTTCTTTCTCCCTTTCTCTGTATATCCTCTCTCTATCTCCTTCCTTCCTTCCTCGCTTCTTCCCCCTCTGTCTCCCCGTCTCTCACCTTCCTCCTTTCTCTACCCTATCTCTCTCCTTCGTCTTCCCTTCTTCTTTCTCCTTTCTCTGCATTTCCCTCTCTTCTCCTCCCTTCCTCCCTCTCTCTTCTCTCCTTCCCTCCCTTCCTCGCTTCTCTCCCTCTCCCGTCTCTCACCTTCCTCCTCCTCTTCCTCTCTCTCTCTCCCTCCCTTCCTCCCTCTCTCTCTTCCTCTCCTCCCCTCCCTTTTTCCCCTCTCCCTCTCCCCGTCTCTCACCTTCCTCCTCCTCTTCCTCTTCCTCTCTCTCTCTCTCTTTCCCCCTCTCACAGATAAAAAAGAGGGAGGAGGGGGGGAGGGGGCGAGATCCCCTCTCATCCAGGGAACCCATATTGATCCGCGTGTGCGTGCGTGCGTGTGTGCGTGTGATCAGACGGCTCTACTGGGTGTGTGGTGTGCGCTGAACTCGGTGCACAGAGGGGAGTGTGGAGAGGAAAGGGAGAGAGGAAGGGAGGGGAGGAGAAGGGTAGGGAAGGAAGGGAGGGGAAGAGAAATGAAGAGAAGGGTAGGGAGGAAAGGGAGAGAGGAAGGGAGGGGAAGGAAGGGTGGGAGGGAAGGGAGAGAGGAAGGAAGAAGGGAGGGTAGGGAGGGGAAGGGAGGGGAAGAGAAGAGTAGGGAGGAACGAGGGGAAGAGAAAGCGAGAGGAAGGGAAAGGAAGAGGGAGGGGAAGGGGTAGAGAAGGGTAGGAAAGAAAATGGAGAAAAGAAGGGAATAGGGCAAAAAGAGGGGAAGGGAAGGGAGAGGAGTATCAAGACGGAAGGGAGGGAGAGGGAGGGGAGAATAGAGAGGGGAAAGGGAAGGGAAAAGGGGAAAGGGGAAGAAGATAAAGAGGGAAGAGGGAAGGAGAAGCGGGAAGTGATGGGAGCAGAGAGAAAGGAAGGGAGGGAAGGAAGAGAAAAGGAAGTGAGGGAAAGTGAAGGGAAGAAAGAAGGGAGAATGAAAGGAAGGGAGGAAAGGGAGAGAAGGGAAAGAAAAGGAGAGGAGGGAAGGGATGGAAGAACAGGATGGTGAAGGAGAGAGGGAATGGAAAGAACGAGAGAAGGGAGTTGGGATGGTGGGGTATTGCCATAGGGGGAGGGCTAAGGGGGGAAGGAGGGAGGGAGGGAGGGAGAGAGGTAGGAAGGGAGGGAGGGGGGTTGGGGTTGCCATAGGGGCAAGGGGGGGGGAGGAGGGAGGGAGGGAAGGGAGAGAGGTAGGAAGGGAAGGGGGGGTTGGAGTTGCCATAGGGGGGGGAGGGAAGAAGGGAGGGGAGGGAGAGGGCAGGAAGGGAGGGAGGGAGGGAGAGCCACCAGTCTCTCTTCCTACCTGACCAATAAATCCGACGAAATAAAATGGTGGTGATCTGCTGTATGTGGGATTTAATTCCTCGTCGTCAATTGTCATTTCTTTCTCTCTCTTTCTCTTTTTTTTCTCTCTCTCTTTCTCTGTCTTCTCTGTCTGTGTCTGTCTGTCTGTCTGTCTGTCTGTCTCTCTCTCTCTCTCTCTCTCTCTCTCTCTCTCTCTCTCTGTCTTCTGTCTGTCTCTGTCTCTCTCTCTCTCCATCTCCTTCTCCCTTTCCCTCTCCTTCTCCCTGTTCCTCTCCTTCTCTCCCTATCCCTCTCATATTAGTAACATTAACAATGATACTACAAGTACTACTGGTAACAATGATGATGATAATTATGAAAATAACGATAGTAATATCAGATGATGGAATAAATATTTATTAATATATCTATCTGTCCATCTGTCTATCTATTATTCAATTTCTTCATATATTTATTCATTCATTATCTCCCAATCACAACCTTCCCCGTTAAAAAAAGAAAAAAAAAATCCTTCTCATTCTTAAAAAAAAAAGTAAAAAAAAATGTTAGTAAAAGAAAGAAAGAAAAAAAATCCCTCTCATTAAAAAAAAAAAGAAAAAAATGTTTAAAAGAAAGAAAGAAAAAAAATCCCTCTCATTCTTAAAAAAAAGAAAAAAAAAAAGTTAGTAAAAGAAAGAAAAGAAAGAAAAAAATCCTTCTCATTCTTTAAAAAAAAAGAAAGAAAAAAATGTTAGTAAAAGAAAAAAAGAAAGAAAGAAAAAAAAGATCTCGCTTATGACGTCAAAAGCGAGACTTATCATGATGATTCGAGTGAACTGCCGTCGCATGTTGCATGACTGAGGAAAGATATTCTTCCCGCCTGCATGGCTTTTATTTGAGTTGTTGGTTGTGTGTTGTTGGCCTTGGGAATCGTGCCAGTGTTGGAATTATTATTATTTTGATAATGGTAATATCATTAAGCGTGATAATGGCAATAACAATATTATTAATAATTGTTATGGTAATTATGATGATTATGCTGGAGTTATTGTTATTTTTGGCTATTATTATGGTAATGGTAACAAGAATGATCATAACAACATCAGCCACAACAACAATGATAATTGTAATGATGATATCAATAACAACAAAAGCAACAACAACAACAACAATAATAATGATGATGATAATAATAATAATAATAATGATAAACAAATAATAATGAGTAGAATAATGATAATAAAGACAACATCAATAGAAACTACTACCAATAATAACAATGATAATGATAATAAAAACAACAACAATAATAATGAAATAATAATGAGTAATAACAAGAAAGATGATGATAATAATAATCATAACAATTATAGCAAAAGATGCTAATGCTAAATGATAATGATAGTTATGATAATAATAATAATAATAATGATAAGATAATAACAATAATAATAAGGATAATAATAATGAATGATGATAATAATGATAATGATAATGATAATAATAAGGAAAATAATAATATTGATAATATAATAATAATGACAATGATAATCATAATAATGGTAATAATGATGATAATGATAATAACAATAATATCATCAATGATATAAACGGATAATAATGATAATGATAATAATAAAGATAATATCAATAGTAATAAAAGCGATATCAATAACAACAATGATCTTAAATAATAATGATGATTTTGGTGATTATAATAGTGCTAATAATGATGATGCAATATAATAATAAGCCACAATAGTAATAATAATAGTAATGATAATGATAATAATAAAAATAAAATAATGATGATAAATAACAATAAGATAATGAATGATAATAATGATATGATAGTAACAGCAATGATAGTGAATATAATTAACAACAGTAATTATAAATGATAATGATAATAACAATACCGAAAATATTAACATTAATAATGATAATGATATTGATACTATCATTAAATTGTCATCATTATCATCATCAATATCATTATTATCGTTATTGTTATCATCATTATTACTATTACTACTATCATCATTATCATCATCACCATTACATTACCTTTGGTGTAGACTTGTACGATGGTATTTCATTCGCCAGCCTTGTGGTTGGTCGCTGTAAGCAGGGAACCTTTATAACGAGGGGGTTCGCTTGTAGCCTTGTTCGGCTTGTTGTTCATTGATTCTGAAGTGTTTTCTTTTCTGTTTTGTGTGTGCGTGTGATTTTTTTCGTGTTTGTTGTGTGTGTTGTGTTGATTTTTTTTTCGTGTTTGTTGTGTGTGTGTGTGTGTGTGTTGTTGTGTGTTTATTTATTTTTTTCTTCGTGTTTGTTTATTTGGGATTTTTTTCGTTGTGTTTTTTTATGATTTTGTTTTTGTTGGTTTGTTCATTTGTCGGTCTCTGTTTCTGTTTCTGTTCTCTCTCTCTCTCTCTTTTATAATAATTATGATGATGATAATGATAATAACAATAATGATAATGATTGTTGTTGTTACTACCATAACCATAATTACCATCATAACTCTTACAAATTCAACAACAGCAGAGTTACCAAGAGAAATTCCTGTTGCATAATCGGCAACAACTGAATATTAACAGCAACAACAGATTACCAAAAGAAACAATCAGCAATGCTCCTGTTGCAGAATCAACAACATCCAACAAAATCACCAACAGGAAGCATCTGTCACAGCAACAACTGAGAGGCACCAACGGCAACTCCTCTCTCAGAATCAACAACGGAAATAAAATCACCAGCGGAAACATTTGCTTCAGGAACAACAATAATAACAACAAAAAGAACGACAACAACAGCAACAGCAAAATCACCAACAGAAGCACCTACTCCAGCAGCAAACACAACAGGAACAGGCAACAACAACAGTAACATCATCAACAGAAGCACCTACTCCAGCAACAACAACCCACCAACGGAAGCCTCTGTCGCAGCACCACGACCACCCCAGCCCCACCATTGCCACCACCACTCCAGCCCCCACCATTGCCCAACCACCCCAGCCCCACACCATTGCCCCCACCCCAGCCCCGCCATTGCCACCACCACTCCAGCCCCACCCACCCCAAGCCCCCACCACTGCCAGCAGCACCCCAGCGCCACGGCAGACGAGACAGCAAACAGCACCCGACCCACCACGCCCACTACCCACGCCGGGGTTTGGCGAACTCGTAAACAAAACGTAATTTACAGACAAGAGTCGATGGTTCCGCTATTCTTCGCTGTCGAATTTACGATACGTAAAAGAGGGGGTGAGGAGGGAGGGAGGGAGGGGAGGGGGAGAGGGAGAGGGAGGGAGGGGAGGGTGGAGGGAGGGGAGGGAAGGGAGGGAGGGGGATGGTGGGAGAGAGGGAGGAGGAGGGAGGAGAGGGAGAGAGGAGGAGGGGAGGGAGGAGAGAGAATATTTATTCTTGTTTATTTACTTTGGCTTTGGTTTATCAAGATCAATTATAGATCATTGGGATTTAGGAGCGCGGGTGACGGAGAGAGGGGTGAGACGGAGAGAGAGAGAGAGAGAGAGAGAGAGAAGAGAGAGAGAGAGAGAGAGAGAGAGAGAGAGAGAGAGAGAGAGAGAGAGAGAGAGAGACAGACAGACAGACAGACAGACAGACAGAGAGACAAGACAGAGACAGAGACAGAGACAGAGACAGAGACAGAGATAGAAGAGACAGAGAGAGACAGAGACAGAGAGAGACAGAGACAAGAGAGAAAAGACAGAGAGATACAGCGACAGAGAGAAAGACAAAGACAAGAGACAGAGACAGAGAAAGAGAGACAGAGACAGAGAAAACGAGACAACAGAAAGAGCAAAAAAAAAAAAAAAAAAAAAAAAAAAAAGAAAGAGAAAGAGAACATACAAACCCAAGTCCTTCTATCACTATATGCATGCAGATAAGATCAACAACTCCCCCCCTCCCTCCAAAGCCCCCCTCCCCCACCCCTACCTCCCGTTGTGCATGTTTTTTTTTATCGTTATTATCATGTTGCTCTCTCTCCTTGCCAAGCAGACACCTTAAATGACACTGAAGGTAATTAAACCAAATACAAGAGCAACTGACGTATGATGTTTAAATACGAAGCCGAAAGAGATAAGGAGGGCGACCAATGGGGGAGGGGGGAGGGAGAGAAGGAGGAGGGGGAGGGGACGGAAGAGGGGAGGGAAAGGGAAGGAGGAAGAGGGAGGGGGAAGGAAGGGATGAGAAGGGAGGGATGAAGGGGAGGATGGAGAGAGAGAGAGAGAGAGAGAGAGAAGAGAGAGAGAGAGAGAGAGAGAGAGAGAGAGAGAGAGAGAGAGAAGAGAGAGGAGAGAGAGAGTAGAGAGAAAGAANGGAGGGAGGGATGGGGGAGGAGAGGGAGGGAGGGAAGGAGGGAGGGTGGGTGGGTTGGTGGTGGGGGAGGAGGGAGGGAGAGAGGGAGAGGAGGGAGAGAGGAGAAAGAGGGAGCAGAGAGAGGAGAAGAGATGAGAGAAGATAGAGAGAGAGGAGAGAGGACAGAGAACGAGAAAGAAGAGAGAACGTGGTGTGTATATATATGTGAATGTGTTGTGTATGGTGTTGTGTGTGTGTATGTGTGTGTGTGTGTTGTGTGTTGTGTGTGTGTGTGGTGTGTGTGTGTGTTGTGTGTGTGTGTGTTAGATTAATTCTATCGGAATAGGATTATCTCTCACATGAGAGTACTTACGCTAATGAATTTATAATGTCCGGCTGGTTTCAACTTAGTGAAAGCTTTGAGAGAAACATCAACATATCTGATTAACATTTTCTTTTTTTCGTAAAGATTTAATTTACTAATTATCAACCTGTTTTTTTCTTCCTATCTGTGTATTGATTTGTATGTCTGCCTGTCTGTCTGTCCCTTTCCTTTTTTATTTCTCTTTTCCCTCTCTCTTCTCTCTTTCCTCATATTTTTCTCTCTTAGCTCTCTCTCCCTCTCCCAATTCCTCTCATTCTCTCCTCTCTCTCTCTCTCTCTCTCTCTCTCTCTTCTCTCTTCTCCTCTCTCTCTCCTCTCTCCTATCTATCTATCTTCTCTCTCTCTCTCTCTCTCTCTCTCTCTCTCTCTCTCTTTCTCTCTCTCTCTCTCTCTCTTCTCTCTCTCTCTCCTCTCTCTCTCCCTCTCTCCCCCTCTCTTCTCTCTCTCTCTCTTTCTCTCTCTCTCCTCTTCTCTCTCTCTATCTATCTCTATCTATCTATCTATCTACTCCCCTCTCTCCCCCTTCTAACCCCTCACCCCACCCTCCCTCCCCTCACCCCCTCACCCCCATCCTCTACCCCCCCTCTAACCCAACCCCTCTACCCTCCACACCCCACCCCCCTCCCTCCCCTCTATATCTCTCCTAACTGCATCGTCTATATCCATCCATAACCGTAAACGTTTCGACCACGATTG
>NW_020871654.1:0-2500 GCF_003789085.1 Penaeus vannamei | reverse complement strand
TATTTTTTAATTTCTTTTATCGTGTTTTTTTTCCTTCTTGCTTTTCGTCATAATAAAATTTTAATAAATTATAAGAGGAGATATAGATCGTGTAAAAAAAAAAAAAAAAAAAAAAAAAAAATAATATAATAATAATAAATAATATTATATATATATATTATATATATATATATATATATATATATAATAGTAATATATATAATATAATATTATAATAATATATATATAAATTAATATAAATAATATATTAATTTATATATATGGGTAATAAATGTAGATTGTAGGATAGGAATGGCAATAAAAAAATCGATAATGTTAATAACGATAAAAAAAATTGGCCCAGTAAAATGGTAATTACAACGCTATATCTGTAAATGACGTGATAATTACACCATTACTTTTACCGCAGATGATAATGAGCAATTAAAATCAATATTATTCTGAATTTAGTTTATTATTCAGCAGTCTGGGAATAATAATACTTTGCTTTCATTTTTGTTGTTTATTTGAGTTTGTTCTGGTTATTTCTTAAATATATTTGATGTGTTTTTATATATCATTGCTGTTTTTTTTCTTTTTTTTTTCTTCGTCTTCATAAATAATTCCTATGGATCTCTCTCTGTCTCTGGCTGTCTGTTCTCTCTTCTCTCTTCTTTCTTTCCCTCTCCTCTCTCCTTCGTTCTCTCATCTCATCTCATCTTCTCTCATCTCTCTCTCTCTCATCATCTCTCTCGTCTCTCTCTCATCTCTTTCTCTCATCTACTCTCTCTCTCTCTCTCTCTCTCTTCTCGTCTCTCTCTCTCTCTCTCTTGTGTCTCTATCTTCTATTATCTATCACCCAAGACCATTACTCTTTCTCACTCTATTCCAGTACTAATCATCCGCACAAATCATCTTCAGTCAATCACCTAATAATCCTACATCACTCTATCTCAATATACAGTCCTCATAATATCCAGAAACCATATCACAAACTATCAAACACACATAGAACACATACACCCAACCATCACACCACCACAATTCCGAAGAATCAAACTGACATAAGAACTCTCCCTAACAACGACAAACTATGACCAAAAAGCCACTCTCCAGCCCACGTCGACAAGACACTACATAATCACAATCTTCTCTCTGACACCCCATAACCATCTCACCATAGATAAGAATAACAACAGTTCACAAAGCAATACTTCTACAGTACTCTCCATCAACACCAAAACATAAGACCACTCCTCATTCCACCATGACCACATCGAACCATCATACAAAAACAATATGAAAATCACAACTAAATACCCTCTCCATAAACATACCAACCAAAAAACCAAAAATACTTCGAATTAACCACACCATCTCCCGAAATACCTCACACACTCGAACACACTATCAACAAAAAATCTACATCAACTAAATCACACACAATACACACAAATACCACCAAATAACACCAGCAACCATTATAAATCAACAACACCCCCCACAAATAATCACATCAACCATCCCATAAACAGAAAAGCACACCCGTCCCATTCTCGTCTACACGCCCTCCACTACATTCCACGTCATCCCATCCCTCCCCAATCTCTTACTCACCCTCGACCTCTCCTCACTCCACCAACTCTCCTACTCAGATCCCCCTCCATAACCTCTCATATCTCTTCTCCACTCGTTACAACAGAAACTCTGCCCCGAAAACAACATGAACACCATTCATCACAAGAATTAAATACATATAAACCAAAAACACCACCTACATTAGCAAACGAGAATAACGAAAAGAGAGAGAGAGAGGAGAGAAGGACAGTGGAGAGGAGAGAAGAGAGGCACAACAGCTATACCTCGAGCAAGCGAAACCAGCAGAGTACAGTCAACGACATGGTAGAATAAACAGACAATATCACACAGAAACGGAGAGAGGAGGGCAGGAGAGAGAGAGAAGAGAGAGGGAGAGAGAGGAGAGAAGTAGAGAGAAGGGAGAGAGAGAGAGGGGAAGAGAGAGAGAGAGGAGAGAGAGGGAGAGAAGAAAGAAAGAAAGAAAAGAAAAGAGAGAGAGAGACAGATAGACAGAGAGAGAAAACATATGGATGTGGGATATGAAAACTACTTAGCAACTACTGCCTAAAAAAAAGGAGAAAGAAAGAGAGAAGATAAAAGAGAGAGAGAGAGAGAGAAAGAGAGAGAGAGAGAGGAGAGACCAGACCAAGAACAGAGAGAAGGAGAGACAGACAGACCGACAGAGAGAGAGACAGACAGAGAGAGATAGAAGATAGAGAGAAAATGAAAGAGAAGAAAGGAAAAAGAAAGAAAGAAAGAAAAAACGAAAGAAAGAGACAGACAGACAGGCAGACAGACAAGAGAGAAACCTACGGATGTGGGGATAGCACTGCCTATCCACGCGGTCCATCTATTCCCTTGTGAGAACTTACCAAATTTCCAATTAATAAAAAAAACTTATAAAATAAAAAAAAAATAATAAAAATAGAAGAAATAAAGAAAA
>NW_020871653.1:455907-458407 GCF_003789085.1 Penaeus vannamei | reverse complement strand
CTTATCCGTACAACCTTCTCTAATTCTAACCCCTCTCCCCCCTCCTTCCTTCTCCCTCCCTCGTCCTTCTAACCCTTATACATTCCTACATATTTATTTTACCCTTGCCCTGTCGTCTCATTCGCCCCTTTGCCTATCTCCTTTCCTCGTTTCCTCTTACCCTTTTTCCCTCACTCTATATCCCCTCTCATCCCTTTCCCACTCCCAGCTCTTCAGCTTCACCCACCCCTGACCCCCTCCTACCGACCTTCCCCTCACTCCTTCCCTTCCCCTCCCTTCTCTCACTCCCCTCCCACTCTCCCCCATTCCCCTCACTTCCTTCCACTCTCCCATGGCATTTCCCCTCACTCACTCCCACTCTCCCTTTCCTCTCACTCCCTCTCACTCTCCTTTCCCCTTCCCCTCACTCACTCCCCACTCTCCCTTTCCCTTCAATCCCTCCCATTTCCCCCCTCCCTTTCGCCTCACTCCCTCTCACTCTCCTTTTCCCTTTCCCCTCACACCGTCTTACCTTCCTTCCCCTCCCTCCCTCTCCCTACGCCTCACTCACTCCCACTCCCTTTCCCTTTCCCCTCCCTCCCTCACGTTTCCCTTTCCCCTCACTCACTCCCACTTCTCCTTCCTTCCCCTCACTCCCTCCCACTCTCCCGTTCCCTTTCCCTTCCCTCCTTCCTACATTTCCCCTTCCCTCTCTCCTCACTCCCTTCCACCTTGCCCTTCACTTTCCCTCACTCCTTCCCCCCTCCCTCCATCTCACCTTCCTCTTCCCTCTCCCCTCACCCCTACCACTACCAGCTCTCCCTTCTCCCTCACACCCTCACCCTCCACTCTCCCTTCCCTCTCCCCTCACCCCTACCACTCTCCCCTTCCCTCTCCCCTCACCCCTACCACTCTCCGGTCTTTCCCTCCTCCTCTCCTCCCACCACCCCCTCCCCTCCCTCCCTCCCACCCTCCCCTTCCCTTCCTCTCGCCAGATTTCACCAGACATTTGTGGGAAATGGCATTTGCTGCTTTATTTCACTTCTTCTGTCCTCCTCACATAACGTCTATTTTCGGCTGATGTGGGGGGGAGGGGGGGGAAGGGGGATGAGACGAAGGGAAGTATAGGTAAGGAAATGAGGCAAGAGGGGGGGGGGAGTCATGGGGAAGATAGGTAAGGTATAAAAAAAAGGGGCCAAAGGGAGGGAGACAGGGAGAAGGGTGGGAGGAAAGTGGGGAAAAGGGAGAAGAGAAATTGAAAATGAAAAGGGAAAAGGGGAGGAATGGAGCAGGTAGAAGGATGGCAGGAAGTAGGGAAAAGGGAGAAGAGGAGTTGAATATGAAAAAAAGAGAAGAGAGAGGAATGGAGACAGGAAGAAGGATGGAAGTGTGAAAAGGGAGACGGGGAGCTAAAAAAAGTGAAACGAAGGGGAGAGGGAAGAAGAATAGAAAAAGGAGAAAGGAAGGAGGCACGAAAGAGACGGGGAAGAGGGAGGGGGCGGGCGGGTGAAGGGGGTGCCTCCTGATCTGGGAGATCGCCAGGTCCGTGGCCTCATTACACGGGAGCAAAGACTGAGGAGAAAGATGGAGAAAGATGGAGGGGATGGGGAGAGAGAGGAGGAAGAGGAAGAGAGGGAGAATATGAAAAACAGAGATGAAGAGAAAGGGAGATAATAATAATGATGATAATGGCGACAATGGTAATAATGATAACGATAATAATATTGATAAGGATAGTAATAGCAATAATGATAACAGCTATAATGATAACGATAACAATAATGATAACAACACTAATTAAATAATTCTAAGGATGATAAGGATAATAATAATGATGATTATGATAACAAAGACATTGAGTATTAACAACTCTATTAATTAAAACGATAACAGTAATGATGGTAATAAGAACTACAGTAGCAATAGTAAGGCTAAAACCAATGCTGTTGATTATGATAATAATGATGATGATGATGATGATGATGATGATGATGATAATGATGACTATGATGATGATGATGATGATGATGATGATGATGGTGATGATGATGATGATGATGATGATGATGGTGATAAGGATGATGATGATAACAACAACAACAACAACAATAATTATAATAAGAATAAGAATAAGAATAACATTAGCATTGATATTAATGATACTGATAACATGAAAAACACAACAATTAGTTTAATAAGGAAGATAGTAATTATGATAATGATCATGATAACAATAAATAAACTATAATAATGATAACGATTATAATGGTAATAGGAATTACAATAACAGCAAAGATGATAATCAGGATAATATAAATAACAAGTTATAGTACTGATAATAATAGGGATAATGAAGATGACAGTGATAATGATAATATCACTGTTGATAGAAATAAAAATGAATAAATAAGACTGATAAAGATAATAATATTCATAATAAGTATGATAAACATAATGGTAATGATAATAATAAAGATGATTATTATAGAAACAATAATAATTATACTGATGATAGTAATAA
>NW_020871653.1:413407-415907 GCF_003789085.1 Penaeus vannamei | reverse complement strand
GTGCGTTTGGCGTGTATGTGTGTTTATGCGGGAGGGTGTTTGTGTGATGAGAATGATAACATTAATAATGATGAAATTGATAGTGATAGCAAATTCTGCTGCTGATGATGATAAAGATGACATTGATAAGTATAACACTAAAAAAGCAATAATAACGATAATGATAATAATAATAATGATAATAATAACAATTATGATAATTATCATGATAGTCATTATAATGTTGATAATGACAACGGCGACAGCAATATTAAAGATAATAAAATAGCTTGATTATCATAAGCCTTATTTCGCATTTTTTGCAATTAATGATAATGATAAGGACGAAAGTTAAGGCAATGAAAATGATAAAAAGAAAGAAGAAGAAGGGGAATAGAAAAAAAAATAAAAGAAGAAAAAAGCGAAAAAATAAAAGAGGAATCAGAGATAATGGAAACCGGGATTTAGGTTTGGGGAAATGAGGGGAAAAGCCCACAGGAAGACGCGAGATTGGGACTAAACGACGAGGGAAGGCAGCGACCCGCCCTCGTCTGCCTCCCTCTCCCTCTCCCTTCCCCCCTCCCCCAGTCCCTGTCCTCAGCTTCTTGTCTCTCCTCCCCGTCTGTGCTTCCCCTGTGTTCTGTCCCTGTTTCTCTCCCTTGTTTCTTACTCCTCTTATCCTTACCCCAATGTCCTCACCCTTATCCATACTCTTACCCTATGTCCCTACCCCTGTCTTTATTTTCAGTCCCCTACTCCTGCATTTATTACCCCATGTTCAGTCCCTAATCCTACTTCTCTCCCTTTCCTTCAAGCCCTGACCCCATCCCTATGAAATGTGCTCCCCCTTCACCCATGCCTCTGTCCAGAGGTGCTTATACTCGTCCCAATATCCTGTGTCTTAGACTAACCACGGATTGGTTTTGGCTTACTCTGTGTCCTGACCTAACCACAGATACTTTCCTAAGTCCCTTACTCTACCTTTCCATTATCACGTGTCCCCCTCTCCCTTACTCTGTGTCCTGCTCTAACCACAGATACTTTCCTGAGCCCCTTACTCAACTTTTCCATTATCAAGTGCCCCCCTCTCCCTTACTCTGTGTCCTGACCTTACCACAGACACTTTTCTAAGCCCCTTACCGTCTTTTCCATTATCAAGTGTCCCCCCTCTCCCTTACTCTGTGTCCTGCTCAAACCACTTGCAGTCCCTTTCTCTTCTTTTCCCTTATCCCGTGTTTTGCCCCAATCACAGATATTTTCTTCAGTTTCATATCCACCCATTCTCTTATTCTGTGCCCTTCCCTAACCACAGACTTTTTCCTAAATTCCTTACTCTGTGACCTGCCCGACCTACACACACTTTCCTAATTTCCTTATTCCCCCTGTTCCTTACTTACTCTCTTACTTTCTTTATTGTTGATTTATTGCGATTTCTTTTTTACCATTCTCTCTCTCTCTCTCTCTCTCTCTCTCTCTCTCTCTCTCTCTCTCTCTCTCTCTCTCTCTCTCTCTCTCTCTCTCTCTCTCTCTCTCTCTCTCTCTCTCTCTCTCTCTCTCTCTCTCTCTCTCTCTCTCTCTCTCTCTCTCTCTCTCTCTCTCTCTTCTCTCTCTCTCTCTCTCTCTCTCTCTCTCTCTCTCTCTCTCTCTCTCTCTCTCTCTCTCTCTCTCTCTCTCTCTCTCTCTCTGGCCTGTTTATCTTATTTTTCATCTGGTTTGTCATCGAAGATATATGTTCACCTTCTTGCTCCCTTTGGATATTAATATTCTTAATCTATTTCCCCACTTTGAAGTATATCAACATCTAGAATATTCAGGGTATCTTTGATATCAATTTCTTTTTCGTTTGATATCTAATTGGCTGTGAAAAAGGACGGAGATATGCATAAGAATCCTTGTTGACGTCGCCTGTGATTGGTGGACACTCTGCTCCGTGGAGGCTCCCTATTGGTCGGTGGAGGTCTTAATCTATCGCGTATTGGTCGAGAGCAAACACCGGTTCAAGCTCCTCATTGGACGATATGTGTCTGAAAATGTGGACTTGGGTATCAGATTTCGCTATCACACTCTGGTGATTCTCTCTCTCTCTCTCTCTCTCTCTCTCTCTCTCTCTTCTCTCTCTCTCTCTCTCTCTCTCTCTCTCTCTCTCTCTCTCTCTCTTCTCTCTCTTCTTTCTTTTCTTTCTCTCTCTCTCCTCTCTCTCTCTCTCTCTCTCTCTCTCTCTCTCTTCTCTCTCTCTCTCTCTCTCTCTCTCTCTCTCTCTCTCTCTCTCTCTCTCTCTCTCTCTCTCTCTCTCTCTCTCTCTCTCTCTCTCTCTCTCTCTCTCTCTCTCTCTCTCTCTCTCTCTCTCTCTCTCTCTCTCTCTCTCTCTCTCTCTCTCTCTCTCTCTCTCTGTTTCTTCGCTTGTCTATGCGTATGTCCTTCTATCCATCTTTCTATCCCATACCCACCTGTACCAGAAGAGATATGATGTTTGATTATTAACCACCCTTTCAAAAAAAAAAAAAATGTGATTTGAGAGAGA
>NW_020871653.1:400907-403407 GCF_003789085.1 Penaeus vannamei | reverse complement strand
TATATAATATATATTATATATTATATATATAAGAGATATATAATAAATATATGTATATAGCAGGCAGGTCAATAGCGTAGGAGCGCTATATATATTATAAAAATGTGTAGTGAATTATATATAATAATATATATATATACTAGCTTAAAGCTTGAATGCATTACTATGAGACATATAAAAGATAATGTATTAGATGTTCGCGTAGTTAGGTGTAGTATATATATATTATTTTTATATTATCTATAATAATATTAAGATAATATATAAAATGTATAAATATATAATTAATATATACATATATATCTCATTAAAGTATATTATATTTAAGATATCATTATATAATATAATATATATATAAATGTGGTGTAGTGTATATATATATTAATTAATATATATATATATATAAGTTATTAAATATTATAATATTATGTATATACATACATATGTATGTATGTATGTATGTCTATACATATATTATAATAATATATATATTATATATATATATATAATATATAGTAGTATTGTATATATATATATATATTGATATATATATATGTATACTATATAATATTATATTAATATATATAATATAATTACAAAATAATATATATATAATTATATATATAATATTATTTTGTTGTTATATTATTACTTCACATGTTAATATATTAGTACGGGTGGGTATATATATATGAATATTTAACAGTACCATATAAATCGATAACTATATATCTATATAATTTATTATTTTAATATCTATTATATAATATCAATAATATATATTCATATCTATGGCTATTATCTTCTATCTATCTTATTCTATTATCTACACTCTACTCTATCTATTTAATATTTATAAGTATATATATATATTATATATAATATATATAATAATGTATATATACTAATATATATATAATAATATATATATATAATATATATGTTGTGTGTGTGTTGTGTGTGGTGTGTGTGTGTTGTGTTGTATATATATATGTATAATATATATATATATAATATATATATATTATATATAGTCAATTAGATAGATAGATTACATAGATAGAATAGATAGAATAGAGATAGACAATAGATACATAGAAATATCACTATACAATATTGTATATCTATATATATATATATTATAATATATAAAATGTATAAATAATATCATGTATATATAAATATATATAATATAGTAATAATTATATATATATATATTATATATCAGAAATATACCGAAATATACATGTAGTAATATATATATTATTAATATATTATAGTTATTTCTTATATATTATAGTATTTTATATATATATATATATATATATAGTATATATGTGTGTGTTGTGTGTAGGTGTGTTGGTGGTGGTGTGTGTGTGTGTGTATGTATATATATAATATATATTATATAATATATACTATTATTATAAATAATATACTATAATAATATATATATAGATAGATAGGATAGATAGATAGATTTGATATAGATCGATAGATAGATAGAATAGATAGATAGATTAGAATATAGAAATATTATATAGTAAATAGAAATATAATAATTATAATATATATATATCATATATATATAAAATAATGTATCTATATATATATAAATTATATATATATATATATTATATCTAATCATATATATATATTAAGAAATATACATGTTGTATATAATATATAATATATATATATATCTTATATCATATATATGATGATATGTATATATAATAATATAATTTATTATAATACATATACATTATATAGAATAATCATATATATATATATATATTTATGAGAAATATGTACTATAATATATAGATATATATATTATATATATATATATTATAATATAATATACTAGTATATATATATAATTGTATATATATATATATATATTATATAATTATTATTATTATATATTAATATATTTATATTTTATAAGTATAATAAATTATCGATAGACAATATATTAATATTATATTATTATTAAATATATAATATTAATTATAGTAATATATATGATATATATAATATATAGATATTATGTATTATATATATATATCCCAACACCCCTACTATACCTACGACACCCACACAAAGTACACTCTTACCAAACACACTACCCCACCCAACTCACCAACCCAACCACTCCCAATAAAATATAATCCACACACACAACACACAACCCCTCCCCACACAAAACCAAACTCACACCCCCTCAACCTAACACACCCCCCGATTACACTCCACCCACCACCCCCTATATATATATATATATATATATATATCTACTAATTATTATATATATATTATATATATCTATATATATATATATATAATATATACATATCATATTATATAGATAAGTTAATATATATATATATAACCTAATATAGTATATATAATTATATTATATATTAATAAATACTACCAAACACATATACTAAATGTATACTATATGTACCCCTCCACCCCCCCCCACCACTACACA
>NW_020871653.1:383407-385907 GCF_003789085.1 Penaeus vannamei | reverse complement strand
TGTTTTTTTTTCTTATTCTTTTCCATTTCTCATTTCTCTTCCTTCTTCCTTCCTGTCTTTGTGTTTCAACTTTTTCCTCTTCTCTTTTTCTCTTCCCCTCTTCTTTTTGCTTTCCTTCTTTTCTTTTTATTCTTCCTCCTACTTGCTGTCGTCTACTATTTCTTTCTCTTCTTTCTCAACTTTTCCCCCTCTTCCACCCTTCTCTTTCTTCCCAACCTCCATCTCTCCTTCCGTCTCCTACTCCTAAATTTATCCCTTTTTTCATTTCGTAAATAAAACCCTTTCTATTTAATTTCAATTAATTCTCCTCTTTCTCTCCTTGTTTCTTTTTTTTCGTTTCCACACACAGCTTCATTTATCATCTTTCTGATTTTTTTTTTTTTTTTTTTTTAACTTCCCCTTTTCCACACACAGCTTCATTTAGAATTATTATAGTTTACCCTTATTGTTAATCAAGTTGATTACAGTAAAAGCACCAAAGATAATGATAATGGTGAAGATGAGGAAGAGGAAGATGAGGAAAAGAAGGATAATGATAATAATTGTAATATTAATGAAAATGATAATGCTAAAAACGATCATGATAAATACAATAATGATAATGATGATGATGGTAATAATGAGCTTAATAGCAAGAATAAGCGAAATCTGAGAAAGATAACAAACACAAGAATAAGGAAAACAACAAAAAGTAAATGAAGAATTAAACTGATAATAAAAACAAATAACATAAGTTTCAAAAGGATTTTTTTGCTCTGTGAATTCATGTCATCATCGGAGTCACTTCTCTTGTCCTGTCCAGGCAGAATATTTTGCTTTAGAATTTCTTTCAGTGATGATTATGTAATGCTAAAGATGATGAAAATGTTGATGATGGTTGTGAGAAAGAGAATGGTAATTTGTGATTACAGTAATGATGTTGAATATGAAATAGTAATAGATATGATGTGGTTATTTTCATCAGGCTATTGTCATTTCCATCATTATAATCATTACTATGTTTGTTATCGCAGTCAACAATAGCATACATTCTTCACCCCTTTCGTTATCATTATCATCAATATTTATTTTTAATATAACTACAGTGGTAATGATGCCTATGGTAATAATGAATAGCTTCGTTGTTATCATTTCCATTATTGTTATGAACATTATTCTTTTTTTCATTAAATTTCCAATATTTTTGTGACTATTTTTCAGATGGAGAGAGAGCAATAGAGAGGGGGCTAGGGAAGAGAGAGAGGGGAAGAGAGAGTGAGAGAGAACGAGACCGAGAGAGAGAAAGGGGGGGGGAGAGAGGGAGAGAGAGAGAGAGAGAGAAGGGAGAGAGAAGAGAAGAGAAGAGAAGAGAAAGAGATAAAGACCGAGAGGAGCAGAGGGAGAGAGAGATAGGGAGTGAGTGAGAGAGATAGGAAGAGAAAGAGGAAGGAAAGAGAGAGAGTGAGAGGGGGGGGCCGAGTATTCATTTTTGAAGTAGTAACAAACATTGCACTGACATGATTTCTGTGGAAAACGTAAAGAGTTGTAGTTTTAATATTGTGTAATCTAGAATAATGTTACCAAGAAAAGATCTATTATGTTATTTTCATTATCGTTATCAATATTATCATTGTCATTAGGATTGTTATTATTATCATTATTGCTATTGTTATCATTATCATCACTCATATCATTATCATCATTATTATTATCATTATATTATTATTCATATTATCATTATCATCATTATTGCAAATATTATCATTAATATTATTATTGCATATGCTTATTATCATTATATCATAAATATCATCATCCTCATTAACATTACTTTTATTATTATTATCATTATTACTATTATCTTTATTGTTATTATCATCATCTTCATTATGTTTGTTATCATTGTTATCATCATTATTTTTATCATTGTAATTATCATTATTATGATTATGATTATTATCATTATCATTATTATCATTATTATTATTATTATTATTATTATTATTATTATTATTATTATTATTATTATATATTATTATTATTATTGTTGTTGTGTTGTTGTTGTTGTTGTTGTTATCATTATCATTATATTATTATTATTATTATTATTATTATTATTATTATCATTATTTATTATTATTATACTTATTATTATTATTATTATCATCATTATCATTATTATTATTCATTATTAATTATATTATCATTATATTATCCTCATCTTCCTACTATTATCATCATAATCAATTATATAAATATTATTATATTATTATTATGATTATTATTATTATTATGATTATTCTCATTCTCATTATTATTATTGATATCATTATTATTACGATTATTAGTTGTAGTATTGGTGCTATTATTATTATTAATATTATTATTACCATCATCGTCATAAATCCTATTAATATTATCATTATTGTTAGTAGTAGTTGTTGTAGTAGTTGTAGTAGTAATTTTAGTAAATGTAGGAGTGAGAGCATCGAAACCCAAACGAATAAACAAACAAACAGAA
>NW_020871653.1:373822-376322 GCF_003789085.1 Penaeus vannamei | reverse complement strand
TCTCTCTCTCTCTCTCTCTCTCTCTCTCTCTCTCTCTCTCTCTCTCTCTCTCTCTCTCTCTCTCTCTCTCTCTCCTCTCTCTCTCTCCCCTCTCTCTCTCTCTCTCCCTCATTCTCTCTCTCCTCTCTCTCTCTCTCTCTCTCTCTCTCTCTCTCTCTCTCTCTCTCTCTCTCTCTTCTCTCCTCTCTCTCTCTCTCTCTCTCTCTTCTCCTTCTCTCGCTCGCTCCGCTCCTCCCCTCCTTTTCCTTTCTTCCCTTTTGCCCTCCCCCTCTCTCTCCTCTTTTTCTCCCCCCTTCGTCCTATTCCTCCATTCCCCCTCCTCCATCCCCTCCCTCTCCTCCCCCCTCCCCCCCTCCCTCTCTCAATGGACAGAAGAGGCCTCATCATAATGCAGCTTTCATGGACTCTTTCGTCTTTCAGCCTTTCCTTTTAGCCTGGCAAAACTCCTCCTTTTTACCCTGCACTGTGACCCCTTCTCTCCCTCCTCTCTCTCCTCCTCTTCCCCCTCTCTCTTGCACCTTTCCCCTTCCTCCCCCCCCCCCACCCCCTTCTTCTTCCCACCGTCCTTCCCCCCTCCTCCATCTTCCCCTCCTTCCCCTAAGTCTCATCTCCTCTCTAACTCTCCACTCTCTCTCTCTTCCTCTCTTTTCCTATCCCCCCCCCTTTACCCCAGCCCCCCCCCCCCCCCCTGCCTCTGGCTCTGGCTCTGTTTGTTCAGGATTTACGTAACAGGAATGTGTTCTACCGCCGGCGCCGCTACTGCTACCGGTCTCCTTGCTTCTTTTCCCCTCTCTTCGTTATTTCCACTTCTTTATTAGTATCTTTTTCTTTATTTTCGTTTCTTCTTCCCTGTTCACCATCATCGTCATCTTCTTCTCCGTTTAATATTTATCAATCATTGTTCTATATTCATCTTCTCGTCCTCCATTTTGTATTCTTTTTCTTCAATTCCTTCGCATTTTCTTTTACTCTTTCCACTATATCTTCTTCCTGCTTTCTTTGCCGAACCTTGTGCCGCTCCCTTTTCACCCTTCCTCATTTCCATTCTTCTTTCTTTCCTTTCTCGCAGAGATTTTCTTTTCTTTTCTTGTCATTATTTCTTTTCGAGTCTCTTCAAATAATCATTTTTATTATTGATGTTGTTATCATCAATGGCATTATCATTTCTGTAGCTCGGTTGTTTTTGTAGTTGTTGTTACCGTTATTGTCATCATTACTACTATTGATGCTATAACTGCTAATTACGACCCATTATCATGTTTACCGTTTTTGTTGTTCTTCTCTCTCTCTCTCTCCTCTCTCCTCTCTCTCTCACCTCTCTCTCTCTCTCTCTCTCTCTCTCTCTCTCTCCTCTCTCTCCTCTCTCTCTCCTCTTCTCCCTCTCTCTTTTTATTATTACCGATCATCAAAAGGAAAGGTTCATTGTTTTTTTCCTTAGCATATCGGTCTATGCGACATCACGAAGGACCCATCGCACACATCCAGATGCGGTCATGTGTCTTCGAGGTGGATTCCTGCAGAATCACAAAGACCCTTTGCTTTCGTGCCTCTGCTCTGTCGTATACTCTGCGTATCCAATCTGGTCTCTCTACTTCTCCACCCTCGGTGCTCTCTAGGGGCACTCACACACAAACTTACAATTCACTATCATTCTAATACAGTATCTCAATCTTCTCACTTCCCTCATTTTCCCTCTTCTTCCTTTCTCTTGGCACGGCCCCACATATCATATCCGGTCTATTTTTTCATTTCCTTCAAATTACTCTACTCTCCCCTCTCTTTAACACAGGGTCCCTTGGGTTAACTAGGTTAGCCCGTCCTCTTATCCCTAAATTATCATTATCAATATTGCTATTGATATTTTATTCATCGAGCTGCTATTTTATCATGTGATTATTAGGTGCGTTACATATTCTTAGTTATCGTTCAACTATTGTCTCGATTGTTTTGTTATTATACTTATCATTATTTATCATTGCTTGTATCTTAGTTTCTTGATTACATTGCTATTACTATCATTATCATTATCATTATCATCATCATCATTAATGTTATTGTCATTATCTTAATTGTTTATCATTGCCATTATTATCATTATTATTATTATCATTTTTATCATAATCGTTATTATTGTTATCATCATCAGCTTTATTGCCTTTATCATCATCATTATCAACATTACTGTCATTTCATCATTAACATTATTACATCGTTATCATCATTATGATTATTATTATGATTATTATCATTACCATCATCATTATTACCACTACGACTATTTCTTTTGTTGTTATTACTATTGATACCGTCGTTACCACAGTTACTATTATCATTCAGTTTTTTTTTTTTTTTCATTATTATATTCTCTACTGTATTATTTCTATCATTAGTATTACTGTTGTCATCATTACCGTCATTGTTACTTTTATCATTATCATTATCATTTTTAAGATTATCATCATTTTTATTATCGTCATTACCATAATAGTCACCATCATCA
>NW_020871653.1:361322-363822 GCF_003789085.1 Penaeus vannamei | reverse complement strand
ATGGGAAGATGAAAGAAAGGAATGAAAATAGATAAAGACAGGAATAGAATAGATAAAGAAAGGAATAGAATAGGTAAAGAGAGGGAATAGAATAGATAAAAAGAAAGGAATAGAATAGATAAAGAGAGGGAACAGAATAGATAAAGAGAGGAATAGAATAGATAGAGAGAGGGACAGAATAGATAAAGAGAGGGAATAGAATAGATAAAAGAAGGGAATATAATAGATAAAGAGAGGGAATAGAATAGATAGGAATAGAATAATAAAGAAGGGAATAGAATAGATAAAAGAAAGGAATAGAATAGATAAAAGAGAGGGAAATAGAATAGAATAAAAGATGGGAACAGAATAGATAAAGAGAGGGAATAGAATAGATAAAAGAAGGGAATAGAATAGATAAAGAGAGGGAATGAAATAGATAAAGAGAGGGAATAGAATAGATAAAAGAAGGGAATAGAATAGATAAAGAGAGGTAATAGAATAGATAAAAGAAGGGAATAGAATAGATAAAGAGAGGGAATAGAATAGATAAAGAAAGGAATAGAATAGATAAAGAGAGGGAATAGAATAGACAAAAGAAAGGAATAGAACAGATAAAGAGAAGAATGGAATAGATAAAGAGAGGAATGAATAGGTAAAAGATGGGAATAGAATAGATAATAGAATAGATAAAAGATGGGAATAGAATAGATAAAAGAGAGGAAATAGAATAGATAAAAGAAGGGAATATAATAGATAAAGAGAGGGAATAGAATAGATAAAGAGAGGGAATGAAATAGATAAAGAGAGGGAATAGAATAGATAAAAGAAGGGAATAGAATAGATAAAGAGAGGGAATAGAATAGATAAAAGAAGGGAATAGAATAGATAAAGAAAGGGAATAGAATAGATAAAAGAAGGGAATATAATAGATAAAGAGAGGGAATAGAATAGATATAGAGAGGGAACAGAATAGATAAAGAGAGGGAATAGAATAGATAGAGAGAGGGATATTAGATAAAAGAAAGGAATAGAATAGATAAAGAGAGAGAATGAAATAGATAGAGAGGGAATAGAATAGATAAAAGAATAGAGATAATAGAATAGATAAATAGATAGAGAGAGGGAATAGAATAGATAGAGAGAGGAAAATAGAATAGATAAAAGAAAGGAAGAATAGAGAGGGAATAGAATAGATAGAGAGAGGGAACAGAATAGATAAAGAGAGGGAAGAGGGGAAATGCAAAGGGAAGAGGTGGTGGTGAGGATAGGGAAGGGGGAAGGGATGATAGAGAACAAAAGGGGTAGAGAGAATAAGCAAGAAAGGTAAAATCGAGAAAAAAGAGAGACAAAGATGAGGAGAGGATGAGAAGAGAGAGAGAGAGAGAGAGAGAGAGAGAGAGAGAGAGAGAGAGAGAGAGAGAGAGAGAGAGAGAGAGAGAGAGAGAGAGAGAGAGAGAGAGAGAGAGAGAGAGAGAGAGAGAGAGAGAGAGAGAGACAGACAGACAGACAGACAGACAGACAAGCAAGAGACAGAGACACGGAGAGTGAAGGGAGCACATTTATCAAGTAGAAACTAAAGCAAATATAATTTAGAGAAGGGAGAGTGAAAGAGAGAGAGGGGTGGGGTGGGGGGGGGGGGCTGGCGGCGAGAGCAGTAAAAATCGTCTTTAGGCATATCTTTCTCTTAATTATAGCCTTTTCCTTCTCTTAAAATTCTATCTCTTATCCGTTATCTTCTTGACTCTCTTACCCATTCTCTTGGTCCCACTTTTCCTCCTCTTTCTCTGTTTTTCCCTACTTCTCTTCCTCCTTCTCTTCTTTCTTTCTATCTTTCTTCTCTTTTTCTATTTCTTCTTCTACTCCTGTGTGTCCAACTTTTCTTCTCCTCCTCTTCCTCTCCCTCTCTACCCTTCTTTCCTTTTCCTCATCTTCCTTTTCTTTTTGCTATCCTTCTTCCCTCTTTCTTTTCCTCCTTCTTCTCATTCCCTCTCCGTCTTCCCTCTTTCTTTTCCTCCTTCTCCTTCCCTCTGTCCTTCTTCCACCCTTCTCTTCCTCCTTCTCTTTCTTTCCATCCTTTCCCCCTCTTCTTTTCCTAATCCTCTTTCTCTCCATCCTTCTTCCTCTTCTTCCCTTTCTCCTTCATCATCCAGGAAGAAAGAGGAGAAGAACAGGAGGGAGAAGGGGGGGGGGGGGGGGGGGGAAAAAAGGGGTAATGATTTGAGGGGAGGGAGGGAGGAGAGGGGGGGAGCGAAATATATCTGGTCATTCTCTGTATCGTTGACCTTCGATCATCCGCAGAGAATTATTTATGGCTTCTGTTCTTTTTTCTTCTTCTTCTTCTTCTTCTTCTTCTTGTCTCTCTTTTCTCTCTCTCTCTCTCTCTCTCTCTCTCTCTCTCTCTCTATCTATCTATCTATCTATCTCTATCTATCTATCTATCTATCTATCTTATCTATCTACTATCTATTTCTTTCTCTGTCTATCTATGTGCATTTTTCATTTTTCTCTTTTTTCACTT
>NW_020871653.1:336322-353822 GCF_003789085.1 Penaeus vannamei | reverse complement strand
CTCTCTCTCTCTCCCCTTCCCTCCCCTCTCCCCTTTCCTTCCCCCTCCCCTTCCTTCCCTTTCCCCCCCTCTCTCTCTCTCTCTCCCTTCCCCTTCCCCTTCCCCTCTCCCTCCCTTTCCCTTCCCCATCTCCCTGCCCTTCCCTCCCCCCCCATCTCCCCTCTATTTCCACACCTTCACCCTCCCCTCCCCCTCCCCCTCCCCCTCCCCTCCCCCTTCCCCCCCCCCCTGACGGAAACTTCCATAAAGGCTTTCGTCTTTTGAAACGAGAAAGAATAACTGAGCCGTTCGTTTCTGGCCCGGTTGTCTGAGTACTGGAGTCTTCAAGGAAAAAACATTACGACACTTTTTGCTGTAGTATCTGGTCTCTTTGTCCTAAAAAGAAGGTGGAAAATGGCGAGGGAGAGGGGTGTGATGGGAGGGGGGAGGAGGTAAGGAGGGAGGGAGGAGGTAGGGAGGGAGGAGGAGGGTAGGGATAGGAGGAGGGAGTTAGTGGTAGGGAGGGAGTGGGAGGGAGGGGAGACGGAGAGGGAGGGAGGGGGGAAGATGAGGATAGTGGAGGAGGGAGGAGGAGAGGAGTGGAGGGAGGGAAAGGAGGAGGTAAGGAGGGGTGGTAGGGAGGAGAAGGTGGGGAGGGATAGGGGTGGAGGAAGGAGTGAGGGGAGGGAGGAGGGTAGGGAGTGGGAGAGAGGAGAGAAGGGTAGGGAGTGGAGGAGGGAGTGGAGGGGAGGAGGGGTAGGAGGTGGAAGAGGGAATGGATGGAGGTGAGGAGGGTAGGGAGAGTGGGAGAGGGAGTGGAGGAGGGAGGAGGGGCAGGGAGGTGGGAGAGGGAGTGGAGGGAGGAGGAGGGTAGGGAGGGTGGGAGAGAGGAGTGAGGGAGGGAGGGAGGGTGGTATGTTAGAGGGCGGGAGGAAGGAGGGAGGCCTGAGGAGGAAGAGGAAGTGGAGCGCAAGGTGGAGCGGAAGGTTAGGGGGGAGGGAGGGGAGGGAGGATAGGCGGGCTTTATTATTTTTCTTTCTTTTGTAAATCTTTTACCCGTGTGCACTCACTTGCACACGTTGTAAACGTACCTTCTCTCTCGCGGGCGCGTGCTGTACGTGTGTGTGTGCTGTGTGTACGTGTGTCTGTGTACGTGGTGTTGTGTGTGTGTGTGTCTGTGTGTGCGTGCTGTGTGTGTGTGATGTGTGTGTCTGTGTGTGCGCGTGTGATTATGTGTGTCTGTGTGTGCTGTATGTGTGTGTGGCATGTTGTGTTATTCATGTGAGTGTATTTTCCACATGTGTATCCATATCTACATGTACATATGTGTTTGTGCGTGTACCTGTCTGTAGGTTCCCGTCGGCGTCAGCCATGTTTCTCGCAGTATGTGTATGTGACCTTATTTCCCAGCAAATATCCACATACTCTCCCCCATCTAGAGATCCTACAACGCCACCATCACAATACACAGCAACCGTAAAAAGAAACAAAACAAAAAAAAAACAAAAACATACCAGTATAAGAGACAAAGAAAAAAAATGAAGGGGAGGGGCATAAGTCAAAGAAGTCGCAGCGACCTTTCTCTCGAGCGGAAGTGACGTCATTAGACACGGGAATGCGCCGAGTCAAGGAGAAGAACGAGAGAGATTTCCTGAAGGACCGGTCTCGCAGGGCGGGCGTAATCCTGGTGTCCGATTAGAGGTTAGTCGGGGTGGTGAAGTGGGGGCCATGAGAGGGGGGGAGGGGTAGTGAAAGGGGCCAATGGGGTGGGCGGTGTGAGAGAGCGCAAAGGAGGGGGTATGAATGGGACTTGACTAAGGCCGGATGACGTATGGACTATGGGCGAGGAGGCAACGACGAGGAAGAGTAAGGGCCCACTCAGGGGGGGGATAAAAGGGCACCTATACTGTTGTGTGGGCGGCAGTGAAGGGGGCCACAAAGCAGGATAGCCATGTATCACCATAAGCATTTTGCCGTTTTGTCAATTGCGACTTTCCCAAGTCAGCGTTGACTTTATAGATGAAACAAAGACATCACATCTCACCTTCTAGTGCATACATACATCACGGAAAGAGTCCTACGAAAGTGGCGGGACATTACCTCCGGGGTGGAGAGAGGCAAAGCGGAGCGGCCTCAAGGGTCAGAGGGGGGTGAGATGAGAGCCAAAAGAGGCGTTAGAGGGGCTCGATGAATGGGTTTGCAGAGGAGGTCGGGGAAGAGGCGAGTAGAAAGGGGGAGATGAGTACGGGTGACTAGGGAACAGAGGGAGGGGTACATGGGTGGTGAGGGAAGATGCGAGAGCGAGAGAGGGCGAGAAGGTTGCCAGAGGGAGAGGTATAGATAAAGCGTGGGTAGAGAGAGGGAGAAAAGAGAGGAAAGCAGGGAGGAGGAGAATGGATGTAAGGGGAAATAAAAAAGCGGATTAGGAAAGGGAGCGATAATAATGAAGAGGGGAATAATGTATAAGGGAGAGGAGAGGAGTGTGAAAAGAAGCCGGGAGGGAAGGAAGAGGAGGGAGGGTAAAAGGGGCGATGGAAGAGGGAAGGACCGGAAGATGGATTGAAGAGATGAAAAGGAAGTAAAAAAATGGATATGATGCATGAGTGATAGGGGTACTCGACTAAAGCAGAGACGAGAAGAAGAAGAGAGAAAAGTGAGGAACAAGAGGGAAATGGAAGAGGCGAAGGAGAGCGAGAATGGGATCAAGGGGGGGACGAGGCGGAGAGGGAGAGGAGGAAGGAGAAGAAGGGAACATATAGGAAGGGGTATAGTAGATGTGGAGAAGATGAATATAGGGGAAGAGAATAAAAACTGCGTATGGCCAGGCGAAGAGGAGGAGGGGAAGAGTGGCGAGAAGGAGGATATGAAATATATGTATACATATAATATACGTATATATTAATATATATAAATAGTATAAATATATAATAATATAGCAGTAGTATATATATATAATATACTATATAATAAATTAGTATAATATATATTATAAAGTTAATACAGATAATATACACTCCAATATTCCATTCGAGTGTGAGCACGAGGTTTCATATCATGAATTTCACACATCCCAACATCCTCTCTAATTTATTACATTCATCCATTTATTCAAGAACTTTTCTTTACCATGGCAGGCCACACAGACCCCTCTCCCCGCTCCTCTCCCCCTTCCCATCCTCTTTCCCCGCCCTACAACCCCCCCCCTCCATTCCCCCCCGTCCCCTGTCCTCTTTCTTTGATCCCTTCTCTCTTTCCCTTCCACTGGAGGAAGAACACGGAGAGAAAGGAAGAAAAAGGTGAAGGTAAAAGAAAAGAGAGGGAGGAGAGGGGAGTAGAGGGGAGAGGAAGGAGAAAGAAAGAGAAAAGGAGATAGTGGAAAAGTAGAGACTCGCCGAGCGGAATCAGATAAGACATAGTGAGATAAAACAAATAAATTGTGTCTTATCAAAAAACAACAAAAAAGAGCAAAGAAAGAAAAATAAAAAAAAAAAAAAAAAAAAAAAAAAAATAAATATATAGGGTAATACTAATATAGAATAGTATATATACATTATAAAATATATAGATACTTATATTATATAATTTATAATATATGTTAAGTGCCCGAATACGTTCCCATTGTCCCTAAGATGTATTGAAGGAAATATCGTCTCTATAAACGCTCGTGTGGGAATTGTTACGAAAAGAGGTAAATGAATATGAGCTGAGAACGTGCGTGTCTGTGTAGTAATGGGCGAGTCTGCATAGCAGATGCGTGTGATATTGGAATATGTGAGTTTCATGCGTAAGTGTTCCTGATGTTGAGAGAGACGAGAGAGAGAGATGGGAGCCGAGAGGGAAGCCATAACACATAGCGGCACAAGGAATCATGGACACCGAGAGAGAGAGAGATGAGAGAGGAAAGCGAAGAGAGAGAGAACGAGAGAGAGAGAAGAGAGGGAGAAGAGAGATGAGAGAGGGAGAGGACGAGAGAGAGAGAGGGAGAGAAAAGAGAGAAGATGAGAGAGATAGCAGAGAGAAGGGCAGATTGAAGAGAAGGGAGAGAGAAGACAAGAGAGAAGAGAGAGCGGAACTGCGAAGAAAGTTGGGGGAATAAAAAAAGAGAATGAAGGAGCCCGGGGAAGACAAGAGAACTAAAGGATGATCTCTCTGCCGATAAGATATCGTGAAACCTCCCCAACCCACCCCTTCCCCTACACCATACTCTCCCCTCCCCCTCCCCCTCACCCAGCACGCTTACCCTACCACCTTCCCGTCCCCTTAATACCTTCCCCACCACAGCAAACCCAAACTCCACCATAGCATTTCCCCTTCCCTCCTACCCTCCTCTCCTCTTTCCCATTTCCTTTCACCATTCCTCAACTCCCCCTTTCTAGTCTTCCCCCTCTTCCAAATCCTCCTCCTTCTGCCCCTTCTATCTTCCCTTCTCCTCCTAATCCTCCTCCTTATTACCATTCTCCTTCCCCTCCTCCTCTTCTTCCCCTCCCCCTATCCCCCCCCATTTCTCCTTCCTATTTTTCTGTCACTCGCCCATTTTCGCCTCCTTCTTTATCAACTTCTCTCTCTGTCCCGCTTTTAATTTCCTCCTTCAAATTTTTTTCTCCTCCTCCTCTCCCTTTCTTTTCCCCATTTTCTCCTTCTCCCATTATCTTCCCCTCTCCCCTTCTCCCTCACTCTCCTGTCTCCGTCATATACTTCCAACTCTCTTCTCTTCTTTCCCTTTTCTCTTCTCCCTCAACTCTCCTTCCTGCCCTTCCCTTATCCCTTTCGCCCTTCACCTCTTACCTATCTTTACCTTACATCTCCCTTGCCAACCTCCCTATCTTCCCCACTTCTCCCCACCTTCCCCTGCTTCTCCCCCCCCCTTTCCCCATGATAATAAGCCCCCAACATAAGGCCAAATGAATAATTTTTTCAGAGCCCAATCACCCCCCGCCCCCCCCGTGCTTGTGCGCTGGCTTGGACTGACTTACGAATACAGTTTTAGTTTCGTTCGTTTCAGTTCGGCGCTCTGGCTTGATTGATTTAACATAGCTTGGTTTTGGCTTGTTTTGTTAATTCATCTGGTTAGTTTCATGTTTTAGTTTATGTTTTTCGTGTTTGTTTTTGTGTTTTGTTTGTGTGTGTTGGTGTAGATCTTGTGTTGTGTGTAATTGGTCCTGGTCTTGAACTGACTTGATTCAACTTTTGCTTTTTTGATTTTATTTCTGAGTTTGGCTTGATTTTATTTGGTTTCATTTGCCTTAGTTTTGAATTGGTTTGATTTGGTTTGGTTTTGCTTGCTTTCAAAGAGCCTTCCAGAAGCCATTTACCACCCATCAGGGGAAGGGGGAGGAGGGGAGGGGAACAGAGTTGGAGACGGGGGGGGGGCAGATTGGGGACGGGGAGGGGGGAGGGCAGACAGGTGAGGGTAGAGGTTGTAGGGAAGCGGTAGGGATGTAAAGGTAGGTATGGGGACAAGGGGGGGAGGGGGTAGGATTTAGAGGGAGGATTAGGAAGAGGAGGAGGGGGGGGGTTGGCGTGGAGTTCAGCTTGAAAGGGCGGAGGCCAAAAGGGCTGCGGTTATTGTTGGCACTGCCCTTCCCTCGTTTATTGGGCTGCGTCTTTTTGTTCTCATTTGTGGCTCTTCGTCCGGGTTCTCGGTTTCCCGCAGTCGCAGGTTTTTTCTTCAGTGAGGACGTTGGGGAGGTTTGTCTCTATGATGCTTTCATATTCCTCTTCTCTCTCTTTGTATGTATACGCCCATGGACGCATCACGCCAGTGATTATAATATAATATTATATTATATATACTATATGTATATATATATATATATATATATATATATATATATATATATTATATGTGGATATATATGTATAAATATGCATATATATATATTATATATATATATTATATATGGTGGTGGTTGGTGTGGTGTGTGACATGTTGTGCAGGTGAGGTAGGTGTGTGAATGAATGGTGTGTGTGTGTTGTGTGTGTGTGTGAGTTAGTTGATAGTAGTGTAAATATATTGTGTAATATGTATGTATATGTATGTATATGTATAGGTATATTTATGATGTTATACTGTATAGTGGTATATGTATGATGTATATGAATATATACATATATTTAGTATTGTTATATGATTATGGTATGATATATTATATATATATATATAATATATATATATATATATATGTAATATCATACATATTATAATATATATAGTATTATTATATAGTATATATATATATTATATATGATATATATACAATATAGCAATGATACATGATTCATATATATATTATACATATACATATACATTACTGATATTCATGACGGTATACAGACGTTATATATACAGTGAGTAAATATATAATTATAAATATAGTTATATGTTAATGGGGGATGAAGAGATAGGGAGGGGGGAGGGGGAAAGGTACGAGAGGGAGGAGGAAGAAGAATAATTATATAAGTATATATATTATGATTTATATATATATATATAATATATATAAAAGTAATATATATATATATAAATTAATAATATAGAATATATATGTATTATAATAATATATATATATAGATATATATATATATATTATATATATATATATAGTATAATATATATGAGGTATAGATATATATATATATATATATATGAATGGATAGTATATAATAATACAAGTATAGTAGTAATATATATATAGTATAAGAATACATTATAGTATATATATATATATATATATATACCAGTATATATAGGTATATAAAGGTAGTACGGATATACAATTTATACTACCATATACATTTTCTGCTAACGGCAGCCGGGGTAGGAAACAGTCTACCCCCTTGAAAAGAAGATCATTAAAGGATCAATCTATCAAAGCTAAAGTAGTGAATCACACCATAAGGTATGATATTTTATGCGCCACAGGATGGCTCCCGACGCTGCCCGGGCGACAGAGGAGCCCAAGGTCACGCGAGAGCGCGCGTCGCGGATAGCCGTTGCAGGTCGACAGTAGTGCGGAAGAAAGGCGACACGGAAACGCGTGAAACACCCTCCGCGTCGCGTGCGTGAAGATATGAACTTCCTTTTGCTCTTCAGTAGTCGACTATCTCCGCAGGAACTCCTTATCGTGTGCTTGTGAAGGTTTTTCTGTGCTGGCAAGCGAACGAGTTACCGTGAAGGAGGTCTGTGGCGGGAGGGGGGGAGGGAGGTCACTAGTGAATGTGGTTGTGTCTTGGGCCGCCGGCTCTTTTGTCGGCTCTCTGTGAGAGGGGCGGGGCTGCACTGACACACTCTCCTGTGTCGTTGGTGGTCTCTCTGGTTTCTTTGTGATGGTGAAGGGTAGGATCGGTTATTAAGTGGGTGAGGTGTGATGACTGGGAAGTCGCTGTTTTATGCGGTGGTTGGTAGTAGGATCTGAGAGGGGGTTGTGCGTGGTCATGGCTAAGAATGAAGGAGGGGACGTTAGGTGGAGTAGGGGGTATTAGGGGGATTTTTTTCGTCTGTCCTGGCTGTTCAGGAGGCTGATTCGATGTCTCTAGGGCGTCGAGGCGAAGTCAGTTTTTCTGTCGATCTCATAATCCATTCTGTGTCTCTTGGCGTCTCTAAGGCGGTTGATGGGTTTACACTGGGTTGTTGCCATATCGGAGATTTGAGCTGGTACATACATTAGCGCCGTTCATCCTGCTGCGTCAAGTTTGAGGACATCTTTGTAGGTAATCGATTTTGGATATGGATATTAAAGTTGATTTGTGAATATTTGGAAAGTGTTTGGAAATGTGCGGAAATAAATATTGTATGCGTGAGAGCAGGGATGAATGTTGATGAAGTTGGGTTTTGATGTATAGCCGGTTGAATTAGGGAAATGTTATTAGGCTGAAAGGGTATAGAGGTATTGATTTGGTGTTTCCGGAAACGGAATTGAGAGAGGAAGGAATGAGGAGGTATGATGAAAATGAGAATGAGAGAAGGGAGGTGTGGTAGGGATGGGATGGAGCAGTAGCGAGGAGGAGTTAATGAGCCAATAGAAGGTAGGTTGCTTTTCCAGTGGAAGGAAACAGAGAGGGGGTAGTTGGTTTTCGAATTGGGTTGGGGTGTTTGTAATCGTAACCAGCTTCTTCAATATTTACTCCCGTTTTTTTTTCCCTTTCGTGTTCTTTTGCGGAAATTGGTAGTTAGATCAACAATACTGAGTTTCGAATAGCTGGTAGTTTTGTTCGTTCTTTTTTACCTTTGATGTGTCTATGTTTTTTACAGTTTTATGGTTCTATTTTTATGCTTTTAAAAAAACATCCTTTCTCTTTACTTGTTTTTTTTATCTTTTTTTTCTATTCTTTTTGTATGTTACTATTTCGTTTTTTTCTTTTTTTTTTTATGTTTGTTTTTTCTTTTTAAGGTCTTTAGTATGGTGAGGAGGGCGCAAATTATTAGTCGAATAGAATTCTAAATGGAATATTTGCGCATTTGAACCCTTGTCTATTCAATCTCTCTTCTCTCTCTCTCTTCTCTCTTCTCTCTCTTCTCTCTCTCTCTCTCTCTCTTCTCTCTCTCTCTTCTCTCTGCTTCTCTCTTCTCTCTTTCTTCTCGTCTTCTCTCAATTTTCTGGTGGAGTTCCATCTGTCTATTTTTTTTATAATCTCTTTAGCTTTGCCAATCGAGCGCACGGTTAATACGTTTTATAATTGATAGATCGCCCATCGCACTCATTTCCCTCGGCTTACTATCGAGTGTCCATAGACGAGTGTTCTAGTATCCTCCCCCAGGGGTAAGTGGCCCCCCCTCTATGGCTGCCGCCTAATTGGGTGTTCTCACCGGCAAAGTTGGTAGTCCCATGCACGGGTCTTCCATGCTAACGCCCCTAACCCCCCTTTCCCGAATCACCGTTACCCTGGCCAGAGGAATGCGACTTCGAGTCTTGGAACTCTCCGCACTTTCCTCCCCTTCCCCCAAGGCTCGCCTCAAGCCCCCCCCTTGCTTCCCTTCCCCCTTCCCTCCCCCTCCCTTAGCTCAGTATTTGGAGAAGTAGCATGAGATCAAAAAGAAGCCCTGAAGTTTTGACAGGAGTCTCAGAAGCTGTGCTTCGGCCTATATTGCTGACGGATCAGGAAAGGAGGGGGGGTGGGAGACTTAAGGAGGGGGAGGGAGTAAGGCGGTAAGGAGGGGGGAGGAGAAGGCTAAGGAGGTGGGGAGGGGTTTAGAAGATCTAAGGAGGGGGAAGCGAAATGAAGTATCTCATAGGCATGTGTGTGCAGGGGAGAAGACTAAGGATGAGGCGAGGGTATGGGATTAGTTGAAGACTAATAAGTTGGGAAAGAGGGAGGAGAAAACTTATGCGGATGAGTGTAGTAGGGAAGGGTGGCTACTGAGTGATGGGGTTTTTTAGAGCGGAGTGATGTCAGCATGTGAAGTGTGTGAGGAGGGTGGAGGAGCGGAGAGTGGGTATGGGGAGTAATTGGAGGAGGAGGATAGGGTAGTGGTGAAGGAGGTTGGGAAAAATGGGGGATGTAGAAAGGAAGGAAAGAAATTGGGAGAGAGAAGGAATAATAGGGGAAAAATGAAGGTGAGAGGGAAAAGGGGGGAATAGGAATGGTAAGAAGGAAAAGGATGATGTAGAGAAGAAGGGGTGTAAGGAATTAGTAAATTATGAGAAAGGATAGGAGGGCAAGATGAAGGAGTTAAGAAGGATTGAGAAAGAGAGGGATATTAGAAAATGGCGAGGGAAGAAGAAAGGGATGATTATGGTATATGGGTTGTGGATGAAACTCTAGGAATGAGGAAGCTCAAGGTGGAAGAATAGTTAGTGAGAGAGGGATTGGGATTGAAATTATTTTTTGAGAAAGTGATTTGGGATTAGATTCAGGCTTTTTTTCGTTTTTGTATCTATATTCTTTTGGTGTTTTTTTAATCTTTTTTTAGGCCGATATGGAGGGATAAGGAGGATAGGGAAAGGACCAAGGAAGAAAGGAAGGGGCAGTAGACAGAAAGAGGAGAGAGGGAGAGACAGAGGGAGTAAGGGAGGATGGAAGACGGAAACAAATGAAGAGAGAAGAGATTAGGTTGAAGTAGAAAGATGGAGAAAGAGTGATGGCGCCCAGACAGGGGGAGATGGGGGTGCGGGGTGAGGGGGGGGATTTCATTGTTTTGGTCTCTGGGATTTCTCTCTTTCTTTCGTTCTTTTTAACATATTCTCCATTTTCTGTTATTTTTATCTTATTCCCCTATTTCCTTGTATCTTTCTTATTTTCAATTACTTACTTCCCTCTATCTTTCTATCTATCTATCTATCTATCTATCTGTCTCTAAATATATATATTGCTCGCTTGCTCTCGCTCTCTCCCATTGGCCCTTCAGTCTACTCGCCAGAGGCTATAAATGAACCATAAGTCATTTCAGTTGTTTTTCCTTAAACATAGAGCTGATTAACCTCCCCCTATCGCCCCCCCCCGTCTCTCTCATTCCCCGACCCCCTTCGCCCACCTACTTAACCCCCAACCAATATCTCCCTCCCTCTATTCCGTCTCTCCTCTCCCCTCCCTCCCCCCCTAAGCTTCCCTTATCAACCGCTACAACCCCACCTCCATCCCCTACCCCTCCTAGCCCTTCTTTAATAAAACAAAAGACTTCTCTGTCATCCTTTCCCCTTTCCCACTCCCCCCTTACTCCCACCCCAATCTCCCCACTCTCCACCTCCCGCTAACCCCACATCCTATATCAGCCCCCTATTGACAACCCACCTTCTGACCCAACTCCCCAAACCCCAGCCTCTGACCCCATCTCCCCAACCTTCAACCTCCCCCCCCCCCCCTTCCTTAGCAACCCTCTCCCACCCTTCAACACTCCTCCCTGCCTTTAGCAACCCTCTCAGACCCCTCCAACACTCCTCCCTCCCTTTAGCAACCCTCCCCAACCCTCTCCACCCCCTCCAACACCCCCCCCTTAGCAACCTTCTCCCACCCCTCCAACACTCCTCCCTCCCTTAGCAGCCCTCTCCAACCCTCTCCCACCCCTCCAACTCTCCCCCCCACCCCCTTTAGCAACCCTCTCCCCCCTCCCTGCCCCTCCTTCCTTCCCCCATGCCTCCAATTTTCCTCCCACAAACCCCATTTCCCCTCACTTCCCCCCCCCCAGGTACCCCCCTATGCCTGTAACACCCTCATTATCTCCCCTTTTAGCATGCCTATTCCATGGAAAGCAATGACATTAACTCGGACTCTCTTTAAACCCTTAGGGCCTAATTGCTCGTTATCTGTGGTGGGTAAACAAAGTCATTTGGTTGTTGCTGTTGTTGTTGTTGTTGTTGTCCTCGTGTTCGTTGGTATGATTGTGTTTATCATTTTTTGCGGGGTTGACATTGTTGATTTGGTGATGATTTTGATGTGTCGGTGTTGGCTTGTACTGGTGTTATCAACGTTGCCTCTATTCTTATTTACTTTTTATCTTACTTTTATTATGTCTGTTATCATTATCAGAAGGATGTTATGATTAATGTCATTATCGATATCATCTTTACTATTGTTATCGTGTTTGTGATTATCATTTTTGTCATTATCATCATTGTTATTATTACGATCAATATTATCAATATGATTATCATTACTATTATCATCATTATCATCATTGTCATTCTTCTGTAACATTATTAATGTTTTTATCATTATCATCATTATTATCATTATCATTATCGTTATTATCCTCACCATCAGCGTTATCATTATTAGTATAATTATCTTTATTGTTGTTATAATTGTCTTATTGTCATAATGATTATTACAATCATTCTCATTATTGTTATCACCGTTACTACTACTTTTATCATCATTATTATTGATATCATTATTGATTATCATTATCATCATCATGATTATTATCAATATTATCATCATAACCATTGTTATTATTATTATTGTAATTTTTATTACTTCATTGTTATTATTCTTATCCTTATCATTGATATTATTGCTGTTAGTATTATCATCATCCTCATCGTTATTATTATTATCATTACTATTATCATTACTATTATTATCATTGTTATCATTATTATTACCATAATCATTTTTGTCATCATTATCATTATCATTATTATTATTATTACTGTTAATATCAGGATCACTATTACCCTTATTATCTTTATCATTATCATTTGTATCACAATCGGTCATTATCATTGTCATTATTTTTATCATTATCATTTTATTTGTTATTGTTATCTGACTACATTTTTTGTTTAAATCATTATACATACATATATATATATATATATATATATATATATATATATATATATATATATATATATATATAATATATATATATATATATATATATATATATACACAATAATCATCCTCATCATTATCGGACTCAAGAATAGTATTACACATCAGTCTCTCTCTCTCTTGTCAAATGCTTCAATGTTAAATCAAACTCTTTTGAATTGACAACACTTTGATATCATGATATCCAAAATCTTAATCCATATACTTAGATATTTTCTCTAGCTACAGAAACATAACATTGTTAATATCCTAATTTATGGTAATGAAAAATAAACGACTTTTTTTTTTTTTCAGGTAAGAACGCGAGAGCTGGTCAAACGCAGGCCCTCCTTTATGTGGTAGGACTAAAAGACGCATGTGTATATATATATGCATATACATGCATACACACATAAATTCATACATACATACATACATGGATATATGTATATATATATATATATATATATATATATATATATATATATATATATATATATATATATATATATATAATATATATATATATATATATATATATATATATATATATATATATATATATATATATATATATATATATATATATATATATATATATATATATATATATATATATATATATATATATATATATATATATATATATATATATATATATATATATATATATATATATATATATATATATATATATATATATATACATATATATATATATATATATATATATATATATATATATATATATATATATAATATATATATATATATATATATATATATATATATATATATATATATATATATATATATAATATATATATATATATATATATATATATATATATATATATATATATATATATATATATATATATATAATATATATATATATATATATATATATATATATATATATTCGTTTGCTAATCAGATTTCTGGAAGAAGACGAAAGCAACAAAATATAAAACATTAATGCGAGAAAAGTGAATGCGACTTTCTTTCTCTGCCTGTTTCTTATTCCGCTTTTCTCTCCACTCCTTTCATCTCTATCCCATCACCTTCACCTTCTTTCTTCCTCTGTCCTTTCTCTCTCTCTCTCTCTCTCTCTCTCTCTCTCTCTCTCTCTCTCTCTCTCTCTCTCTCTCTCTCTCTCTCTCTCTCTCTCTCTCTTCTCTCTCTCTCTCTCTCTCTCTCTCTCTCTCTCTCTTCTCTCTCCTCTCTCTCTCTTCTATTTCTCTCTCTCTCCCTCTCCCTCTCACTCTGCTCTCTCTTTCTCTTTTGCATATTGCTGTCTCCAGCTTTTCTTCAACCTCTTTCCCCTTCTCCACCCTCCCCCACCCCACTTCCCCATCTCCTCTTGCCTCCTTCCCCCTCTCCCCCTCTCCCCCCTCCTCTCTCGCCCTCTCTCTCCTCTCCCCCTCCCATCCACTCCTCTCTCCCTCTCCCCTCCCATCCACTCCCCTCTCCCCTCTCCCCTCCCATCTCTCCCCTCTCCCCCCCCTCCCTCCCATCCACTCCCCCTCTCCCCTCTCCCCTCCCCTCTAGGAAATGGAACCTTTTCATGGTTGAGACGACATCTGAGGCAATATAAGTGGACTTGTGTGCCATGTCAGAGATAAGATTTGAGCCAATAGAGATATCTTTGTGAGAAGGAGGACGGGGAAGGCGGTGGGTGGCGAGGAGAGGGTGGGGGAAGGTGGGGAGAGGTGGGGGAAGGTGGGGAGAGGGGTGGGGGAAGGTGGGAGAGGGTGGGGGAAAGTGGGAGAGGGAAGGTGAAATGGGGAGAGGGTGGGGAAGTAGGGAAAGGGTGGGTGAAAGTGGGGAGAGGTGGAGGGAAGGTGGGGAGAAAGGAAGGTGAAAGTGGGGGAAAGGTGGATGAAAAAGAGGGTGGTGCAGGAGAGGAAGGGAGAAGGTGGGGAGGTGGAAAGAAGGTCATGGAGGAGGGAAGGATGGAGAAGTGGAAGACGGGGTGAGAAAGGGGAAGTGGGACGGGAGAGAGGAGGAGGGGAGAGGCGAAAAGAGGGCAAGAGATAGAAGGAGAAGTAGACGAACAGAAAGGCGCGGCGTATCATTATCTGTGTACTTGTCTGGTAGTGGGTTGAAAGTGGGCGTCGAGTGGGCGTGCGGGCGTGTGTCTCTGCATGTTTATGAGTGGGTGTGGGTGGAGTTGCGCGCGTGTGTTTTTTGCATGCATGTATAGTTGTGTGTGTGTGCAGTTATGTGTGTGTAGTTGCGTCTGGGTGTAGTTGTGTGGATCTAGTGTTTGTGTGTGTGTTTGCGTGTGTGTTTTTGTGTGGACTTATTTGCGTGTGGGTGTAGTTACGTGTGGATGTAGTTGCATGTGTGTGTAGTTGCGCGTGTAGGTGCAGTTACGTGTATTTATAGTTACGTGTGGGTGTGATTGCATATGTGTGTGGTTGTGTGTCGGTGTAGTTGCTTGTGGGCGTCGTGTGTGTGTGTGTATGTGGTGTAATTGTGCGAGAAGCGTATGAATATGTGCAAGGAAGCATGGGTTGTTTGTGTGTCAGAGACATGAAGCCACAGGCAGATAGGGACATACAGGTACACAGAGACGGTAAAAGCAAGATAGAGTGAATGGGAGAATGAGAGAGGGAGATAGAGAGATAACTAGTGAGAGAGACAGACAGACAGACAGAGAAACCCAGAGACAAAACCTTACAGCAGAGAGAAGGGCAAAGAAAAAAGTAAACAAACGAATTAATAAACAGAATAAGAAAGAGATGATAAAGCAAATAAACCACAAGCGCCCTCCCCGCCCCTACAAATTAAACCCGACATCCAAAATAGCAATTTCCTCATCAAATCCAGACCGCCAGATGACAGCCATTTCCTGGCCCTTGGCATTCCTTCGTCGGAACAACCGCGGCGGGCTGTGGCAGGAGGCCGAGGCGGAGAGGCAGGCGAGGCGCGGGAGTCTTTGTGCGTGTGCGTGTGTGTGTGCTTGTGTGTGTGTGTGTGAGTTTGTGACACGGGAGTCTTGTCAGCCGGAAAGTATATACTGCGCGTGTTTTCTTTTTAATGTTTGTTTGTTTATTCTGGTGTGCGTGCGTGTGCGTGTGTGTGTGTGCGTGTGTTTGTGTGTGTGTGTGTGTGTGAGTGTGCGTGTGTGTGTGTTTGTGTGTGTGTGTGTGTGTTGTGGGTGTGACGCGAAATCTTGTGAGCCGGAAGTATATACTGCGCGTGTTTTCTTTTTAATGTTTTTGTTTGTTTATTCTGGTGTGTGTGTGCGTGTATGTGCGTGTGCGAGCGTGTGTGTGGGCGTGGGCGTGTGTGTGTGTCTTTCTTTGTTGTTTTATGTGTTTGATTATTCTGTTGGCTTTATGTATTAGTGTGCCTTTGTGTGTGTGTTTCTTTGCTATATTAGATGCGTATGTGTATGTGTGTGTGTGTGTGTTTGTGTATGTATTTTTGATTGTATTTATGTATGTGTATGTGCATGAGAATATATGCATCGTTTATGTATGAGTGCTTGAGAGAGAGAGAGAGAGAGACAGACAGACAAAGAGAGAGAACAGATAGAGAGAAAAGAGAGAGAGAGAGAGAAAGACAGAGGAGACAGAGAGAGACAGACAGAGAGAGGCAGACAGACAGAAGAGAGAGAGACATATATCTTTTATCATACATCTACAAAAAAAACGACGCTGTGAATCTACAAATACTAACAAACACCTTTAATCGTTTTCCCGCAGAGTTCTAGCTTTATCTACCTACTTATCACTTTCAAAGAAACAATACTGAATTTCCCCCGAGCCCTGTACCCCCCTGAAAATACACAAGGTAATAAAAGTGGCATTACCTAGGGTACCGTATCCCCCTGAACGTGTAGGTGATTAATTCCATGTTCTAGATTTAACACACAATAAAAGCCTTCTTAAAAAAAAAAAAAAAAAAAGACATTGTTATGTGAAGCTATTTGGTTCTTTTCTGTTCACTTGACTTGAGAATCTTTCAGTCGTCTGGATTTCCTGTAGGTCTTTCGCGGTCTCTCTCTCTCTCTCTCTCTCTCTCTCTCTCTCTCTCTCTCTCTCTCTCTCTCTCTCTCTCTCTCTCTCTCTCTCTCATCTCTTCTCTATCTATCTGTCTAGCTATCTATCTATCTTTCTTGCTGTGTCTGTGCTTCTATATCTAAGAAAAGGTGAGATAGCAAGATTGACAGACAAGATAGACAAACTCGAAGACATAGGAAAACTGCAATAGAAGAGAGAGACCCACACACAAATCCAGATACATACAGAGAGAAGGAAAGGAAGAGAAATAAGACACGATAACTGTGGCGATGAGATAAAGGCGAACACGCACGCACGAGAGACATGAGGCGGACAGAGGAATAGGCAAAGGAGAGGAGACACAGCGGCGGACGCCAACACAGATTCTACGACTCGGCGCCTCAGTCCGGACTCTGGGGCGGTTAGAGCTTCCGTCGTCAGCTCGAAGTTAGCGCCATTTCACCCCCCCTCTTTTTCCCCTCCATCTCTTCCTCCTCCCCTCTTTCGTCTCCTACTCTCCTCCTCTTTCGTCTCCTCTCGTGTTTCATCTCCGCCTTTCTTCCTCTTTAATCTCCCTCTTTCTTCATCTCTACTTTTGTAACCCTTTCCTTTATCTTTTCCTCTCTCCTCCTTCTTCTTTGCTTCGTTCCTCTCCCTTCACTGTCATCCTTCCCTCCTCTTCCATTTTGCCACCTCTTCCCTCTCCCTCTACTCTTCTTTCCCCTTTACTCCTCGCGTTTCTGCTCCCCCTCCCCCCTCCATCTTTACTTCTCTCTTCATCCTCCTCTTTCGCTCCACTCTCTTCTTCTCTCCCTTACTTTCCCTCCTTTTCCTCTTCTTTTTTCGCAGTTTTCTTATCTTCTGCACCTCTTCACCTCTCTAGCTTTCTCCTCCTTCCCTTCTTTCCCTTACCCCCTTTTCCCCCTTTCATTTACTTCACCCCTCCCCTCATCTTTTCCTTTCTCTTCCTTCCCCTCACCCCATCTTTCTTCAATTTCCTCCTTTTATTTTCTACATTTCCTTTCCTCTACCTGCTCCCCTTCCCTTCCCTTACTCCCGCCCACTTCTGCCTAAATCTCCTTGAAGGAAGACTAGTCGGAAGGGGGAAAGAGAAAGAGAAAGATAGAAACAAATAGAGAGCGAGGGAGAGGGGGGATAAAGAAAGAGAGAGGGGGAATAAGAGAGAGGGGGGAATAAAGAGAGAAGGGGATAAAGAGAGAGAGGGAGGATAAAGAGAGAGAGGGGGGGTGAACGGA
>NW_020871653.1:321322-326322 GCF_003789085.1 Penaeus vannamei | reverse complement strand
CTGCTCATTCTCACACCTCATATTCACTGCTCATTTCTACCTTTTTCACTGCTCATTTCTCACACTTTTATTCACCTGCTCATTCTCACACCTCATATTCACTGCTCATTCTCACACCTCATATTCACTGCTCATTCTCACACCTCATATTCACTGCTCATTCTCACACCTCATATTCACTGCTCATTCTCACACCACTCATATTCACTGCTCATTATCTCAACACCTTTTAACTGCTCATTCTCACACACTCATATTCACTGCTCATTCTCTCACACCTCATATTCACTGCTCATTCTCTATACACTGCCTCTTTAATTCACTGCTCATTCTCTCACTCATATTCCTCATTCTCACCTTTTCACTGCTCATTCTCACACCTTATATTCACTGCTCATTCTCACACCTCATATTCACTGCTCATTCTCACACCTTTTATTCACTGCTCATTCTCACACCTCATATTCACTGCTCATTCTCAACACCTTTTCACTGCTCATTCTCACACTCATATTCATGCTCATTTCTCACACTCATATTCACTGCTCATTCTCACACTCTATTTCTCCACTTGCTCATTCTCCACCTCATATTCACTGCTCATTCTCTCACTGTTCATTCTCACACCTCATATTCACTGCTCATTCTCACACCTTTTATTCACTGCTCATTCTCACACCTCATATTCACTACTCATTCTCACACCTCATATTCACTGCTCATTCTCACACCTCATATTCACTGCTTATTCTCACACTCATTTCACCGCTCATTCTCACACGTTATTCACTACTATGTCACAACCTCTGCTCATTTCATTCACTCACGCTCATTCTCACACCTCATATTCACTGCTCATTCTCACACCTTTTATTCACGACTCATTATCACACCTTATATTCCCCTCTGATTCTCACTCCTTTTCAACACTCACTTTCAACATTATTTTCCGTCATTCACTCTCCTACTCACTCCTAACCCTTTCGTCAAGCACACTTACTCCTCTCGCTGCATACTTTCTCCGCTCGCTATTTCTCCTCCTCATCACTCTCTCTTTCATTTTTCTCATTCTCCTCATCTTTAATGTCAGTCAACATAGGATCGTCACTCAGGGATCATAAGCATCTTGTTACCTCTGGCATAATTGTTCTCATAACTCACCATTCATTTTCATAATTACGGTAATTTATCAGGCTTTTTAATATTCTTCTATTTCTTTCTTTCTTCCTTTCTATTTTCTTTTTTCTTATTACCCATACCTCCTCTCATTTCTCTTTCTTTGATATTTTCTTCATCTTTGCTTTTTCTTCTTTTTCTTACGTTTGTTAGGAGTTTAGAATTACCTGAGTTGATATATCAGTATACTTGTGACTGCGTGTGTGTGTGTGTGTGTTTGTGTGTCCAGGTGAACGTGCATACGTGTACTAAATACTGAATTCCAAAATTGTATAAATTTAGCCTCCTTACAATAATGCCAGGTGCTTAATTGGATCTCTCTCTCTCTCTCTCTCTCTCTCTCTCTATCTATCTATCTATCTATCTATCTATCTATCTATCTATCTATCTATCTATCTCTATCTCTATCTATCTATCTATCTATCTATCTATCTATTTCATCTATCTATCTCTCCCTTCTCTCTCCCTCTCCCCCGTCTCTCTCCTCCCTCTCTCTTCCTCTCCCCCTTCCTTTATCTCTCTCTCTCTTTCTTTCTGTGTGCGTGTGTGTGTATCTCTGTCTATCTATGTATCTATCTTCCTCTCGCTCGCTCTCGCCCCTTTCTCTCCTCATTCCAATTTCCTTTTTGTTAAGAGACGATCCCCATCCTCCCAATACGGCACAAGGATCACTTGCCAATTTGCATAAGTAGGAAGCCCATCCCCTCCTCCTCCTCCTCCTCCTCCTCCTCCTCCTCCTCCTCCTCCTCCTCCTCCTCCTCTCCTCCTCCTCCTCCTCCTCCTCCTCCTCCTCCTCCTCCTTTTCTTCCTATTTTCTCTCCACCTACTTCATCCTCGACGCTATGAAACTGTTCATTGTACTCATTGATAGAGATGTTTTTTTTCTGTATTTTATCTTCATTTGTTATGAATATGTATATAAAGACGTTCTCCGTTGTTCTATTTTTCTTCTTTTTTTTCTTATTTTTCTCTCTCTCTCTTTCTCTTCTCTTTTTTTTTGGGGGGGGGGGGGTTGTTATAATGAATGCATGGTCGTCGACTTTTTTATTTTCCCATTTATTGTCTTTTTTCTTCTCATTATGATTCGAGTTATTCTTATTGTTATTACTTTTTTTTTATTCTTATGATAAATGTCATATTACATCATCATTATTACCATGAATGATAAAAAAACGATCATGACGATAATGATGATTATGATGATATCAATAACGATAATAATAGTAATAATAATGATAACAACAATATTAATGACAGATAACGATGATGATAATCATAATCATAATCAAAATCATGATAATACGAGTAATGATAATAATTATTAGTAATAACAACAACAAGATTCATATCTAAGGCAATGTGAACTTTAAAAAACATTATAATGATAATAAAAATAATCCCAACACACCAATGCCGGCAGCCATAACGGAAGGGGGAGGGGGAGGGGGAGAGGGGAAGGGGGACAAAAGACAAAAGAAAGAGACGAGGACAAAGACTAGTATATCATCCTTAACAAGGAGTAACCCTTCCCCCTGAGCCTCCCCCCCCCTCCCGCCTTTTACCTGCCCCTCCCCCTCTTATTCCCTAGTCTAAGTCTGGCTCTCTCTCTCTCTCTCTTTCCTCTCTCTCTCTCTCTCTCTCCTCTCTCTCTCTCTCTCTCTCTCTCTCTCTCTCTCTCTCTCTCTCTCTCTCTCTCTCTCTCTCTCTCTTCTCTCTCTCTCTCTCTCTCTCTCTCCTTCTTGTGTAGTTTTTTTTCATATTTCATAATTTTAGGTGTAAATTTAGGATGTTATAGACCTGTTATCATTTGTTATTTCGTACGTTGATGTCGCATATTCGGGTCAAGTTTATATGTATATTTTCATGCTTTATTTGTTTTGATTTTTTCTTTGTCTTTTTCTTTTTAGATAATCTTTTTTCTGTTTTCAATACTTTTATTCATCTTCGTTGGCCGTCTCATCTCATCCCCAATTCTCTTTTGTGAAACTTTTCTAATGCAATATTTTCCTTCTTTTACTCTCTTCTCTTTCCTCTTCCTTTATTTGTCCAATTTTCATCTTTACTCCTCCACCTTCTACCCTCTCCTATCCTTCAATATCTTCATCTTCGGTTCGTTTCTCTTTTCCCTCAATCTTTATCTATCTATCTGCTTCTAATTCATTTATTATCATTATCCTTCTACTTTAACTTACTTATACNGAGTGGAGAGAGGAGGAGAGAGAGAGAGAGAGGAGATGAGAGAAGAGATGAGGAGAGAGGAAAAAGACGAGAAGGGAGGAGGGAGGGAGGGAAAGAGAGAGAGGGAAGAAAGAGAGAGAGAGAGAGAGAGAGAGGAGAGAAAGAAGAGAGGAAGAAATGATGAGAGAGGAGAGAGAGATAGAGAGAGAGAAAGAGAGAAGAGGAGAGAGAAGAAGAGAGAAGAGAGAGAGAGAGGGAGAGAGGACGGTTAAGACAGTGAAAGGAGGGACAGAGAAGAGAGAGATGAGATGAAAGAGAGAGAGAGAGAGAGAGAAGGAGAGAGGAGAGAGGCGATGAGAGAGAGAGAAGAGAGAGACGAGAGAGAGAGAGAGGAAAGAGATTGAGAGAGATGAGAGAGGAAGATGAGGGAATGGAGACAGGAGAGAAAGAGAGAGAAAGGAAGGAGGAGGAATGTAGACGAGGGAGAAGAGAAAGACGAGAGAGAGAGAGAGGACGAGAGAGAGAGAGGGAGGAGAGAGAGAGAGATGGAGAGAAGGAATGAGGGAGAAAAAAGGAAGAAAGAGTTAAATATGGGAGGATTCAAATAGAAAAAAGAAATAAGAGAGAGAGAGAGAGAGAGAGAGAGAGAGAGAGAGAGGAGAAGAGAGAGAGAGAGAGAGAGAGACGTGGTGAAGAGAAGAGAGACGAGACGAGGAGAAGAAGAGGAGAAAGAAGAGGAGGAAGGAAGAAGAAGGAAAGAGAAAGAGGGAATGTGAGAGGAAAATAGAAAAAAAGGAAAACCGGGAAGAGAGAGAGAGAGAGAGAATAATGGAGAAGGAAAGGAGGAAGAGCAAGAAGGAAGGAGCGAGCAGAGAGGAAGAGAGGTTGAGGGAGGAGAGGGGACAAGAAGATGGAGAAGAAGGGAGTGAGAGAGAGCAAGAGAGAGGATGACAAAGAGAGAGAGAGCGCGCGCGTGGCAGAGAGAGAAGAGGACAGAAAAAGAAGCAAAAGAGACAAAAGAGGAAGAGAGAGTCAGACAGACAAACTGAGAAAGACGGGCATTTGGGATCCAGCTTCGAGAATTCTAAGAACAGCCATAAAAAATATATCAGCATTGAGCCTAGATACATATTTGTTCATAACTGCACGTAAATTAAGCCTCATTATGTTCAGGAGCATCTCATTTATCATCATCAGTAAAATGACACGAGAAAAGGAGAGAGAGAGAGAGAGAGAGAGAGAGAGAGAGAAGAGAGAGAGAGAGAGAGAGAGACGAGAGAGAGATAGAGAGAGAGAGAGAGAGGAGAGAGAGTGAGAGAGAGGAGAGAGAGAAGAGAGAGAGAGAGAGAGAGAGGAGAGAGAGAGAGAGAGAGAGAGAGAGAGAGAGAGAGAGAGAGAGAGAGAGAAAATTAATGCAATCAGAATAAAAAATAGAAAAAAATGAATGCATACATAAGCTAATAAACTTCATCACCTAACGATAATTTACAAAAGTAAATAGATAAATAAATAAACAAATAAAATAACGATGATACAAAAAAAAATCCAATGACAGACTACATATCGAAAGGAAGAAAAAGCGTAAAAAAGAACAAAAAGGGAAAACACATCTTCGGAATCACTAATCTTTTTTTTTTCTTTCATAC
>NW_020871653.1:295693-298193 GCF_003789085.1 Penaeus vannamei | reverse complement strand
CGAATTAGTTTTTATTTCGCTCTCTCTCTCTCTTTTTCTCTTTGATGTAATATATTCTTTATTTTGTTCCTTTCCTTGCTTTTCCTAATTTCAACCTTAATGTACGCAATCATGTGAATATCTAATGGCAAGTATACGTCCTTTATTGACGGTATTTAATACAGACGTTAGGAAGAGAGAGAGAGAGAAGGGGGAACCTCTTCAAACTCTACGGGATGTCAACCCACATTTCACAACACACACACCCAATCCATATCAACAAGCGAGTATACTGACCTTCAAAAAAAACTTAATTTCTATTTTTATTCATCTTTTTCTCCTAGACTCTTTTTTTCCCTTTTCTTATCTTTAGATCCACCCTCGAAATTTCCCCAGAATCAGTAGCAGAACCACGTCTTCTCATCAGACTTTATAGCCCAGTGCAGGCTTCCATTGCTCCTCCAATTCTCGTGCAACCTGCGTTCATCAGGTTTCTAGTGCCTAAGGCTTTTTTTATTAGGCCTATCCTGACCATAATTTATTTTCTGCTTCTTAACATTGCATGAACACTAATGCATGGCTAACAAAGAAGAAGAGAAAGAAAGGAAAATATTGAGAAAGTGGAGGAGAGATGATAGTTGTTCTGTTCAGAAAAAAGAAAGAAATTGAAATACACTTGTAGAGAAAAACAATCACAAAGACCATATTATATAACACGAACAGGACATCGATTGATTCGAAACAATATAACGACAACAAATCTATACGAAAGTTCGACAGAAATATAGAAACAATATAGTAACATAGTGTGACCTTTTCAGCAGAGTAGTTTGAAAATACAGATCCAAAGTTGCATCTAAATAGGTAAAATGTATAAATATTTCCTCTCTCTGTATCACTTTTAACATTTTCTCTTTGCACTTTTATATCAGTCTTTCGATATATCACACATGTAATTCCTTTTTTCATATTATTTTTGTTACTTTATCTGCATATGTATTTGTATTTTTCATTTTTTGTCTCGTATTTCCTCTCTTCCATTAGAAAAAGATGATGTGACAAAATCATCAGCTTTATATTGCTTTATAAAGAGCTTTACCTTCACAGCTTATTCACAACAGGCACAACAGCTGCTCTTTCCCATTAAATACAGTACATTTTGAATACTTAGTTTAAGTTTAAGTAAGTTTATTTACCACCCTGGCTAACTGCTCAGGCGTGGGCAATCGTGATTACAATCGTGATTCCAGTGTTCCATATATTCACATACATTCGACAGAATACAGTATTTTGTGGTTACAGTAATTATACATGGTAAAATGGGAATGTGTCATACAGCATGCAGACGTATATTACCTAAGTTGATATACCTTTGATAGTGAAACATGGTGGGCATGGTCCGTAGATTTCCAAACGTACAATTGGCAAAGGGGCAAGGAGAGAACCATTCGGATAATGATGCATCGCAGTGATAAACATGGTAAATAAGAATGATGATGAAAAAATGAATTGTGTATGTGTGTGTGTTTCTGAGAGAGAGAGAGAGAGAGAGAGAGAGAGAGAGAGAGAGAGAGAGAGAGAGAGAGAGGGAGGGAGGGAGGGGGGAGGGAGGGAGGGAGGGAGGAGGGAGGGAGGGAGGAGAGAGGGAGAGGGGAGAGAGAGAGAGAGAGAGAGAGAGAGAGAGAGAGAGAGAGGAGAGAGAGAGAGAGAGAGAGAGAGAGAGAGACAGACAGACAGACAGACAGACAGACAGACAGACAGAGGAGAAAGAGAGCGAGAGAGAGAGCAGAAAACAGGAAACAGGAAGAAGGATTACACAGAAAGCAGGAGAAGAGGAGAGAGAACGGCGATAAGAAGAACAGGTCCGTATTGCCTATTATCTGCCAGTTAATCTCGTATATATCAAGCTTAAGGGCTCAACTCCCGCGGTAATAACCCTAAAACTCATGTCTAATTAGTAAACAATATTGCCGTAGATCACCACCTGCCTCGGCTGATGAGATATGCACCCCTCCCTTCCCCCCCCTCCTCTTCTAGCCCCCACCCCCCCCCCCCAGCCCTCCGCGCCCCTGGACGCCAGCCCTTAACTCCCTTCCCCCTCCTCTTCTAGCCCCATCCCCACACCCCCAACCCCCACCCCTCCACGCCCCTGAACGCCAGCCCTTAACTCCCTTTCCCCCTCCCTCTTCTAGCCCCCCCCCCCCCCCACCCCCCACCCCTTCACGCCCCTGAACGTCAGCCCTTAACTCCCTTTCCCCCCTCCTCTTCTAGCCCCACCCCCCCCCCACCCCTCCGCGCCCCTGGACGTCAGCCCTTAACTCCCTTCCCCACTTCCTCTTCTAGCCCCCACCCCACCCCCCCCACCCCCCACCCCTTCACGCCCCTGAACGTCAGCCCTTAACTCCCTTCCCAACCTCCTCTTCTAGCCCCCACCCCCCACCCCACCCCCCTCCGCGCCCCTGGACGTCAGCCCTTAACTCCCTTCCCCCTCCTCTTCTAGCCCACCCCCCCCCCCCCTCCG
>NW_020871653.1:283193-288193 GCF_003789085.1 Penaeus vannamei | reverse complement strand
TACTCTCTCTTTGGGTCTTTCTGTGTCTTGTTTTCTCTTTTTGTTTGTTTGTTTGTTTCTGTCTTTTTTCTCTCAGTTTCGGTTTCGGTCTCTCTTGGTCTCGGTCTCTCTCTCTCTTTTTTCCTCTTCTCTCTTGTCTCTCTCTTTCTCTTTTTTCTCTCTCTCTATTTTTTCCCTTTCTCTCTTGTCTCTTTCTCTCTCTCTCTCTCTCTCTCTCTCTCTCTCTCTCTCTCTCTCTCTCTCTCTCTCTCTCTCTCTCTCTCTCTCTCTCTCTCTCTCTCTCTCTCTCTCTCTCTCTCTCTCTCCCTCCCTCCCTCCCTCCCTCCCTCCCTCCCTCCCTCCTCCCTCTCTCCCTCTCTCCCTCTCTCCCTCTCTCCCTCTCTCTCTCTCTCTCTCTCTCCTCCCTCCCTCCCTCCTTCCCCGTCTCTCTTTCTCTCCCTCATGAGCCATCTTTGCTCAAGTGTTATGAATGGGAGCCTGAAAGCGAGTGGCCAATATCGCTCATTTTTCCGTAGCTTAGGCCTTTTTTTTTCTTCTGTTTTGAATAAAGAAAAGATCTAAAAGAAAGAAAAAAATGTTTCGTGTTATCATTCGTCCGCGTGTGGTTTGGTTTAGAGTTTCGATGTTGAGATTTATCTACGTGTTTGTGGTTGCTTGATGTTTATTTATTTAATTTAATGTAATTTAATTTAATTTAATTTAATTTAATTTAATGTGTTTGTTCTTAATGGCGTAGGTTGCGTTGCTTACTATATTGCGAGTCGCCTTCTCTCTCCTCTCTCTCTCTCTCGCTCCTTCTGCTCTGGTCTGTTCTTTCTCCCTCTCTCTCTCGCCTCTCTCTTCTCTGTCTGTCTTTCCCTCTCTCCCTCCTCCCCTCTCTCTCTCTCTCTCTCTCTCTCCTCCACTCTCCTCTCTTCTCTCTCTCTCTCTTCTCTCTCCTCTCTCTCTCTCTCTCTTTTCTCTCTCTTTCTTCTTTTTCTTTTTTTTCGCTCTCTCTCTCTCACTCACTCACATCACTCACTCACTCCCTCCCTCCCTCCCTCCCCGTCTCTCTCTTTCTCTCCCTCATGAGCCATCTTTATCAAGTGTTATGAATGGGAGCCTGAAAGCGAGTGGCCAATATCGCTCATTTTCCCGTAGCTTAGGCCTTTTTTTCTTCTGTTTTGAATAAAGAAAAGATCTAAAAGAAAGAAAAATGTTTCGTGTTATCATTCGTCCGCGTGGTTTTGGGGTTTAGAGTTTCGATGTTTGAGATTTATCTACGTGTTTTGTGGTTGCTTGATGTTTATTTATTGTAATTTAATGTAATTTAATTTAATTTAATTTAATTTAATTTAATGGTGTTTGTTCCTTAATGGCGTAGGTTGCGTTGCTTACTGTACTGGCGAGTCGCCCGTTCTCATCTCTCTCTCTCGTTCTCGGCTCCTTCTGCCTCTGTCCTCTGACATCTTTCTCCTACTCTCTCTCTGCTCTCTCGCTCTCTCTGTCTGTCTGTTCTGTCTGTCCCTGTCTCTCTCTCTTTCTTACTATTCTTATCTTTCTTTTCTTTTACTTTCTTATCTTTTCTTGATCTTTCTTTCCTCTTTCTTTCTCTCTCTCTCCTCTCTTCTCTCATCTCTCCTACTCTATCTCTCTCCTACTCTCTTATCTNTCCCCTCTCCTCTCTCCCTCTCTCTCCCTCCTCTCTCTCTCTCTTCTCCCCTCTCTCTCTCTCTCCTCTCCTTCTGTATTCCCGAGTGCTGTTGATGTCTTTGTGAAAACGACCCATCTAATGAGTTTAGTTCGGCCTCATTTAGCTCTCTCTTTCCCCTTTATTCCCCCTTTTTAGTGGCACTTCCCTCGTCCCCTCTCTATTGTGTGTTCCCCCCCCCCAGTTTTTTTTTTTTTTTTTTTTCTGTCTTCTCATGCCTGTTTTGCTTAGTTTCTGTGTGTTGGTGTTTCATATTTTTTTTCTTTCTTCCTACATTTTCTTTCGTTATTCTTATTATGCCCTTTATTATCATTATTTTCATCATGAGGGATATCATTTTTAGGACAGTATCATTATAATCATTTTCAAAATCATAATAAGGACAGTTAGCATTACCAACTTCGTTAGTATTCATTGTTTTTGTTTGTTTGTTTATATTGTTTTCATTATTATTATTATTTCTCTTTCTCTTTCGTAAGCCCTGTCTCTTTTTCTATCATTTCACTTTTTGAATAATATATAATACAAATATATAAATAAACACTCAATAGACTTTCAGACTTTCTCTCTCTCCCTCCTTTCCTCTCTCTCTCTCTCTCTTCCTTTCTCTTTCATTCTCCGACTCTCTCTCTAATTATCCTTCTTTATTCTCTCTCCTTTTCTTTTCCTTCTCGTTTACTCTCTCTCTCTCTCCCTCTTTCCTCTCTCTACCTTTCTTGTTCCTTCTTCTTCATCTCCCCCCCCTCTTCTCTCTCTCTTTCGCCTTCTCTTTCTCCCTTTTCTTCTCCCACTGCCTCTACCTCCCTCTCCTTTCCCTAACCCTTCCTCCCTCCCTCACCTTTTCCTCCCTCTCCCTCCTTCTCTCTCACTCCCTCCATTCGTCCCGCCCTCTCCTTACATTATCCTCCCCACTCTTTCTCTCCTCATTCTCCTCCCCCTTTCCGAGGTTGTCCATGGCACTCTCTGTTTGATGACCCATGACCCCCTTGGCACTCTGTGTTCCTTTTTCATTCCTCTCTCTTCTCTTTCTCTCTCTCTCGTCTCCTCTCTCTCTCTCTCTCTCTCTCTCTCTCTCTCTCTCTCTCTCTCTCTCTCTCTCTCTCTCTCTCTCTCTCTCTCTCTCTCTCTCTCTCTTCTCTCTCTTCTCTCTCTCTCTCTCTCTCTCTGCTCTGTCTCATTTTTGTCTCTCTTTCTCTTTCTTTCTCTCTCCTCTGCTCTATCTCTCTCTCTCTTCTCTCTCTCTTCTCTACTACTCTCCTGTCTATCTAGCTATCTCCCTGCATTATCTATCAGGCTATCTATCTCATAGTAACGATTGAGAAAATTAATTACAATCCTACCATATAAAATCTTTACTCTATCCCCCCCCCCGCCCCCCCTCTCTTATATCAACCAATCAGTCAGCTGGAAATAATCCACAATAAATCCTAAGCTGCTTTTGTTTTTTTGTTTTTTCTTTTTTCTTTCTTCCTCCTTTTATTCGCTTCGCATCTTTTTTCCTTTTTGATTTCCATTCTCTTTCTACCCACTATTGTTTTATTATCTTCTTGTTATTTCCCGTTCATTTTTTTTCTTATTTCTTTTTGGTTCTATTTTTCACTTCTCTCTCTCTCTATCCTTTTCTCGTGTTTATTCTCTCTTTTTTCTCTCTTTCTCTTCCCTCTCATTCGACTTCGATCCCTCTCTTCCTTAATCCCTCCACTCTTTCTCTCTCCCTCATCCCCTCCCATCTTTATCATTCTTTCCCCTACTTCCCTCTTCCTTTTTTTCCTCCTAACGCACTCCACCTCGCCTCTCCTCCCTCCATTCCCCCATTCCCACGATTTATTCCCCCTTTCTCTCTTTCTCCCCTCATTCGTGCGTTCGATTCTCCTCCCCAATAATAATAATAAAAAAAGATTGACACCTAAAAATAAAATCAACCCTATTTATGCTGTCTATGTCGGCCTCTATGTTGACGTAGGATTCCTGACATGTTTACACTCTCTCCCCCGTGTGCGTGCGTGTGTGTGTGTGTGTGTGTGTTGTGTGGTGTGTGTGTGTGGTGTGTGTGTGTGGTGTGTGTGTGTGTGTGTGTGTGTGTGTGGTGTGTGTGTGTGTGTGTGTGTGTTGTGTGCTTGAGTGTGGTTGGTGTGTGTGTGTGTGTGCACGAGTGTCTTTGCGACCACACACACACACACACACACACACACACACACAACACACACAAAAACACACACACACACACACACACACACACACACACACACACACACACACACATCACACACACACACACCACAACACACACACACATCGTCAGAAAGTCCAGCGTAATATACACATTCCCCGCCCCCCCCCCCTTTTTAAGAAAAAGTAACATCCACGTACCCCGAAATAAGAGTAAAAAAGAACTCAGAACTGCTGTGGTCATTATAAATACCCGATTAGAAGTATTCTTCCTTAATCCCGGGGTAATTACCTTGTCAAAAGCGGCACATGCCAGCGGCTAACACCCCCCCCTCCCCCTCTCCTCCCACCAACCTCATTCTCCCCACCTTGTTCCTCTCCCCTTCCCCACCTTCCTCCTCCTCCTCCATTCATTCCCTTCTCCCACCTCCTCCTTCCTCCCCCACTACTTCGCTCCTTCCCACCACCCTCCTCCTTCAAATCCATCCCCCCTCCTCCCCACCCCTTTCTCCTCCCCCTTCCCACCTTCTCCCCCACTCCTCCATTCATTCCATTCCTCCCCACCTCCTCCCTTCCTCCCCCACTACTCCTCTCCTCCTCCCCTTCCTCCCAACCCCATTCTCTCTACCTTGCTTCCTCCTCCCCTTCCCACCTCTCTCCTCCTCATTCATTCCCTTCCTCCCCTCCTCCCCATCTTCCGTCCTTCCCGCACCACCACTCCTCTTCATCATCCCCTCCTCCCTTCCCACCTCTCCTTCCTCCTCCATCTACTCTCCCCCTTTCTCTTCCCATCCTCCTCATCTCGATCCTAACTCCTTTCCTCCCTCTACCCTCCTCCCCCCCCCCGCCTGCCCCACAGCTTGAAGATGCATTGTTGACCTTAATCGTTTTTCTTCGACACGTGGACAGGTGTGCATGACTCCCGGGCTTTTAAAAAATACGTTTTTTTTTGTCTTTTTTTATTTATTTTTTTTTCTTCTTCGTGCATTTTGGCTTGAAAAGTGAAGGAATTTTCTTGCGATTTTTAATATAGATTACTTGGTTAAGAGTGGGTAAATGTTGATATTTTTTTCCGTTCTTTCTTATTATTATTATCTTTTTTTTTTTTTTTTTTTTTGGCTTTCTATTGCTCTTTACTTTT
>NW_020871653.1:263656-267654 GCF_003789085.1 Penaeus vannamei | reverse complement strand
ACTCATCATTAACCAATAGAACAGCACACACTCTCACATCAAAAATAGCACAACACATCCGACGTGACACATACTACAAACATCACCAAACACACACCAACAACGGAAATAAAAAAAGTTCTATTGTTCTATTAACAAACGAATGCACAAACATGATATACAATAATGATACAATAAAAAAAGGAAAAACAATCAAAAAACATAATAAGCAAATAGAAAATATAATAACGACAAACAAAAAAATCCACAACACACACACACACATAACAATAAAACTATGCAAGAACACACAATGCTATAGAAGTTATACGTCACAACATCAATATAAATATGATAACAATGACACAAAACAGAGACAACAACATATAACAAGGAGGAGGTGCAAACTAAAATAAGTAGAGAACGGAACAAGACAGCACAACAGGCCATAATAAGACACCAATAACAACATACTAATGAAATAAAATAATAAAAAATAGATAATAAAGGCAATAACAAAACAAACAAACGAAACCAAACAACAACAGTAAACGACCAAATAACAAATAACAATAACAAAGTGAAACACACCCCAAACTCGCACGCATGAAATGAAGCTAGCACATCCATTCATTGTCAACGTCTGTAAATTCGCGAGGCAAAAAATGCTTGAAATATGATCTAACAGCCAATTAGATTTGAAATAGGTCACCAACGGACCCTAGACCCTAGAAATGACGGTTAAGATTCAAATAACTTTCAAAATGGCACTGTAAACGACTACTTTAGTATTAACCGGGAGAGTAACGAAGCAAGGAGAGGTAGAGAGAGAGAGAGAGAGAGAGAGAGAGAGAGAGAGAGAGAGAGAGAGAGAGAGAGAGAGAGAGAGAGAGAGAGAGAGAGAGAGAGAGAGAGGAGAGAGAGAAGAGAGAGAGAGAGAGAGAGAGAGAGAGAGAGAGAGAGAGAGAGAGAGAGAGAGAGAGAGAAGAGAGAGAGAGAGAGAGAGAGAGAGACAGAGACAGACAGACAGAGGGAGACAGAGACAGATCTTGGCGATCTAATGAAAGCACACAATGTTACTAACGACAGAACCGTACTCTTGCTGTAGTTTTGCGTGATACTTCCGTGGAAAGAAACATTATTGGTTCTGCAATACAAAGGCTGTAAAAGAGTAGAGTGTTTTTAAGGTAGGATTTTATACTTAAGCGTGAAACATCCCCAAGATGTTCTGTTTCGGCTGTCCATAGACGGTGAATAGCACTTCGCTTATGGTGCAACAGGAACAACGAAGGGAAGAACAAGAGAACACACGAATAGGCCGAAGGTTTTTCCGCTATTGCTTCATCGGGGCATATTCGTATGTTTTCTTGTCCTTCCCTTCTTTGTTCCTGTTGCAGTTTTTTCGACATGAATTCCACACGTACGCTTATAGTATATTCATGACGTAGAGCAAATGAAGACCGGTTAACAGATATCTACCGCATATATTCTGGCAAGACAGGGCTTCAACTGGTTCCTTTATGACGATAAATGTACGGTGTCTACAAAAACACGACCATTCGCTGAGACAAAATTTCCCCAGAGGCATCCAGAGTCGAACAATCAAGGTATTTTGGCGTGCATATTGGGAGGTGAAACGGCCATTTTGATTGCCTTGTTAAAATGAAACACAACGTATGACTGTTTGTTATTTGTATATTTGATAACATAAGTATATATCTTTTAGAGCCGGAGTAGATATCAGACTAAGATGATGCAGTTTGGCTTTTATATAGCATGAAACCGTAATTTTAACCAAAGCCTCGAGTTTCATCTTGCCTAAATATTACAAAATGAAGGTTTGTAAACAAGGCGGGAGGTGCAGGGGAAGGAGGCCCCTCTCCCTCGGGGGTTAAGGGGGCAAAGCTCCCTATAAACTGCCTATGAGATTGGCAACGGTATCAACAGGAGCGCTTTGGAGATTAACAGAGAAGGGGTCTGTGATCTACCCGAGCTCTCTCCTGCTAAAATATACCAGCTGAAGATTTGCTGACTAAAGCGACAGCCCCCACTCGAGAGGTTTAGGGGACAACAACCTCTAGATCAGTTTTCCCAAACTTTTTCGGGTGCGACCCTAAAGACAGTCTGAGCCTGGGATAGCGACCCTGAATGTGTGAACATGTAGCAGTATATTCAACCATTTTCGTGGTAGTTATACTTGCAGATGTATAACTTACGTTATTTTATACTTTTATAGGTTTATATTACCAACACTGAATTTCAATAAGCAAATATTAATAAGAAACATTAACTTTTACTTACATATCCAGCTATGGATTCTTTTATTCTTCTTTTAAGACCCTCTGGCGACCCTCAGAAAAACCCCGGTGACCCTCATTTGGGTCGCGACCATGGGGTTGGGAACCACTGCTCCAGAAATTACTTAAGGGCTTGAGGCTGACACTGTTTATCGGTAACACTAACCCCCTTTTCGTGTTCTAACAGTAGGATTCCCTGGGATGCGTCGTGCCCCCACCCCCTCCCCCCCTGCTGTCTTCCGCGAAGGCAATCCCAAAATATTGTTCACTTACCCGAAGCCTGTGGTTGCGCACGGGCGTTCACAAACACACCACACACACACACGCGCGCGCGCGCTCACTCGGCTTGCGAAGGTAATGTGTGCGTATGCCATTGTTTTCAGAATCTATATTTAAGCGTATTTCCAATGAGAGAGAGAGAGAGAGAGAGAGAGAGAGAGAGAGAGAGAGAGAGAGAGAGAGAGAGAGAGAGAGAGAGAGAGAGAGAGAGAGAGAGAGAGAGAATGAGAATGAGTATGAGTTCCATCACCGGAGGCGAATAAGCTGTGGACTTTGACGTCAGAACTAACCCATTTCCTCAAGCAGAATCCCTCGTCGCGAGTAAATCCTCTTTAGAGATTTTACTAAAGAAAACTTCAGGCGTGGGAGTGAAAGGCCCTGATGAATGGAATGGAGGCCAAAAAAGAATAATAATATTAAAGGAAAATACATATACATGCAAAACATGAGAAGGCTTTTGCAACAAGATGATATTACAGACTTACCTTTCGTGTGTGTGTGTGTGTGTGTGTGTGTGTGTGTGTGTGTGTGTGTGTGTGTGTGTGTGTGTGTGTGTGTGTGTGTGTGTGTGTGTGTGTGTGTGTGTGTGTGTGTGTGTGTGTGTGTGTGTGTGTGTGTGTGTGTGTGTGTGTGTGTGTGTGTGTGTGTGTGTGAGTGTTTGTGTTTAATTCCGCAACATAGATATAACTACAACAAACCCAAACAATTCCAAGTGTAATTCGAGCATTCAGACGTCGAGAAAAGTAACACCAAGACAGAATATCGTCACTGACCCAAAAACTACACGATTCCACACTTAAAGAAATACCCTGCATTAGGAACGAGCATTAATAAGGGGGGAGTAACTAGGGTTGGTTCAATATCCGGGTTTAGTTTAGTGTCCAAGGATTAACCGGTAATCCTTGTGGTTTGTAATCGCCTTAGGGCACGCTTTCCTCTAGTGTGTGTTTGTGTGTGATCTTTTTATTTATGTGTGTGTGTATTGCGGTCTGCATTGATGCATGTATACTCTCTGTCTGTATGTGTATCTGTTTGTATGTCTGTCTATTTATGCCTGCCTACTTGCCTGTGTGTCTGTATGTCTATTTAAGCCTGCCCACTTGCCTGTGTATGTCTATCTGTATGGCTGTCTGTCTGTGTCTGTCTTTGCGTGTGTGTCTGTATGTCTGTATTTATGCCTGCCTACTTACCTGTGTGTATGTGTCTATCTGTCTGTCTGTGTCTGTCTTTGCGTGTGTGTCTGTATGTCTTTTTCCCTTTAAGCTCAATAAGGGTTGGGCAAGGAGACATTGAGGACAAAATTTGCCTTTCTAATATTGAACGCACCTCTAAAATACGGTTTATTTTAGTCTCTATACGTTTTCTGCATAACCTTATTTGCCTCTTAATTTTTGGACTTGGGGAAAAATCCGTTTACACAGCAAATTAGTTTTTTGACGTTGG
>NW_020871653.1:256156-258656 GCF_003789085.1 Penaeus vannamei | reverse complement strand
CTCTCTCTCTCTCTGACTCCTCTTTCTCTCTCTCTCTCTGACTCTCTTTCTTTCTCTCTCTCTCTCTCTATCGATCTATCGCTTTTTATCTCTGATTTATCTGTCTCTCTCTCTGCTCCCTTTCCCTCTATTTCTGATTTATCTGTCTCTCTCTCTCTCTCTCCTTTCCCTCTATTTGATTTATCTGTCTCTGTCTCTCTCTCTCTCTCTATCTCTGACTTATCTGTCTGTCTCTCCTCTTTCTCTCTCTCTGTCTGTCTGTCTCTCTCTCTCTCTCTCTCTCTCTCTCTCTCTCTCTCTCTCTCTCTCTCTCTCTCTCTCTCTCTCTCTATCTATTTATCTATCTACCCCCCTCTCACTCTATATTACTGCTTTATTTTCACCATCAGGAAGATTACTACCCATGATAATCTAATTGTCAATCATAACCAATAAAAGTTCCAATGAAATGTACATTATTCCCCATTCTCCACAATTCGTTATTTTTTTTTTCATTTTTATTCCATGTAAACTATCTATCACTATGTAAACTTATTATTATTCTATGTAAACTATCTATCACTATGTACACTATTATTATTATTCTATGTAAAATCGGTAAACTATTCTATCACGATGTAAACTATTATCTATTCTCTATCAAAACTATCTATCACTATGTAAACTATTATCATTATTCTATGTAAACTATCTATCACTCGGTAAACTATCTATCACTATGTAAACTATTATTATCTATTTTATCTATTAGCAAAATGGCTTTTTTTTTTAACAAATTCTGCCGCTTTATCGTAATACAATAAAGGACTCAATAGGTAGGATCTCTATTCATTTTTTTCGCCCATTTAACGATCGTCCAATATCTAATCTATTGTTGTATATTGCAATATTTAATCCAGAAACCAATCTATCCGAACAGGCGCTCCGTTAACCGACTTCAAATGGGTTTTAAATATCCGTCCGTATAGCAACTATCAACAGAGGGGCTATTCAAGGCTACATCCGCAGACTACAATACGAGAATACAATAGCCAGTGCGTTCGATGCCAAAGAAAAGACCATAACAAGGGTTTATTGGGTGGAATGCAATTTGATTTTCAGATCTTTTGCGTTCACAATGCCCGGTTGATTCTAGGGAGGGGGGGGAGGGGAGGAGGGGGGGTGTTGTGTTGTCCCCGTGGAAGGCAATGTAGTTTCCATGCAAGTAAAAAAAAAAAAAAAAAAAAAAAAAAATGGAAAGAGGAAAGAAGGAAAAATATAATAGGAAAGTTTGGCAGTTTTTTTTTTTTTTTTTTTTTTTTTTACTGTAATAAAGGCATAGTTTTTTTTTTTAGAACTGTGCAAATTACGAAAATGAAAATCAGAAAAAATGAATCAAATTATAATTAAATCAGAAAAAATTTGGTTATTCATAATTAATTATCGTTTTTTCCCTTTTTCTTCCAGATAACGAAGAGCGGCGCGTGGCTGATCACGTGACATCCCTGCTGACCTCGCCTTACCGGATGTGACCTCCTGACCTTGTCCCATCCTTCGACACCCCTCCCCCCCCCCCCATCACCCCAAGAGCGGTACCTCAAGCATGGTACCATCAGTGGTATCGACGCAATGGTAGTGGGAGCACCGCGCTGGTAGAGACCCCACCCACACTCTCACAATGGGCGAAGATTTGGGCGCCCGCAGACCCTCCATCGCCACCATCTTCAACCCCCGTCGTGGGCGTGGATCGGCGCCCGCGAGGCCTTCGGTAGTCGTCACAGATGAGGACACCCCCGGCCCGCCCCTCCAGCTCTCCAACGGCGCGGGCGTGAGGGTCAGCTCCGCGGGCGTGAGTGCCGGCAGCGCTCCGACGCCCGTGCGGAGCCCCTCCATCAACCTAGCCTCGCCCGCTCCCCCCGCCGACCCGGAGACTGGTGAGTGCACCTTTCGAAAGTGGTCGCGCCGGGAGTGCGTCTTTCAAATTCTCTTTTTAGATTTATCGCTCTTTTTCGTGTTGTTAAATGCCTATTATTTTGATCATTCAACGCTATGATTAATGCTGGTATTGATAGCGTGTCGGAGGAACTTTTTTTTGTGAATTGGCGTTACTGAATGGTAGTACCGTTTAATTAGAAAACTGTTGACAAGGAAACACTATTGGCAAACTGCCCCTGATATTATCGTTAAAATAATGTTTTTCGTTGTAGTTTCATTATCGTTATTATTATTATTATCGTTATCATCACTTCTATCATTGCTATTGCTATTAGTATTTCTATTATTATTAATTTTGTTATCATCGTTCGTATTATTATCATCACCCTCATTATCATCATCATCATCATCATCATCACCATCACCATCATCACCATCATCATCATCATCATTATCATTATCATTATCATTATCATCATCATCATCATCATCATCATCATCATCATCATCTCATCAATATCATCATCATCATCATTCATCTCATCACCATCATCATCATCATCATCATCATCATCGTATGATTAAT
>NW_020871653.1:241156-243656 GCF_003789085.1 Penaeus vannamei | reverse complement strand
AATATTTTTAATTTGTTATTTTTTGTAAAAGTAAAACCTGTTATTTCTTTGCATCTTAATCATAAAAAGAAAATTTGAATTTAACTTGAGCGATGTAATTTAATTTTGATATTTACTGGCGAACCGTTCAGTGGAAATGAAAATGATTTTATCTTTGTTTCTTTGCACTCACCGCAATTTGCACTTTGCGTCCCCCCTTTCTCTCACTCTCTGTCTCTTTCTCTCTATCTGTCTGTCTGTCTGTCAGTCAGTCTGTCGGTTTGTCTGTGTTCTGTCTGTCGTCTGTTCTCTATCTCTCTCGTCTCGTTTCTTTCTGTCTGTCTGTTTGTCTCTCCCTTTCTCTCTTCTCTCTCTCTCTCTCTCTCTCTCTCTCTCTTTCTCTCTTTTTTGTCTCTTTCTCTTATTATGTCTGTCTGTCTCTCCCTTTCTCTCTTCTCTCTTTTTTGTCTCGTTTCTCTCTATATTGTCTATCTGTCTGTCTGTCTCTCTCTCTCTTTGTCTCTTTTCTCTCTATCTGTCTGTCTCTCTCTCTCTGTCTGTCTCGTTCTCTCTACTGTCTGTATGTCTATCTCTCTTGTCTCTCCTCTCTCTCTCTCTTTTGTCTCGTTCTGCTCTATATGTCTATCTGTCTGTCTGTCCTGTCTCTGTCTCTCTCTCTGTCTTTCTCTCTATCTGTCTGTCTGTCTGTCTCTCTCTCTCTCGTTTTGTTCTTCTTCTCTCTATCTGTCTGTCTGTTTTCTCTCTCTCTTTTATCTCTTTCTCTCTCTCTCTTGTATCTTTTTTCTCTATCTGAATATCTGTCTATCTGCCTGCCTGTCTGTCTGTCTGTCTGTCTTCATTCCCTCCAAATTCAGCTTTCGAAACTATACATTTCCTTTCACTTCCACCCGTGCAAGCTCTTGACATGAAAACACCACGAAATGTAAATTAAAAATCCAGGTATTTCCCCCCCTGCGTTCGGTCTCGCCCCCAATCAATACCTGGAACCGGTGGTCTAAAACGTAAATAACACGATCGTTGGGGTTGTTGGATTAGCGATGTTATGCGCGCTTAGGAAAATGACCCTTAACGGTACTCCTCAGTGCTGGGGAGTGGATACTGGAAGTGGGAGGCGCTCTGCTCGAATTACTGCACGTGTGGGTAGAGGGGTCTTGTCTTTATTTTTTTTTGTGTGTGTGTGTGTGTTTTCGGTTGTTTGTGTTTCTTTCTTTCTTTCTTTTCTTTCTGTCGTTTTTTTTTTTGTTTTTTTTTTGAGGGCCTTGTTCCCAAGTTCTTGCTAGATGAAACATCCTGCAATGTGTGGGTCTTTTTTTCTTTGTCCAGTCCTTTACTTTTTTTTATTTCACACTCTTTCTCCCTCTCTTTCTACTTCTCTTCTTTCTCGTCCCGTTCCCCCATTTCTCTCCCAACCTCCTCTATTATTATTTTTGTCATTTTTTATTTTTGTAATTATCTTTATTTTTATTTCTTCTTCTTCACACTCTTTCTCCCTCTCCTCCTATCTCTCTCCCCACTCCCTCCCCGTCCCCCATTATCTCCCCACTTTCTTTTTACTCCCTCTCTCCCTCTTCCCTCCCCACCCCACCCCATTCCCTTATCCCCCACCCCTTCCCCCATTATCCCCCAATCTCCCCACCCTTAATCTCCCACCCTCCCCCATTATCTCCCCACGCTCCCCACCCCCCATTATATCCCCACACCCCCCATCCCCATTAATCTCCACCTCCCCAACCCACCCATGTCCTTCGCGGGGTACACGCCATAAGACCCTCTTAATGTGAGATAAAGATCCAATAAGACCTCACAAAAGTCCCTGCACGGCCACATCCGCAGATCAGATGGGACACTTAAGAAGCAAAACGCAGGACATTAAACCTTGTCTTTGGAGGTGCAGGTGGAAGGAGGGAGGGAGAGGGAGGGGAGGGGTGGGAATGGGGAGAGGGGGAGAGGGAGGAGGGAAGTGGGAATGGGAGGGAATGAGAGGAGGGGAGGGGAGTGGGAATGGAGGAGAGGAAGTGAGGAGAGAGGAGGGAGTGGGGAGAAGGGGGTGAGAGAGAGAGAGAGAGGAGAGGAGGAGAGGGGAAAGGGAGGAGTGGGAATGGGTACGAGGAGAGAGACGGAGGAGAAGGAGGGAGAGGGAGGAAGAGGAGAGAGGGACGAGGTGGGAGAGAGGAGGAGGAGGGAGAGGAAGGACGAGAGGGAGAGGGAGTGGAAGGAGAGAGAAGGATAATGGAGGAGGAGAGAGGAGAAGGAGGGAAGTGGAGGAGGAGAGAGAAGAGAGGAGGAGAATAGGAGAGGAGATGAGAGGGAGTAGGAGGAGGGAGGATGAAGAGAGGGAGGAGGAAGGGATTGGAGGAGTAGGAGGGAGAAGGAGAAGAAAGGGGATAGGGAGAGAGGGAGGAGGGGAGAGGGGAGCGAGAAGGAGGAGGAGGAGAAGAAGGTAAGGGGGGACAGGAACAGAAGACAACATAGAAGAAGAGATGGAGGAGAGAGAGAGAGA
>NW_020871653.1:233656-238656 GCF_003789085.1 Penaeus vannamei | reverse complement strand
TATAAGTACGCTATAGTACATACACGCAGCTGCATTACTTGCGACACAGCGACGCACAGAGTAGGACATAAGCGCTATATTACTTCCATTTCCGAGGACGCTAAACCTCGCTATTTCTCCCCTTCCTTCCTTGCTGTTACTGGCGGTCGTGGGTGCTGAGTGACCTGCCGGGCGAGAGGGCAAAGTGGGCCGACTTTGCGCTTTTTCATGTTTATTATTATATATAATATATATAATATATATATATATATATATATATTATATATATATATATATATATATATATATATATATATATATATATATATATATATATATATATATATATACTATATAGTATATATAATATATATAATAATTATACATACATAAATATATACTAAGTATAATCTATCTATCTATCTATCTATCTTTATATATATATGAACAACGCAAGTTCAAAATATGATTATCGTCTCTCTCATTTTCCTTTCCGCCTTAACATCACACCACATCTCTCTATCCTATCTCCATCTCTCCTCCCCTCTTCTCTCTATTGCCTCGTTCGCAAAATATTTCCGAACATTCGATCCGAGGCCGCCAGCCCCCCCCCCCCCCCCCACGCCCACGGAAGCCGCCCACAATGCTCCTCCGGCCACAAGATCCGCCGAGATGGATCGTTAATATTGTAAGAGATTGATCCATTCTGCCTCCTTCGCGTGCGGGTGAGGGGGAATGTCTCATCGCGGGGGTAGGGGTGGGGGTGGGGAGGGGAGGAGGATGGGGAGGTGGGAGGGGGAGAGAGGAGGGGGAATAGGAGGGAGGATGGGGAGAGAGGAGGGGAATGTCTCATCGCGGGGGGTAGGGGGGTGGGGATGGGGGATGGGGAGGTGGGAGGGGGAGAGAGGAGGGAGGAATGATCGCGGGGGAGGGGAGGGGAGGTGGGAGGAGGGAGGGAGGGAGGGGGGAAGGAGGAAAGGAGGGAGGGGAGGGAGGATGGGAGGAGGAGGAGGATGGGGAGTTGGGAGGTGGGGAGAGGAGGAGATGGGGAGTGGAGGGATGAGAGGAGGGGGGTCTCATCGCGGGGTAGGGAGGGGAGTGGGGAGATGGGATGGGGAGGAGAGGTGGGAGGATGGGAGGTAGGGGGGGAGGGGGAGGTGGGAGGTGGGGAGAGGAGGGAGGATGGGAGGAGGGGAGGATGGAGAGGAGGGGGGAATGTCTCATCGCGGGGGTAGGGGAGGGAGGTGGGAGATGGGATGGGAGGAGAGGGGGAGGATGGGGAGGGGAGGAGGAGGATGGGGAGGTGGGAGGGGAGGGGAGGGAGGATTGGGAGAGGAGGGAGGGATGGGGAGGGGAGGTGGAGGGATGGGAGGAGAGGAGGAGGATGAGGGGAAGGAGAGGATGGGGGAGGTGGGGGGAGAGGCGGAGGATGGGATGGGGAGGGGGAGAGGAGGGAGGTGGGAGGAGAGGAGGAGGATGGGGGAGGAAGGGGGAGGAGGAGGGAGGATGGGAGGGTGGGAGGGGGGGTAAGGGAGGATGGGGGAGGAGAGGAGGGAGGATGGAGTGGAGGAGAGAGAGGAGGGAGAGGAAGGGGTGGGGTAAGAAAGAGACTGGGGGGTAAGGAAGAGGAAAGAGGAGGGTGAGGATGAAGGAGGAAGGTGGGGGGGGGAGGGTAAGAAGAGAAAGGAGGGGAGAAGGGAGAAAACTGTTGGGGAGGATGCAAGAATGATGAGGAGAAAGAGGAGAGGAGGTGAGAAGGAGAGGGGAAAGAAGAGGAGAAGAGTAGAGGGCAGGGAGGAAGGGAGATGAAAAAGGAGAGAATGTGTAGAAAGGCAGATAGGGAAAGGTTAGAGGAAGATGAGGGGGGATAGTAGGGATGGAAGGAGGAAGGGAGGAAGAGGGAAGGAAGTGGGCAATGATGAGCCATCGAAAGAGCTTTAAAAGAAGAGCTGTCTTGTGATAAATGTCTTTCCCTTGTTTTCTGTCTCGGAAGAAAGAGTGTGATTGCTCGAAGCTGCTGGTCAATTGGAATGCAACGCTAGCGGGGGAGACGGACAAGTGGTGCGGTGGAGGTGTTTCTACTCCCTCCCCTTCCCCTCCCTTCCTCTCTTCCTGTCCTCCTTCCCTTCCCTGCCTTCTCGTACTCTCTCTTGGCTCTCTCTTGACCATCTCTCCCTCTCTGTCTCTCTGTCTGTCTCTCTCTCTCTCTGTCTCTGTCTCTCTCTCTCTTTCTCTGTCTCTCTCTCTCTCAACCTCTCCCCTCTCCTTCTTCATTTTATTGCATTGCATCCTCCTTCCTCCTCTTCCTCTTCCTAGCCTCCCTCTTTCTCTTCTTTCTTACCACCCTCCTCCTCCCTTCCGCCTCCTCTTCCTAGCCTCCCTCTTCCTCCTCTTCTTTTCCCTCCTCCTCCCTTCCTCCTCCTCTTCCTAGCCTCCCTCTTTCTCTTCTTTCTTACCACCCTCCTCCTCCTCTTCCTAGCCTCCCTCTTCCTCCCCTTTCTTTGCTCCCTCCTTCCCCTCATCCTCCTCTCCTTCCCCTCTCATTCCCCTTCCTTCTTGGGGTGAACGTGCTTGAAGTGTGTCGTGTTCTATTTATTTCCGTTCTTATTCAAGGTGATTTGGAATGGAGGACTTTTATTTGCTCGGTCGGAGTGGGAGAAGATGGAAGGAGAGGAATATATAATATATATATATATATATATATATATATATATATATATATATATATATATATATATATACACACACACACCCACACACACACACACACACACACACACACACACACACACACACACACACACACACACACACACACACACACACACACACACACACACACACACACACACACACACACACACATATATTATATATATATATATATATATATATATATATATATTCACACACATACATACATATATATATATATATATATATATATATATATATATATATATATATATATATATATATATTATATATATATATACATTGTGTATGTATATGTTTTTTATTGCGTGCTTGTGTGTGGTGTGTGTGTGTTTGTGTGCTTGCATGTCTATACATTCCCAATATCTTCTGTCTCTGCCTTTGCCTCTGTCTCCCGCCCCGCCTCGCCTCCCATCTATATTTCACCCATCAGTCTCCTCTCTGCCTGACCACCGCTTCCTCATGACAGCTTCTGTTTGTTGGCAGAAATTCGATAGGTCCCTTGCCTCTCCATCATTTTTTTCTTTTTTGTTTCTTCTCTTCTCCTTCTCTTATATTCGTTTATATATGTTTGTCGGTCTTTCTCTTCCTCCTCCTTCGTTTTTATCCTTCTCCTATTCTCCTCTGTATGTCCTTCCCTACTGTTGGTTTTTATCCCTTTCTCTTCTTCGTCCCCTTTTTCAGTTCCCCTTCGTTCCTTCCCCTCTCTCACTCTCCCCACTCTGTTGATTTTCTCTTCATTTTCCTTATCTCTCACACACTCTGCATTCCTCTCCTTTTCCCCTCTCCCTATCCTTCCCTTTTTGCCCTATCTATCTTCCTCACCTTTTCCTTCGCTTTTCCCCTCTCTGCTTATGTCTTCTTTCACCCTCCCATTTTCCCTCTCTGCTTTCGTCTTCCTTCTCTCATTCTCTCTTTACCCTCCTCTCCTCTTCTCCATTCTGCCTTCCTTTCTTTTTCCCTCACCCTTTCCTTCTCTCCCTTCCTCTTCTCTTCCCCTCCTCTTTCCTTCCCTGCTTTTCTCTCCTCTCCCCCACTCTGCCTTTCTCTCCTCTTCCCCTCTTTGCCTTCCTGTCCCCTTTCCCTCCCCTTCCCCTCTCTGTCTTTCCACTTCCCTTCTCTGCCTTCCTCTCCTCCTCCTCCTCCTCCCCCATCTCCACTTTCAGTTCTGACTCACGTGTGGGCTGAATATGGTGGGGGGGGAGGGGAGGGGGTTGCTCTTTCCAGGACACTATAATGAAAAAGAATTTCTTGTTCAGTTTGTCATTTTCCGAGGCGAGGGGAAAGAAAACTTTTATTTAGAGTCAGTTGTTTGATTTTGTGTCTGACTTTTGTGGATTTTTTCTTCTTTGTCTTACTCTTTCTCTTCTCTCTCTCTCTCCCTCTCTCAATCTCTCTCTCCTCTCTCTCAATCTCCTCCCTCTATCTATATATCTCTCTCTCTCTATCTCTCTCTCTCTCTCACTCACTCAAACGCCTACCTGACCACTCACTCACTCCCTCTCTTTCCCTCCCTCCCTCTCTCTCCCCCCCCGCCTTTCTCCCTCTCTCTCGCACATACACAACATATTGGCCACTGTTCTCCCTTCGGCCGAAAAATTATTTATTTCGATTCCTTTCTTTCGCCGGTTTCCGATCCTCCCATTTTCGAGAGTCGAAGTACTAGTAGGTTATTGGTGTTGTCATGGGTCCTCCAGCGAGCCCATTCCTCGCTCTCCTTGGGTGTCGATGGCGGAGGACCACTTTGGGATCCTCCTCGGACTCCTCGCATCGCTCCGTGATGTAAGGGGTTCTGTCTCTTTCTTTCTCTTGCTCTCTGTCGCTTTTGTTTTATTTATTTTTTCTCCGTTTCTCTTCTTTCTGTCTGACTTTCTTTGGTCTTTCTCTGTCTTTGTCTGTCTGTCTGCTCTCTCTTCTCTTTTTCTTTCTCCACACACACACACACACCACACACACACACACACACACACACACACACACACACACACACACACACACACACACACACACACACACACACACACACACACACACACACACACACATCATACACACACACACACACACACACACACACACACACACACACACACACACACACACACACACACAACATATATATAATATATATATATATATATATATATATATATATATATATATATATATATATATATATATTATATATATATATATGTATGTATGTATGTATACATATATACAGAGCGAGAGATAGATAGATAGATAGAGATAGAGATAGAGAGAGAGAGAGAGAGAGAGAAGAGAGCGAGAGAGAGGGATTACTA
>NW_020871653.1:228656-231156 GCF_003789085.1 Penaeus vannamei | reverse complement strand
TCAATGATATTCAACTGGAATTAATTTCAATCTCCTTTCTTTATACATTAATTCACCTAATTACCATATTTATTCATTTATTAATCACCTTGATTACCATTTTGATTGTCTATTTATCAATTCATCTATTTCCCTACTGATCTATGTAGCTATCTATTTATCTATCTATCCATCTATTTTTATCTATTTTTCTCTGTTTGCTCCTTGGAAGATGATAGAAAGGCCAAGAGAGGAATCTTAATGGAGCGTGTGAGAGCGAAGAAAAAATTAAAGAACCAATTTCAATCTCAGTCTCTTTCGTGTGATTGAAATCATATTTTTTTATTATTTTTTAGATTCTAGCTTTCTTTTTTCTTTATTTTTTCCTTTCTTTTTTCTTTCTTTGTTCTTTATTTTTTTCTTTATTTTTTCTTTATTTTGTCTTTCTTTTTCATTTATTGTGTTATTTTGATTGGGTGATTTTTTATTTTGTTTTTGTATTATTTTTCATCGTGTATTTTTTTCTTTCTTTTACTTATCTTTGAAAGATAAATTTATTTCGAAGGAATGGATTTTAGACGAAAAAAATCGAAACTCACGGAGAGAAAGACATAAAAAACGAAAGAAAATGGAAAATGAAGAAAGAAAAAAGATACCTGATGAATGAAATGACAGAGAAAAAGTAAATAACAGATAAAAGAATATCAAACAAAAAATCTAAAACTTTAGAATTCATAAAGAAAAGAAAATGAAAAGAAGGGAAGAGAGAGAGAGAGAGAGAGAGAGAGAAGAGAGAGAGAGAGAGAGAGAGAGAGAGAGAGAGAGAGAGAGAGAGAGAGAGAGAGAGAGAGGAGAGAGAGAGAGAGAGAGAGAGAGAGAAGAGAGAAAGAGAAATGACAAGATAAAGATAAAGAGAAAGAGAGGTAGCAATATAACGTAAAATATATAGATAGATAGATAGATAGATAGATAGATAGATAGAGAGAGAGAGAGAGAGAGAGAGAGAGGGAGAGAGAGATCTGCTGATGAAGAGACACCAAGGAAGACACGCTGACTCACTGGTCGCTTAATCAACCAATCGTGACGTATCTTGTCATCTCAGACGCCGGGCTAACTTCCCTCGCTCGTCGCCGTGTCAGTTGGCTTCGGGCAGTTGACGAGGGGAGATGTCTTGTGCGCGCTTTGTTTATTTTTTTTTTATCGTTTTTTTTTCTTTCTTTTTCGTGTGTGCGTGAGCGGGTTCTTTTGTTATCTTTTCTTTCCTGATCTTTGTCTTACCTGGTTGTATTTTTTTGTGTGTATTTCTACAAGCTTGTCTTTCTTTCCTTTTTGTATGCATGTCTGTCTGTTTGTCTGTCTGTCTGTCTGTCTGTCTGTCTGTCTGTCTGTCTGTCTCTCTCTCTCTCCCCTCTCTCCCTCTCCTTCACCGTCCCTCTCCCTTTCTCTCTTTCACCGTCCCTCTCCCTCTCTCTCTTTTTCACCGTCCCTCTCCCTCTATCCTCTCCTCTCTCTCCTTCACCCGTCCCTCTCCCTCTCTCTCTTTCCGTTCCCTCGTCTTTTCCCTCTCCCTCTCCCTCCTCTCTGTTTTTCATTTGTCCCTCTCCCTCTATCCTCTCCCTCTCTCCTCCTTCACCGTCCTCCACCTCTATCCTCTCCCTCTCTCTCTTTCACCGCCCCTCTCCCTCTCTTTCTTTCACCGCCCCTCTCCTCTGTCCTCTCCCTCTCTCTCTTTCACCCCTCTCCCTCTCTCTCTTCACCGTCCCTCTCCTTCTCTCTCTTTCACCCGTCCCTCTCCCTCTCTCTTCTTTTTCATCGTCCCTCTCCCTCTCTCTTTTTCATCGTCCCCTCTCCCTCTCTCTCCTTCACCGTCCCTCCACCTCTATCCTCTCCCTCTCTCTCTTTCTCACCGTCCCTCTCCCTCTCTCCTTCGTACCAAGCCCTCCACAATTTTCCATGTATTCAGCATGTGAAGTCTACCTGAAGGCTCTCATCTAAACCACAGCTATTGCCAGCGTTCCCATGCAAATCCGGTGTCATAATCGCCAAATGTCCGCCCAGAGAGAGCTGGCCGAATACAAAACAAAACCACAGTGGTAGTCGGTGGAGAGGCTCGGGCTCTTCTCTCTCCTCTCTCTTTTTCTATCTATCTATATATTATCTATCTATCTTTATTTCTCTCTCTCTCTCTCTTCTTTCTCTGTCTGTCTGTCTGTCTGTCTGTCTCTCTCTCTCTCTCTCTCTCTCTCTCTCTCTCTCTCTCTCTCTCTCTCTCTCTCTCTCTCTCTCTCTCTCTCTCTCTCTCTCTCTCTCTCTTTTCATACTTCACCTCCTCTTCAGACCGGCCCTCAGAGCTTCTCTCTTTCTCTCTACCTACATCGTCTTTTAAAGCAGCCTTCGTGGCTCCTCTCATCCTTTTCCTCCTTCAGGTCACCCTTTTTTACCTTTTCTCCTCTTTTCCCTCCCCTCAATGGAGCTCTCAACCTTCCCTCCCTAAAATCAACTCATAAACTTCCCTCCCTCC
>NW_020871653.1:213058-223556 GCF_003789085.1 Penaeus vannamei | reverse complement strand
CTTCGAGACATCTTTTTACTTGCTTTCTTTATCTTATACCTCTTCTCCTTTTTTAACCTCCCATTCTTCTCCTTATTCCCCTTTCTCCTTCCCACTTATCCTTTACTTTTGTTCCCACCTTTCACTCATCTCACCTTTTATCTCATATTCTCTTCTACCTCTCCTTATTCCCCATTCCCTTACTCCCCTCTTCGCATGCCTTCTCTGTCTTTACTCCTTCGTTTCCCTATTTTCCCTTTTATATTTCCTCTCTCCCTACCTCTCTCTTTCTTCTTTTCCCCCTTTCCTATCTTCTTCCTCTCTCTCCCCCTCCCTTTTTCATCCCTTTTATCATCCTCCTCTCCCGTTTATATTCTCCTTCCCCTATGTCTCCCCATCTCCCCTTCCCCCCAATTTCACTCCTCTCTCACCCTTCTCCTCTTTATTCTCCCGTCCTTCCATGTCCCTTACCTCCATCCTTCACCCTTCCCCTTCTCACTCCTTATCACCCTCTACCCCTTCTTCCTTTCATTCTTGTCCTCGTTCCTCTCTCATTTCTTATCACCCCTCTATCCCTCCCTTCCTTTTATTCCTCCCCTCCCCTCCCCTTTCCCACCCTCCCCCCCACTCCCGTCCCCCCTCCAACCTCCTCCTCCTTATCTCCCCCTTAGCAGACGGGTGTTGGCTCGAGGGGAGGGGGAGGGAGGAGGGAAGGGAAGGGGGGAGGGGAGGGAAGGGGAGGCAGGGGAGGGGGGAGGGGGTCTTCAAGATATCTTGTGGGGTCGATGTCCGTCTTGGCGTTGGGAGAAGAGCTTTTTGTTGTTGTTGTTGTAGTTGTTATTATTATTAACTCATTATGTAATTTATTATTGTTATTATTATTATTATTATTATTATTATTATTATTAATTGTTATTATTATTGTTGTTATCATTATTATGTTTATTATTATTATTTACTATTGTCAATTACCATTATCATTTTATTGTATATTATCATCATCCTCATTATCATCATTATTATTGTTATTATCACCATTATTATTGTCATTATTAGTATTATTGTTATTATCAATATTTTTTTATTGTTATTACTATCATTATTGTTACTATCTTTATCGTTTTCATTATCATCATAATTATCATTATATTCATTAAAATTATCATTATTATTATCCTCATTATTTTCTTTACTACCATCATTATCATTATCCCCCTATTATTATCATTATCATCAAATTCTTTTTACTAATCTTTCCCTCCCTCTCTTCTCCCTTTCATTTCTCATCTATAACCTTTTTTTTACTCTTCATCTCTCCTCTCTTTATTTATTTTTTCTTTTAACCTCGTTCGCCTCTCTTCGTTTTACCTCTTCTGGGAAATTGCCGAGAAAAAGTAGTGTTTACGATGACGGAAAAGTTTTCATAAGAACAAAAGATGAGAATGTTTTTTTTTTTTTTTTTTTTTTTCTCTTTTCTCTTCCTTTCTTTCTGTTTTTTTTGTTTCCTGTCTTTTTCTCTCTTTCTCTTTCTCTCTCTCTCTCTCTCTTTCACTCTTTCTCTCTCTCGCTCTCTCTCTCTCTCTCTCTCTCTTCTCTTCTCTCTCTCTCTCTCTCTCTCTCTCTCTCTCTCTCTCTCTCTCTCTCTCTCTCTCTCTCTCTCTCTCTCTCTCTCTCTCTCTCTCTCTCTCTCTCTCTCTCTCTCTCTCTCTCTCTCTCTCTCTCTCTCTCTCTCTCTCTCTCTCTCTCTCTCTCTCTCTCTCTCTCTCTCTCTCTGTCTCTCTCTCTCTCTCTCTCTCTCTCTCTCTCCAATAAATGACAGAGCAAACACGTCCATAATATGAAAACTTTTCACTCGTAGAACAAGTGAAACATTGCAACAAGAGAACAAATGAAAAATAAAGTTTGCAATGATACAGGAAGAAAAAAAACAACAGTAGAGGAAATGATAAAAAATAGATTCTTTGCAATGATACAGGGAGTTAAAATACAATAACAAAATTTTCGTAGTAACATGGGAAACAAATATGCCATAACTTGCAATAACTGAAACTTTGAAACATTTTTATGTCAGTTCTTATGCTAAATACGCCTCGCAAAAGATAAAGTATTTTTCGGTGAGGTTCTTGTGTGTCGTAACTTAACCCTGAGTATCTGTATTCGGTGTAACTTCCTCTCATCTTTATTCAATTATCTACTTTTATGTCTTCGTTTAAGTTTTTTTTTATTTATTTATTTATTATTTATTTATTTTGTCTAAGTTTGTCGGTCTTTATGTTTTTTTTTGTTCTATCTTTGTTCTGTTGTGGGATTTTTTTTTATTATTGTCTTGTGTCTATTTGTGTATGTCTGTCTGTTTCTTTATCTGTCTTTTTGTTTGTCTCTATCTATGTTTCTTCGTCTGTCTATTTGGTTTTCTCTTTCTTCTGTCTCTTCTATGTATAAGTCTGCGTATCTCTGCTTACGTTTTTTTTATTTTATTATTTTTTTAATCTATCTATCTTTCTCCTTTTATCAACCTCCCCCAAGATGTTTATCTATTAACTAATATGCCCCTCTCTTCTTCCCAAGATTCCTCTCTCTCTATCTATCTCTGTCATTCTCTCTCTCTCTCTCTCTCTCTCTCTCTCTCTCTCTCTCTCTCTCTCTCTCTCTCTCTCTCTCTCTCTCTCTCTCTCTCTCTCTCTCTCTCTCTCTCTCTCTCTCTCTCTCTCTCTCTCTCTCTCTCTCACTCTCCTCTTCTCTTCTTCCTCCTTCCCCTCTTCTTCTACAACCCCAAATAGGGCGAAAAAAGAAAAGAAAGAGAGAGAGTGAGAGAGAGAGAGAGAGAGAGAGAGAGAGAGAGAGAGAGAGAGAGAGAGAGAAGAGGAGAGAAGAGGAGAGAGAGAGAGAGAGAGAGAGAGAGATAAATAGATAGATAGATAGATAGATAGATAGATAGATAGATAGATAGAGAGAGAGAGAGAGAGAGAGAGAGAGAGAGAGAGAGGAGAGAAAATACATTAACTTAACGTGAATAAGACCCAGGAGACGTGAGCGAGAATGATTCCTTGTATCTGTTGCGTAATGGGATAAAATACAGTGACCCGCGTTGTGGTGTGGGATGGTGTGATGCCGTATGGTGTTGTATGGTGTCGTATCAATGTGATGTGCGGTATCAGTGTGGTGTGGTTTTGGTGCGGTATGGTGTATGTTTAGTGTGGTATGGTGCGGTATTGTAAGGTGTGTGTTAGTGTGGTTATGTTGCGTATTGTTGTGGTATGGTGCGGTATGGGTTACGTATAGTGGTATGGTGCAGTATAGTGTGGTATTGGTGTATGTGTGTATGGTGTAGTATTAGTGTGGTATAGTGTGGTATGTGTAGTATCAGTGTGGTATGTGCGGTATGGTGTAGGCAGTGTGGTATTGTGCGATTTAGTATGAAATTGTGTATAGTGTGTGGTATGATGCGGTATGGCATCAGTGTGGTATGGTGCGCTTTGTATTTAGTATTAGAGTGGTATTGTGTGGTATGGTGCATTTTGGTATAGTATTAGAGTGGTATTATGGTACGATTTAATACAGTATGATAAAGCAGTGTGGTATTATACGGTATGGTATGGTAACAAATTCCTCCCGTGCATATAAGAAAGAACACAGGAGCTATGGTATTGTCTGGTATGGTATGAGTGTAGAACAAAGGAGCTATGGTATTGTCTGGTATGGTATGAGTCTGGTATAGTGCAGTATAAGGTTACCAGCACTCATACCAAAGAAGATAAGGAGGAAGGACTAGCGTGAAAGATATACTTTTGTGGTATGAGTGTAGAACAAAGGAACTGTGGTATTGTCTGGTATGGTATGAGTCTGGTATAGTGCAGTATAAGGTTACTAACACTCATACCAAAGAAGATAAGGACGGAGGACTAGCGTGAACAGATATACTTGTGTGGAATATGTTATTAGCCTGTGGAATATATCATTAGGGTGTGGTGATATGTGAGAGGGGGGTGGGGGTGTGGGTGCGGGTGGGGGTGGGTGGGGTGGGGGTGGATCAATACTGTGTCTACCTTGAGTGCGTTAGTTTGTCGGTTTTGGAGAGGTGTTGCATATTTTTTTTCTTTTTTTTTCATAGGTTTATATTTTATTTATTATTATTATTTTTATCATTATTATTATTATTATTATTATTATTATTATTATTTATTATTATTATTATTATTATTATTATTATTATTATTATTATTATTGTTGTTGTTGTTGTTGTTGTTGTTATCATTGTCATTACCATTATTGATATTTTTGTTATCATGATTATTGATATTATCATTATCATTTATTATCATCATCATCATCATCATCATTATATCCTCATCATCATCATCATTATCATCATTATTTATTATTATTATTATTATTATTATTATTTATTATTTATTTATTTTTATTATTATTTATTTTATTATTATTATCATCATTATTATTATTATTATCATATCAATATTATTATTATCATATTATTTATCATCATCATCATCATTATATTTATCATTATTTTATCATAATTATCATTATTATCATATCTTATATCATTAATAATTATCATTATTTCATATTATTATCATTACCTTATTTTTAACTATCATTATTGGTATCCCTATTGTTATCACCATTAGTATAATCATCATTATTATCATAATAATTATCATTATCCCTATTTTTATTATCTTTATTTCATTTTTTTGTAGGTAAGCCATTACTCACACGGATACACCATACAATACCTACAACATCCCAAAATATCTTCGTTCGAAAATACATTTACGGTCTGACCAACGCTGTATCCAGTGTATATAATGCAGAAAATGTTGAATTAATACATTCTCTCTCGCTCTCTTTTTTTTTTTTTTTTTTTTTTTTTTTTTTTTTTTTTTTTTTTTTTGCAACTGCCGTTTTGAGTTCTGAATAATTTGCACGATTACTTGGCATCGATGCTTTTGATATTGTGGATAGTTATTTATGTACGAGATACGCGTTTTAGATGAAGTTTATAAATACTTCGTGAAATGATTTTTTTTTTACCTTCGCCAAGTATACGGTGTTTTTTGTTCATTGTTTCATGTGAACGAAAAGAAGCGAGAAAAGAATAAGAGGTATAGATAGATGGATGGATGGACAGATATAGGTAGATAGATAGATAGATAGATAGATAGATAGAGAGAGAGAGAGAGAGAGAGAGAGAGAGAGAGAGAGAGAGAGAGAGAGAGACGAGAGAGCGAGAGAGGAGAACGAGAGAGAGAGAACGAAAACGAGAGAGAACGATAGAACGAGAGACAACGATAACGAGAAAACGAGAGAGAACGAAAACGAGAGAGACAAACAGACAGACAAAAAGTTACAAAAAAATAAGACTGATAACAAAAAAAAAGAAAAAAGTCCAAACAGCTTTCATGACACATCGATTCTGCATTACAGACAGCTTACATGTTCAAATGACTGTGAAATGCCAGGCGACTGACGCAGTGTTACAGCCAGAGGCCAAGCTACAGCTGTACCAGAGCGAAGGGGGAAGTGGGAGAGGAAGAGAGAATAAGCGAGAGAGACGAAAGGGGAAGTGGGAGAGAGGATACAGAATAGGAGAGAGAGGAGAAAGGGGGAGTGGGAGAGGATACAAGAATAGGAGAGAGAGGAGAAAGGGGAAGTGGATGAGGAAGAGAGAATAAGCGAGAGAGAAGAAAGGGGGAGTGGGAGAGGATACAAGAATAGGAGAGAGAGGAGAAGGGGAATGGGTGAGGAGTAAGCGGAGAGAGATGGGAGAGGAAGAGAGAATAAGGGAGAGAGGAGAAGGGGAAGTGGGAGAGGAAGAGAATAAGGAGAGAGAAGAAAGGGAAGTGGAGAGAAGAGAGAATAAGCGAGAGAGAAGAAAGGGGAAGTGGGGGAGGATATAAGAATAGGAGAAGGAGAAGGGGGAAGTGGGAGAGGATGAGAGAATAAGCGAGAGAGAAGAAAGGGGAAGTGGATGAGGAAGAGAGAATAAGCGAGATGAGAAGAAACAGGAAGTGGGGAGGATACAAGAATAGAAAAGAGAGGAGAAGGAGAAGTGGGAGAGGATGCGAGAATAAGCGAGAGAGAGAAGGGGAGTGGAGAGGAAAGAGATGAGAGAGAAGAAGGGGAAGAGAAGAAAGAAAGGAGGGAGCTAGAAGAGTGAGAGAGTTGAAGAAAAAAATAATATGTAGGGAAAAGTATGTAGGACACAGAAAATTTAAAGTGATTTTTTTTTTGAAGAGTTAGATAAATGCAGTAAGCATAGGACGGGTATAAATAGACGAGTAAAATTAGAAATGTCAACATTTACATTCTACCCAGACATTACTCTCTCCTTTTCTACGTTGGATACACATACCTAGCCACATACGCACACACATACACACACATATACACATGTACAAACATATACACACACGCGCACAAACACACACAAGCAGCAACACACACACACACAGATATATCAATCTTTTCATTTCTCTGCCGCTGTCTCTGTCTGTCTGTCTGTCTGTCTCTCTCTTTCTCTCGCTCTCTCCTTCCACCTTCCCACCCTCTCTCTCTCTATTTTTATCTATCTTCTCTATATTCTGTCTACCTATCTATCCATCTATCATCTATCCATCCATCCATCTATCTATCTATTTAATATCTATCTATCTATCTATCCATCCTATCTATCTATCTATCTGATCATCCATCCATCCATCCATCCATCCATCCATCCATCCATCCATCCATCCATCCATCCATCTATCTATCATCTCATTCACAGATACCCTAATTTCAGTAAACACACGAGCACGTTACTCCCCTCCTTCTACACATGAAATATGTATGGATTTATGTATATTTATGCGGTACTGTAGTGAAAAAAAATAATACACGCTCAGTCGAAGAGTTATATAACACACCAAAGGCATATATGTATGTTGGTGATCCTTCCTAATTTCTGTAGTCTGGAGAATATATTTTTTCTTGTGGTACCAAATGGTGCTGAGAAGGTCGTATTATTTTATTTATTTTTTTATGTATAAGGGCGTGTGGATGTGTGGGATGTTATTATTTTTTTATTATGTATAAGGGCGTGTGGATGTGTGGATGTTATTGTTTTTTTATTTATGTATAAGGGCGTGTGGATGTGGGATGTTATTTGTGTATCTGTGTATCTGTTGGTTATGGATATGCGTATTTATACAATCTGTTTGGTTATTTGTCTGTCTGTCTGTCCCTGTTTATATGTCTATATGGGGAGGGATGAAGATGGGATAAGTAGAGAGAGAGAGAGAGAGAGAGAGAGAGAGAGAGAGAGAGAGAGAGAGAGAGAGAGAGAGAGAGAGAGAGAGAAGAGAGAGAGAGATAGAGAGAGAAGAGAGAGAGAGAAGAGAGAGAGGAGACACCAAAAATAATGAAAAACACAAAAACTATATTATATCTATCTATCCACCCTCTCTCTCTCTCTCTCTCTTCCCCCTCCCCCCCTCTCTCTCTCTCTCTCCTCTCTCTCTCTCTCCTCCCTCCCTCCCTCTCTCTCTCTCTCTCTACACACACACACACGCAGGCACAAACACACACACACATACACAACACCGCTGCTCTATGAAAAGCACAAGCTGAGCCCTGCCTCCCCCCCCCCCCCCCAAAGGTCCGGACGAAACCCCCCTCAGGCTGTTACCGCGCGCCATCTGTTCCCTAGCCAGTCCTTCCTTGGCAATATTTCTCATATGTAAATGGAAAACTGCGCTCTGTTATTTCCCTTCTAGCGTGGCTGGCCAAAGGGCAGGTCAGGTTGTCTTGGGGTTTCCAAAGGTCGGGGTCGTAAGACATATATAAAAAAAGTGAAATGGTTTTCCCTGGTCTTGTCTTTACGTAACTCGATTTTACCTTTACTTTGTCTAAGCTGAAGGGTAGTGACCTTACTAAGAATATGCAAGTGTAAGTTCGAGACCCTATCTATCTCTTAAATTCTTGGCAATTAATATCCTATGACATTATAGAGGAATTTCTTTGCATAACAAAAAGGTTCTTATATTTTCTCGTTATTTCAATCTTCCTTACTTATTTTACTGGACTTAAATAAACAAATTTCCTTCTACCGACCTTCGCTTCACTTATTCCTCCAAGATTTAAATTTTCCTAAAATAAAAAACTGCTTCTTTATTTTGATTCCTTAATTTATTCTAATGGATTTGAACAGTATTATAGGTAGTTTCCAAAATTCCATGAGAAAATATAATAAAGAATCTAAAAAAATACTGTAGTTGATCAAACATGACGTCACGGCTGAACTTTGCTGTCATAACATAGACCGGAATATACTGAAAGACCGAAGCTAGGATCAATTCAGTATCTTTGCATTTTGCTGTTAAATCAACCCACTAAAAGTTCTTATTCCATCAGTATCTTACCATTTGCAGTGTGCGTTTGCTGTTTGCTGTTAAATCAACCCACTAAAAGTTCTTATTCCAACTAAAATGACGTTTTAATCCTAATAAATGAACGTTTGTGATACTACTAAAAGGACATTTGTAATACTACTAAAAGAACGTTTATGATACTACATAAAGAATATTTGTAATACTACTAAAAATTAGTGGTAATACTAGAAGACATTAATACTGCTAAAAGACATCTACTATTATACTAACATTTATGATACTACACAAAAAGAACGTTATCATGTTAAAGAACGTTCTTAGTCAACCGAATATATAGTACATTAATTAAGGTCTCTGCGCTTTATTAACAAGATTTAGTAATTTATCATCTATGTCACTCATTCGTTAATTTACCATGATTCTGATGTATCGGAATCACCATAGAAAAGAAATAAAGACGAGAAAACAATGATAATGAGTTCGTGCTGAAACTTACAATATATGAATAAATAAGAATAGTACACAAAGAAATAGATTAATAAACAAATAGGAAAGACGCCATGTTTTGATGAAAGTATCCAGACGTCAAAATAGAGAAAGAAAAATATCGTATATCCTAACTCAAACAAACTTTCCGTCACCTTATTTCAAAATAGAATTGCGATCTTCCTTCTAACATTTCTCTCTCTCTCTCTCTCTCTCTCTCTCTCTCTCTCTCTCTCTCTCTCTCTCTCTTTCTCTCTCTCTCTCTCTCTCTCTCTCTCTCTCTCTCTCTCTCTCTTCTCTCTCTCACTCTCTCTCTCTCTCTCGTCTCTCCTCTCTCTCTCTCTCTCTCTCTCCTCTCTCTCTCTCTCTCTCTCTCTCTCTCTCTCTCTCTCTCTCTCTCTCTCTCTCTCTCTCTCTCTCTCTCTCTCTCTCTCTCTCTCTCTCTCTCTCTCTCTCTCTCTCTCTCTCTCTCTCTCTCTCTCTCTCTCTCTCTCTCTCTCTCTCTCTCTCTCTCTCTCTCTCTCTCTCTCTCTCTCCTCTCTCTCTCTCTCGCTCTCTTTCTGTCTGTCGTTGTATGTCTGTCTCTCTCTCTTTTTTTTCTTTCTCTCTCCTTCCTCTCCTCTCTCTCTCTCTCTCTCTCTCTCTCTCTCTCTCTCTCTCTCTCTCTCTCTCTCTCTCTCTCTCTCTCTCTCTCTCTCTCTCTCTCTCTCTCTCTCTTTCTGTCTTTGTATGTCTGTTTCTCTTTCTTTCTTTCTCTCTCCTTCCTCTCCCTCTCTCTGTCTCTCTCTTTTCTCTCTCTCCATCCCTTCCACTCTCTCTGTCTCTTTCTTTTTATCTCTCTCTCTCTCTCTATGTCTCTCTCCCTCCCTCCCTCCCTCCCTCCCTCCCTCAATCCCTCTCCCTCCCTCTCCCTCTCCCTCCCTCTCCCTCCCTCCTCACTCCCTCCTGATCTGGGTACGAAGATCAGCGTAGCAACAGAAGACGGGCCAACACGAAGCTGCAGTGATGTTGCAGTAGCATTTCTAGCATCTGTTTCCACCTGGTTGACTTCTTTCGATTGCCGCTGAGTCCGGTTGGGTCGGAGAGAGAGCACGGAGCGATAGAGGTATCTGTGGTTGAAATAGGTTTAGGTTTTTATCTTATTTTTTTTTTATTTTTTTTATTTTTTTTTGATTTGTTTGTTTTATTGTTTTGTTGTTGAAAAGGGGTGTGGTTTTATTATTTTGTCTTTTTTATTTTGTTTTGTTTGTTTTATTGTTGTTGTTAGGTGAGGTTTTTTATTTTTTTATTGTTTTGTTTTGTTTTGTTTTGTTTGTTTTATTGTTGTTGTTGTTGTTGTTGTTATAGGGGTTTTATTTTATTGTATTGTTTTTTTTTATTTTGTTTTGTTGTTTTTTTGTTGTTGTTAGGGGTGAAGTTTTTATTTATTATTGTTTTTTTTTTTTTTTGTTTTGTTTGTTTTATTGTTGTTGTTGTTATAGGGGTGAAGGTTTCTTTTATTTATTGTTTTTTTATTTTGTTTTGTTTGTTTTATTGTTGTTGTGGGTTTTGTTTATTGTTTTTATTGTTATCGTTGTTATAGGGGTGTAGGTTTCTGTTTGATTTTATTGTTTTTTTTTATTTAGTTTGTTTGTTTA
>NW_020871653.1:190558-208058 GCF_003789085.1 Penaeus vannamei | reverse complement strand
TTGTATGCTGTTAATTTCATTTTTCCTTTGTGTATTTTGTATTTTGTATTTTTCCTTTATTTTTTCCGTCGTGTATTGTATGCTGTTAATTTAATTTTTTTTATTTTATTTTTCCTTTAATTTTTCCGTGTGTATTATGCTGTTAATTCATTTTTCCTTTGTGTATTTTGTATTTCCTTTATTTTTTCCGTTGTGTATTGTATGCTGTTAATTTCATTTTTCCTTTGTGTATTTTGTATTTTGTATTTTTCCTTTATTTTTTCCGTTGTGTATTGTATGCTGTTTATCTCATTTTTCCTTTGTGTATTTTGTATTTTGTATTTTTCCTTTATTTTTCCGTTGTGTATTGTATGCTGTTTTATTTTTCCTTTGTGTATTTTGTATTTTGTATTTTTCCTTTATTTTTCCGTTGTGTAATTGTATGCTGTTTATTTCATTTTTTCCTTTGTGTATTTTTGTATTTTTCCTTTATTTTTCCGTTTGTGTATTTGTATTTTGTATTTCCTTTATTTTTCCGTGTGTATTGTATGCTGTTTATCTCATTTTTCCTTTGTGTATTTTGTATTTTATTTTCCTTTATTTTTTCCGTTGTGTATTTTCGTCGTGTATTGTATGCTGTTAATCTCATTTTTCCTTTGTGTATTTTGTATTTTGTATTTTTCCTTTAATTTTTCCGTTGTGTATTGTATGCTGTTAATCTCATTTTTCCTTTGTGTATTTTATTATTTTTTTTTTTTCCGTATTGTATGCTGTTAATTTTTTTCCTTTGTGTATTTTGTATTTGTATTTTCCTTTATTTTTTCCGTATTGTTGCTGTTAATTCATTTTTTCCTTTGTGTATTTTGTATTTTGTATTTTTCCTTTAATTTTTCCGTCGTGTATTGTATGCTGTTAATTTCATTTTTCCTTTGTGTATTTTGTATTTTTCCTTTATTTTTTCCGTTGTGTATTGTATGCTGTTAATATTTTTTTATTTTGTATTTTATTTTTCCTTTAATTTTTCATTGTATGCTGTTAATCTCATACCCGCGTCCGTTGCTGTTCAAGGAAAGGTTAACTTTAACTTTCAATTTCGTTTTGATATTGCTTCGGAGCCCAATGTTATATCCAGTTTAATGAAACGGGCACATGGATTTAATCTTTAATCTTTTTTTATTGTCATTATTTTTTTTAGTCTATTGTTCACCTCAAAAACTATATTCCGTTGAGAATGCTGTTTTTATTTTGTTTATTTTGTTTATCTTCTTTTATTATATTATTATTATTATTATTTATTTTTATATTATTATTTATCATATTATTATTATTATATTATTATATTATTTATTATTTTTATATTATTATCATTATTATTGTATTTTTTTTCCTATTCTGTTTTTTCTTGTTTTCTTTATTTATTTATTTTACTATTATTGTCTTTGTTTGTATTATCATTATTATTTAATTATATATATATATTTTTTTGTCAACTGTATCCCTCAAAAGCCATATTAAATTGCTGAGAATGCTGCTTTTCGTTATATAAAATAAGCTTGAGTGTAGACATATGATTACATTGCAATGGAATGGTCGTGTCTTATCAGCATATGCAATGAATGTCTCTTTGCTTTCATATGATAATTAATTCATATTTCGTTGTCTGTTTGCTTTTCTCACAATGTTATCTAAGTCACTGGCGCTTTGGCGAAATACAAGACTTATGAGATTACACTTTAGAAAGCTCATACCGGTTTTATTGTGTAATGATTATATATTACGATTTCTGGTCTATTTTGAGAACGTCATTCTTTTAACGTAAATATTGCATCGTTGCTATTGTGTCGACTGATATTTACCTTTCCAGATTATTGATGTTTTCATTTTTCAAACCTGAAGGTCGCATTTTTTTCTGACCAAGTAAATATGAATGAAATATAATATTGAAGAAAGATATGATACAGAATGGAATATACTTTTGACTGGCGATTGAAGTTCCGCCTTGCGTTGAGGTTTCAGGAAAATGAGAGCGAGGGAGAGGTGAGGAAAGAAAGGGAGAGGGAGAGGGAGAAGGAGGGGAGAGGGAGAGGAGAGGAGAGGGAGAGGGAGAGGGAGAGGGAGAGAGAGGAGAGGGAGAAGGAGAGGGAGAGGGAGAGGGGAGAGGTGTGGAAAGAAAGGAGAGGGAAGAGGGAGAGGAAGCGGGAAAGGGAGAGAGAGAGTTAGAGGGAAATGGAAAGGGAAGGGAAGAGGGAGAGGTATGGAAAGAAAGGGAGAGGGAGAGGGAGAGGAAGCGGGGAAGGGAGAAAGAGGTTGAGAGGGAAATGGAAAGGGAAGGGAAGAGGAAGAGGGATAGATGGACAAGGAGAAGGAGAGGGGAGAGGAAGCGGATAGAGGAGGAAAGAAAGGAAGAGGGAAAGAGAGACAGAGAGGACAGGAGGAAAGGGAAAGGGAGGGTAAGAAGAGAAGCAGAGAAGGAGAGAAAGATAAGGAGAGCGAAAAGGGAATGTGAGAAACGGAGAGGTTACAAGGGGATGGGAAGAGAATTAGAGGGAGAGGATGAGATGAACAGAGAGATAGGATAGGGAGAGAAGGAGAAGGGAGAGAAGAAGGGAGGGAGGAAGAGGATGAGGGACACAAACACACACACCAAAGACACTAAAACAACCTCCCTCTCCCCCCCCCCCAACCCCAACACTCTCACTATCCAACCCCCACCCACCCCGACATCCCCAGAAAGCTTAAATTAACAGACATACCAAAACCAAACACACAGCCATACCAAACCCCACACCAGCAAAAACCAACCCCATCACTCGAGAATGTCACACTCAACCCCCATTAATTCAAAAGACATTTAACATCACCTAATACCCACTTTACACGCCCCATTAATCCTTAACAAACCCCATTCACATCTACCATTCACAACCACGGAGAGAAACCAGGAATCAAGTTATTGTTGAAGGGATTACGTCATTCATCCACCAGCGGCTCTCAGAATAGAAATGGAACGAGAGGATTAAATGTTATTGCTGGATATAAATACTCGTCGGGAGGGGGGAATAATAAATCATTTTGTAGTTTTACAGTAAATATTTATTGAGATGTGAGAACAGTAATATTTCTTCATATTCAGTAATATTATTGTAGTATTTACATAAAACGTCACAGATAATTACGCTGTATTCAGACAATTGTATTAAATTAGATATTGCTCTCATGCATCGATGACTTGCAAAAGGAGAGTAAGGGAACAGGGAGAGAGAAAGAGGGAAGAAAAAGGAGAGAGAGGGAAAGGATATGGGTGGAAGAAAGAAGAGGAACAGGAATGTTTTACACAAATATACGCATATCGATGTATATATATATATATATATATATATATATATATATATATATATATATATATATATATATATATATATATATATATGTTTTACATAAAAGAGTGAGAGAGAGACAGAAAGAGAGAAAACGAAGAAACAGAGAGAGAAGAGAGACTGGGAGAGTATCATTTCGCGAATTCCTAACGCGTGCCGAAGAATGTGAAAAAAAAACGGGTTCAGTGACCTCATCTCGCGTTGCAAAGGTGATCAATCATTGCAGGATTAATCACTCACACCGTGTACGCCCGCGGAAAAAATAGAATAATTGACTGCCTTATCTTAATTGAATCTGACGCAGGTATAAAGTCCGTTCACTGGGTCATAGGGATACATGGCATGTTTTCACGCACATACGGTCGAAACACACACACGCACACGTACACAGACACATATACTCACACACACATACATACACTCATATATACACCCATACTGAAACACACACACACATACACGTACATACACACATACACATACACATACACGCATACACACACATACAGAAACACACACACACACGCATACAGACACACACACACACACGCATACATAAACACACACACACACACACACACACAACACGCATACATAAACACACATACACGTACACACACACACACAGTACACAACACAGACACACACACACGCATACATAAACACATACATACAAGTGCGTTCATGTGCATACGAAGACGATTTAATTCATTATCATTAAGTAAGCTATAAACGCTGAAATACACCATCATCATGATTGATACTCTCTCGTTCCCAGCATTCTCTCTCTAGTTTCTTCTCTGTCTCTCTTAATCTTTCGCTCTTTCTCTTTCTTCTTCCATTCGCTTTGGTTTTCTCTCTCTTCCCCTTTCATCTCTCTTCCTTTCTTCTCTTTCTTTCCTATCTCTATCAGCGCTCATCCTCTCTCTCACTCTAAATCTATCTATCTATCTAGTCCGTCTCCCTCCCTCCCTTCCCCTCTCTCTCTCCTTTCTCTCTCTCTCTCTCTCTATCTATCAATCTCTCCCTCTCCCTCTCTCCTCCTTCCCACTTCCCTCTCTCTCTTTCTCCCTCCTCCCCGTCTCTTACTCTCCCTTTCTTTGTTTTTCCCTCTCCCTCTCTCTCTTCCCATCTCTCTCCCTCCCTTCCTCCATCTCTGTTATTTCTCTTCCCATATCCTTTACTCTCCCCCCTTCTCCCACCCTCCTTCCTCCCTCGCTCCTCTCTCATCCTCTCTTCTCCCTCTTCCTCTCTCTCATCTCTCTCTCCTCTCTTCCTCTCCCCCTCTTCTCATCATCTCTCCTCCCTCTCTTCCTCTCCCCCCTCTCTCTCTATCATCTCTTCCTCTTCCTCTCCCCCTCTCTCTCTCTCCTCTCTCCCTCTTCTCCTCTCCCTCTCTCTCATCATCTCTCTCCCTCTCTTCCCTCCCCCTCTCTCTCATCCTCTCCCCCTCTCTCCTTCTCTTCCCCCTCCTCTCTCCCTTCTCCTCTCTCTCCCTCTCTCCTCTCCTCCTCTCTCTCCCTCTCTCCTTTCTCCCCCTCTCTCTCCATCTCTTCCTCTCCCCCTCTCTCCTCTCATCTCTCCTTTCTCCCCCTCTCTCTCCTCTCTCCTCCCCCCTCTCCCTTCTCTTTCTCTCCTCTCTCTCCCTCCTCCTCTCCCCTCTCTCTTTCTCTCTCTCTCCATCTCTCCTCTCCCCCTCTCTCTCATCCTCTTCATCTCTCATCTCTCTCTCCTTTCTCTCCCCTCTCTCTCATCATCTCTCTCCCTCTCTCTCCCCCCCTCTTCCTCATCACCCAGAGGCGCCGCGGAGAGCCATTCATAAAGCGACCATATTGTAGGAACGACGTCAAGACCTGATTTAGGATCCTGATCGTTCTGTCTGATGTTGTTAAAGCGAGGAAATCCGTTTTGAGATTACGTATATGTATGTTGTCTGTCTGTCTGTCTGTCTGTCTGTCTGTCTGTCTGTCTGTCTGTCTCTCTCTCTCTCTCTCTCTCTCTCTCTCTCTCTTCTCCTCTCTCTCTCTCTCTCTCTCTCTCTCTCTCTCTCTCTCTCTCTCTCTCTCTTTTCCTTTGTTACGTATATATATATTTTCTTTTTTTGAATGTTGTTAAGGGCTGGGAGATCATAAATTTTGAGATTGTATGTATGTGTATATATTTTTTTCTTCCTCTATCTTTTCCTATACATACATACATATATATATATATATATATATATATATATATATATATATATATATATATATATATATATATATTATATATATATATATATATATATATATATATATATATATATATATATATATATATATCTCTTTCTTCTTTTTTGTGTTGTTATAGCGGTGGAATCTTCAAGTTTGAGATTAGATGTATATGTATAAGTATAAATTTTTTCTCTCTCTTTTCCTTTCGTTACATATATTTTTTTTTTCTTTTTTATGTGTGTATATATATACAAACACACTCTCTCTCTCTCTCTCTCTCTTCTCTCTCTCTCTCTCTCTCTCTCTCTCTCTCTCTCTCTCTCTCTCTCTCTCTCTCTCTCTCACTCTCTCTCACTCACACACACACACACACACACACACACACACACACAATATATATATATATACTTATAATTTTTTTCTCTTTTTTTTTTTGGGGGGGGGGGCTTGGTTGCTTTTTTCATTTTTTATTTTCGTTCTTAAAGCGAGGGAAGCATCCTTTTTGAGATTAATATACACTCCAAGTATATATATATATATATATATATATATATATATATATATATATATATATATATATATATATATATATATGTCTCCCATTTTCCTTATTTACATATTTTTTTCTTTTGGTCTTGTTTACGTTTTTCCTTTTCTTTTCCGCGTTTTTTTTTTTTCGATAGATGTTTAAAGGTATACTTGATATTTCATTTGTATTCATCTTAATCATTGTTCTTTCTGTTTTTCTCTTATTCTTCTCCGATATTCTTCTTCGCTATGCTTTCACTGGTTTGCACTTGAATCATTCTTTATCTCCTTTCATCTTAGAATATTCTTTTACATCCGTAATGAGACACAGAAATCTTGTCTAAAACGCAAACGTATAAGTATCATTATCATCCTTATTGTTTTTGTTGTTGCTATCATCAGCATTATTATTATTATTATCATTATTATTATTATTGTTATTGTTATCATTGTTATCATTACTATTATTATTACTGATATCATTATTTTTTTCATTATTTTCATCCTTGTTATCATTATCATTCCTATCATCACCATTATTATTATCATCGTCATCATTATTATCATAATTATCTTTACTTCTCAAATTATTAATATTTTCATCCCCACCAACACCATTCATTTCTTCATCTAATCTTTATCTCTCCTTATCAACCTTCATCTATCCCTTCACAAATCTATCCACATCATCATCTAATCTTTATCTCTCACATCAACCTTCATCTATCACTTCACAAATCTATCCACATCATCATCTAATCTTTATCTCTCTTATCACCCTTCATCTATCACTTCACGAATCTATCCATATTACCATCTAATCTTTATCTCTCCTTATCAACCTTCATCTATCACTTCACGAATCTATCGCTATCTACCGTCTAATCTCTATCTGTCTTTATCAACCTTCATCTATCCCTTCACAAATCTATCCACATCATCATCTAATCTTTATCTCTCCTTATCAACCTTCATCTATCCCTTCACGAATCTATCATCATCATCTAATCTTTATCTGTCTTATCAACCTTCATCTATCCCTTCACAAATCTATCCACATTACCATCTAATCTTTATCTATCCTTATCAACCTTCATCTATTCCTTCACAAATCTATCGTTATCTACCATCTAATCTTCATCTCTCTTTATCAACTTCATCTATCACTTCACAAATCTATCCACATCATCATCTATCTTTATCTCTCCTTATCAACCTTCGTCTATCCCTTCACGAATCTATCATCATCATCTAATCTTTATCTGTCCTTATCAACCTTCATCCATCCCTTCACAAATCTTTCCACATTACCATCTAATCCTCATCTATCCTTATCAACCTTCATCTATCACTTCACGAATCTATCGCTATCTACCATCTAATCTTCATCTCTCCTTATCAACCTTCATCTATCACTTCACAAATCTATCCACATCATCATCTAATCTTTATCTGTCCTTATCAACCTTCATCTATCCCTTCACGAATCTATCGTTATCTACCATCTAATCTTTATCTCTCCTTATCAACCTTCATCTATCCCTTCACGAATCTATCCACATCATCATCTAATCTTTATCTGTCTTTATCAACCTTCATCTATCCCTTCACAAATCTATCCACATCATTATCTAATCTCCATCTCTCCTTATCAACCTTCATCTATCACTTCACGAATCTATCGCTATCTACCATCTAATCTCTATCTCTCCTTATCACCCTTCATCTATCACTTCACGAATCTATCCACATCATCATCTAATCTTCATCTCTCCTTATCAACCTTCATCTATCACTTCACAAATCTATCCACATCATCATCTAATCTTTATCTATCCTTATCAACCTTCATCTATCCCTTCACAAATCTATCCACATCATCATCTAATCTTTATCTCTCCTTATCACCCTTCATCTATCACTTCACGAATCTATCGCTCTATCTACCGTCTCTCCTCCCACTGACCTAACGCGAAGCACCCTCTCGTGCCCTACCCAGGTCGTCGTTGGCTGGCTCGTGACCTGTTGTGTGACGGCGTCTTGGGTCGGGGCCACACATCTCCTGAAAGACATGTTCCTCCGTCAGACTCCTGTGTCTTCGGGTCCTCAGGGTCCTCCGCCCCTTCCCTCGGCGGCCGCGCCCTTCCCGGCGTCCAATGCCTCCCAGCCGGTGAAAATGGGCGTGCAGGTAAGTCCTCTCTCTTCTTCTCCTTCCTCCTCTCCTTGTCTTCTCCCTCCTCTCCCTGTCTTCTCCTTCATCTTCTCCCTCCCTCTTCCCTCCTTGCCTCCTCCTTCCTCCTCTCCCTCCTTTCTCCTTGCCTCATCCCTTCCTCTTCTCCCTCCTCCTCCGTCCTCTCCTTCCTCCTCTCCATCCTTCCCTCCTCCTCCTCTCCCTCCCTAACTCTCCCCCCTCTCCTCCTCCTCCTCCTCTCCCTCCCTCCTGTAGAGAAGACCTCGTGGGTGGATAGGTTGGCTGGTCGAGTGATAGATTGATATGTATGTAGATAGATAGATAGATGGATAGATATAGCGATAGATAGAAAGATACCCGCTTGGATAAGTCGATAGATTTAGGTAGATAGGTGGAACGGATTAGTGAATAGATAAATAGATAGATGGATGGATGGAGGATTGCATAGATAGATAGATGGATATAGAGACAGATAGAAAGTTGGTTGGATGAGATTTAGGTAGATAAGGGGAACGGATTGATAGATAGATAAATAGAGAGATAGATAGATGGATGGATAGTTGGATAGATAGATGGATGGGTGGTTGAACAGAAAGATAGATAATATATATATAGATATATAGACAAATAGATGAATAGGTTGGGAGGTAGATAAGTGGGTAGATAGACAGATAGATAAATAGATGAACAAATAGACAAATAAACAATTAAACAAACATATAAGTAGATAGATGGGTACATGAATATATAGAAGACAGATAGATTTATTAATAAAAAAATAGACAGACAGATAGATAACTAAATAAATAGAAGCTACCATGATAGATAGAGAAACAGACAGAAATAGAAAGAGAGATACTTCGCAATATATTCACTTATATTTATTCACGCAGGGTATATACATCATTCATACACGCATTCAAAAACACTAAAGTTATGAGCATAATTTTGCATACAGACAAAAGCAATATTTCACTGAATTTCCTCAAAAGACGAAACGGGTTCACTGAATTTACCAAGACAAATTTAATTACAAGCGTGAAATTATTTCTATATATTATGAATAGAAATTTTGTGGTTGGCTAAATCGAACCTTGATCCGTGCCTTTCAGATTCGTAAATTGGTTTATAATTAATTTCTTTGTATTTTCTCTTCTTTGTTTGTTCATTTTCTTGTTGTTGTTTTATCATTGTCCATTTTCTCGCTTATCTTCTTATTTTCTTTTTTTTTCCTTTTATGCGTTTGTTTATCTGTTTCTTGTCTATTTTCCTAATCTCTCTATCTCTTTGTCTCTATGTCTTTCTTCTGTTTCTTTTTTCTCATCCTTATCTCTCCCTCCTTTTCTTTTCTGTCACTTTCCCTTTTTCTTTCTATTTCTCTTTATCTCGTTTAGTCTTTTCGTGCTTTATATATGCGTACATAGATGTAAACGCACACACACACACACACACACACACACACACACACATACATACATACATACATACATACACACACACACACATAATGATAATAATTATAATATTGATAACGAGAATTATGATAATGATAACAAATTACTAATAATTATAATGGTAATAATAATGATGATAATGATAATTATAATAACAATAATAATAATGATGATGATAATAGTTATGATGATAATAGTAATCCTGAAGATAATAATGATATACATAACAATGATAATGATGATAATAGTAAGTAATAATAATAATAATAATAATTGATGATAATGATAACAGATTAGGTAAGGAAGATAATGATAATAGATAGGATAATGAAGATATTGATAATAGATGTGATAATGAAGATAATGATAAAAATGATAATGTGATAATAGTAATAATAAAAATTATAATAGCAATAATGGTAATTGTAATAATAACAATAGTATAAAACGATAATAATAATGATATCAATATTAGTCTTGATAATAGCAATAATGATAATGATAATAGTGATAATGATGATTATGATGAATAATGATAATGATAATGATGATAATGATAATGATGATAATGATAATGATAATAATTATGATAATAATAATAACAATAAAAAATATGATAATAATATTGATAGTATTGATGATAATGATAGAAATAATATTACTGATAATAATAATGATGATAATCATGATAATGATAATAATAATGGGGAAATAAATGATGAATTATAAAAACAAAAGTACAAAACCAATTTCTCAGCTGAAATGATACCACTTTCACAGAACAGACGATCCCTAATATCTTACCGTCATGAATTGCTCCGAGATAATAGGCAAACGAAGGTCATTAATCCTATTAGCCACAAAGTTACAGATAGTTCGTAAATTACTCCTAAGTTCTGCAGGATTATTTTGAGGCTTAGAGAAGAGGGGAAGGAAAGATTTATTTCGGAGTGTTTCGTGTGTATGAATTTCCAACATGGAGAATATTGAGAAGGTTTTTTTATGATTGTTTTCAATTTCCAGTATAAAGGGATAAACGACGTCTATGATCCATTTATATGAATACACACACACATAAATACACACACACATAACCACACACACACACACAAACCACACACACTCACAAACATAACCACACACACACCACACTCACACATGTTTATTTTTTCTCTCTGTTTACATTACACCAAGAGAACAAAATTCAAATAAATAGTGTTGTTTCACGATACCCTCTACCCCCTCACAACCACCCATCTCTACCCACCCCTCTCCCCACCTCCCATTCCCTTTCCCATCCCCCCCACTAAAACCCCCCATGTCTCCCTCCCTTCTCTCTCTCTCCCCTTCTTTCCACCCAACAACCCTCCCCCCATCTAACACCCCCACATCGCCTTCTCTCTCCCCTTTCAACAAACTCCCCTCTCTCCCACCTCCCCTTCTCTCCCCCCAACAACCCCCCCATCTCTACCCCCCCTACTCTCCCCCCTATCTCTACCCCCTCCCCTTTTCTCCCCACCAACAACCCCCCCCTAACACCCCATCTCTTCCCCCTCCTCTCCACTTCCCCTTCTCTCACCCCCCAACAACCCCACATCTCAACCACCTCCCCTACTCTCCTCCCCCGAACAAATCCCCCTCTCCCCCAACAAATCCCCCATCTAACACCTCCATCTCTCTCCCCGCCCAACATACCCCCCATCTAACACCCTTCTCTCACACCCCAGCTAACCCCCCCCATCTCCCCCACCCAACAAACCCCCCTCTAACACCCCCTTCTCTCACACCCCAACAACCCCCCATCTGTACTCACTCCACTTTTCTCCCCCCCCCCAACAAACCCCCTTCTAACACCCCCATCTCTACCCCCTCCCCTTTTCTCCCCCCCCCCAACAACCCCCCCCCCCCAACAACCCCTTCCCCTCCCCATCTCCCCCCAACAAACACCCCTTCTAACACCCCCATCTCTCCCCCCTCTCTCCCCAGAAACAGGTGTTCGACGCCCCCTTCTTCACCACGTGGTTCTGCACGACCTGGACGGGCCTGTTCTTCCCCATGTACCTCGCGTCCCATCTCTGCTTCAAGAGGGACAAGTCATCCTTGAAGGTCACTCTCAAGGCCATCGCGCAGAACTTCAGGGGACCGCGGAGTGACTTTTGGTAAGGATTTTCTTATTTCTTTTGTTAGTATTATTAATATATATATATATATATATATATATATATATATATATATAGTATATATAATATATATAATATATATATATATATATATGGATATATATATATATATATATATATATATATATATATATATATATAATATATATGTTATATATGATTATATATATATATATATATATATATATATATATATATATATATATATATAATATATATATATATATATATATATATATATATATATATATATATATGTGTATATATATATATATATATATAATATATATACTATATATATATATATATATAATATATATATATATATATATATATATATATATGTATCTATATATATAAATATTTTTTTTTAGGGGGATGAACGATTTTGCCTTTTTATTTCGTTCTTTTTCGTTAATATATTTGAATTTTTTTTCTTCTTCTTGAATGCTTGGATTTAACTCTTTCCTTTATGTTTTTCGTTAATGGTTTTTGAAGAAAAGAGAATATTTCTTTACTAGATTTTCTTTTCTTCATTTCTTCTCTGCCTTTTTCCTTCTCCTCCTTTTCTACTCTGTTCTTTATTTCTTTCTACTATTGTATTTTCTCCATGAGTGACAATATATAATTCGTTGGGAATTTACGTATTGTATGCTGTGTGTACCGTTGTCTCGTGTATGTAATTGTACGTTTTCTTCAATGTGTATGGTAATCGAACATTTGCATATATAATGTGCGTGTATTGTGTGTTGGGTAATCATGTTTGTGTGTGTTTGTGTGTATATGTGTGTGCGTATGTGTGTGGTGGTATGTTTTGGTGTAATGTGTGTGATGTGTGTGTCTGCATATCATGACAAGAAACGCACAGGCATTCCCAATTAATCAGACCGCACGATAGTTGCTTTTTGTACCAAGAACCATCAATGGAATCGGACAATTGCTGCTCGCTTGCCAACCCGAACACGTTCTCCTGAAGTCTCCGTTTTTTTCTCGAACTTCGTTTTTAAGTTTCCGTTTTGAAGTTCGCTTTTTTTTTTTGAAGACTAGTCAGGGGAGGAGGGAAGGGGGGGGGAGGGGGGGGGGAAAAAAAAAGGGAAAAAAAAAAAGGGGGGGGGAGGGGGGGGAACGGGGAAGGAAAAAAGGAGGGAGGGTGGGAGACCCGAGGGAGGAGGGAGGAGGAGGGAAAGGAGGGAGGGAAAGGAGGGAAGGAGGAAGGAGGAGGGAGGGAGGAGGGAGGAGGGAGGAGAGGAGGGAGGAGAGGAAGAGAGGAAGGAGGGAGGGAGGGAGAGGCGGGAGGAGGGAGGGAGAGGAGGAGATGGGAGGAGGGAGAGGAGGGAAGAGGGAGAGGGGGGAGGAGGAAAGGAGAGGCGAGAGGAAGGAGGAGGGAGGGTGGGAGACGAGGGAAGAGGGATGGAGGAAGGAGGGAGCGAGAGGAGGAGATGGGAGAAAGGGGAGGGAAAGCAGGGAGAGGAGGGAGGAAGGAAGGAGGGAGGGGAGGGAGGAGGGAGAGCAGGGAGGAAGGAGGGAGAGGAGGAGGGAGGGAGAGGAGGGAGGAGGAGGAGGAAGGGAGGAGGGAGAGGAGGGAGAGAGAGGAGGGAGGGAGCGGAGGAGGAGGAGGAAGAGAGGAGGAAGGAGGAAGGAGGAGAAGGGAGGGATTGAGAAGAGGGAGAGAAGGGGAGGGGAGGGAGGGAGGGAGGGAGGAGGGAAGAGGGAAGGAGGAGAGGAGGGAAGGAAGGAGGGAGGGAAAGAGGGGGGGGGAGGGGTTTCATGCGCAAAGTACGCCTCCGTTCCTTAATTTCTCATTCCTTTTTGCGTCCAGTTGCGCGCACTTGTTCTTTGCGGAGAGGCCCTCTTGATCACTTTCATGAGCTTCTGGATCTTTTCTCTCTCTCTTCCTCTCTCTCTCTTTCTCTGTGTGTCTGTCTGCCCCCCCCTCTCTCTTTACTTCTCTCTCTCTGTGTATTTTGTGTCTCTCCCTCTCTCTCTCGCTGTCTATTTATCTATCTCTATCTATCTGTCTCTACATCTATCTATCTATCTATCTATTGTTCTATATGTTCATATGCATGTACATACATGTATATACACATATGTATATAACTATATATATATATTATATATATATATATATATATATATATATATATATATATATATATATATATTCCCGCCCATCTTTTTGCAATGTCTGCTCAGCTGTCTTCCCACCGCTCTCGTTCCCCAGGTCGGTCATGTGTTTTCTTTCTTTCTTTCTTCGCAGTTTTGTTATTTTTCGTGTAATATTTTCCCGGTATCCGTTCTCGTTATCTTCTCTTCGGGGTTGTTTTTCTCCGGCGTCCCCCCCCTTTCCATTTCCTCCGCCCCTTCCTGGTCTCTCCCTTTCATTTTTTTTTTTCTTCTTCTTCTTCTTTCTCCTCTCTCTCCTCTCTCCTCTCTCTCTCTCTCTCTTCTCTCTCTCTCTCCTCTCGTCTCTCTCAGATCTCTCTCTCTCATCAGTCGTCTCTCTCTCTCTCGTCTTCTTCTCTTCTTTCTCATCTTTCTCCTTGCCCACTCTCTCCTCTCATTCCCATTTCTTCCTTTCTCCCACCTGACTCCCTCTCTCTCTCTCCTCCCTTCTTCATTCCCTACTCCTTCTCTTTTTCCCTTCTCTCCTCTCTCTCTTGTACCCATTTCCTATCTCTCCACTTATTTCCCACTCTTCCCTACTTTCCCCCTTAAAAAACTTCCTTGTCCTATTTTATTATCTCCTCCTTTCCCACTTTAACATTCTCACCTTCTCCTCCCACTTTAGCTATCCCTCGCATTTTCTCTCTCGCCATTTTCTCTCTTCCTCTCCTCCTTCCTTTCTTCCCCACTATTCCACCTTTTCCCCTTTGCTTACGTTCTCCCGCACATCTTTCTTACTTTCCCATTCCCTCCATATTTTCCCTTAGCACCTTCACTTCCCCTCTCCACACATCCCCCTCCCCTTACTCAACTCCTTCCTACTCCCGCACATAATTTCCTCCCTCCTCTCCTCACACTCCACTCTCTCATACCCTTCTCACTACTCCTGCCTACTACTTACCTCTCCCGCACTCTTACCCTCTCCTCGCTCTTCCTCACACTCCACTCACTCCCCCATCTCCTCCACATCCTCAACCTTGAAGCTCCCTCCTTTCTTCGACTCTCACAACTCCACTCTCTCCCCTTCTCCCTCATCCTCCTAATATATCCTCTCCCTCACGCTCCAACTCGCCCTCCTCATCCCTCACACTCCTTCCCTTTCCTTTCTTCCTCCCCACCATCCCCCCCGATCGTCCCCTCTTCCCACTCCCTGCCCTGCCACTCCTCCCCCACTAACTCCTCTCCTTACTCCCCACTCCTTCCCTCTCCTTTCTCACTTCCCCTCCTCTCCTTACGACTACCACTCTTTCCTCACTCCCCATCTCCCCCACTTCCCCTTTCCCTCCTCGCCCACTCCTCCCTTACCTTCCTCCCGACCTCTCTATACCCCTTCTCTCCCTCTCCCTCTCCCTTCTCCCCACTCCCTCTCTCCTTTCTCTCCTTCCGCTCCCTTTCTCCCTCTGCCTCCACTCTCCTCTCCTTAAACTCCTCCCTCCTTTCTCTACCGTATACCCTCCTCTCCTCTCCTAACACTCGCCTCTTCTCCCTCCTCTTCCCTCAACCAACATTCTCTACTCCCCCACCCCCAACTCCACTCCCCCCGGCGTACCGCCCGCGTGCAGTCGCTGACAACCTTCTCGCAAGATCCGCCCAGGGAAGCACAAGGAAGGGGTTGCATGACATCTCTCGTGGTTTCTGTTCTCATGCTCTCCCCTTGTGGTAACTTCCGTGAACTTCGGCCTATTTTGTGGGGTCGGTTCTCGTGCCTTGCCATCGTAATTTTTTTTGTTTTCTCTCTTTCATCTTTTTGTCTTAAATTCCTCCCTGTTTTATTTTGTGGGGGTTGGTTCCCGTCTTGGCCGTCGTATATATATTTCTTTTCTCTCTCACTTTTGTTCTTATTCCTCCCTTTATTTTTGTGGGGTCTGGTTCCCGGGTGCTTACGCCCCGTGTTATTTATTTATTTTTTTTTTCTCTCTTCTTCTTTTTGTCCTTATTATCTCTCTTTATGTTTTGTGGGTCGGTTTGCCGTGCGTGCTTGCCCCACTATACGTATTTATATTATTTTTTTTTTCTCTCTCTCTCTTTTGTCTTTAATTCTTCTTCCTCCCTTTATTTTTTGGGGTCGGTTCCCTGTGCTTGCCCCATGCTTTGCGTATTTATTTATTTTCTTTCTCTCTCTCTTTTTGTCTTATTCCTCCTGCCCTTTATTTTGCTAGGTCGGTTCCCGTGCTTGCCCCATCGTATTTATTTATTATTTTTTTTCTTCTCTCTTTTTGTCTATTCTTCCGCCTTTATTTTGTGGGGTCCGTTCTCGGTGCTTTGCCCCGTGTATTTATTTATTTTTTTTCTCTCTCTCTCTTTTTGTCTTATTCCTCCCTTTATTTTGTGGGGTCGGTTCCCGTGCTTGCCCGTATCTATTCCCCCTTTATTTTGGGGTCGGTTCCCGTGCTTGGCCCGTCTCTTCTCTTCTTGTCTTATTCCTCCTTTTATTGGAGTTTTTTCCGGTCGTTTGTATCTTTGTTGGAGTTGCTTTCCATTTCTTCTGTTCATTCGGAGTTTTCTTTTTCCAGTTTTCTCTTTTAATAGGCGTTTCTTCCATTTCTCTTTTTATTGGAGTTTCTCTCCTTTCTCTGTGACTTGGATATCAATGTCTTCTTATTTCATCTTATTCATCTTCGTGATATTTTCTTTCTAAACAATTAAATTTTTGAAGACCTTTCTCTCTCTAATTCTCTCCCATCCCCCTCTCTTTTTCTTTCTCCCCTCCTCCCCTCTCTCTCTCTTTATATATATATATATATATAATAATATATATATTATATATATATATATATATATATATAATATATATATATTATATATATATATATATATATATATATATATATATATATATATATATATATATATATATATATATATATATATATATAATATATCCCTATATATATATAGTATACCTATAATATATATCTCTCTCTATATCTCTCTCTCTCCTCCCTCCTCTCTCTCTCTCTCTCTCTCTTCTCTACTCCATCTTCTCTTCATCTCCTCTCTCCTTCTCTCTCGCTTGTGCCTTTTATCGAGCAGAAATATTGCAAAAGCAAAAAGTTAAATGATAAAACTAAATGCCACTACGTCGATAACATTGTATGTGAATTAATCATGTCATCAATCTGTTATAATATATAATAAAATAATATTAGTATATAATTATATTAATAATATATATATATTGTATAGTATTTTATATATAATATATATATATTATTATTACTATATATATATATATAATATATATTATATAATAATCTTAACATCGATAAGAATAAGAAAAGAGAGAGAGAGAGAGGAGAAGAGAGAGAGGAGAGAGAGAGAGAGAGAGAGAGAGAGAGAGAGAGAGAGAGAGAGAGAGAGAGAGAGAGAGAGAAGATGAGAGAGAGATTTTTTTAATTAGATCTTACGTAATCTG
>NW_020871653.1:187599-190458 GCF_003789085.1 Penaeus vannamei | reverse complement strand
TATATATATATATATATATATATATATATATAATCCCTCCCTCCTCCCTCCCCCCCTTCTCTCTCTCTCTCTCTCTCTCTCTCTCTCTCTCTCTCTCTCCTCTCTCTCTCTCTCTCTCTCACTCTCCTCTCCTCTCTCTCTCTCTCTCTTCTCTCTTTATCGAGGATGAAATATGCAAAAGCAATAGTTAATGATTAACTAAATGCCACTCGTACGATCAACGTTGTATTTGAATTAATCATCGTCATCAATCTGTTATATATATATATATATAATATATATATATTATATATATATTATATATATATATATATATATATATATATATATATATATATAATATATAATATATATATATATATATATATATATATATATATATATATATATATATAGTATCTAACATATAAGAATTAAAAAGAGGAGAGAAGAGAGAGAGAGAGAGAGAGAGAGAGAGAGAGAGAGAGAGAGAGAGAGAGAGAGAGAGAGAGAGAGAGAGAGAGAGAGAGAGAGAGAGAGAGAGAGAGAGAGAGAGAGAGAGATGAGAGAGAGAGATGAGAGAGAGAGTTTTTTTCTTTTTTTTAAGATCTGGTACTTAGTTATTTCAATGTACTAATTTTACGAAACATTTTTCTTTCTATTGAACAAACTAGAAAGTTTTCTTCGTTGTCGATAATGAGAACAAAAGTTTAACATGTTCTCACAAGTTCGTTCCTCGTTGTTCATTTTTTTTTGTCTCTGGTAAACATTTCTCCGTCTCCCCTATTTATCGGAATTCCCTCCATTCCCCTGTTTATCCAAGTCTTCTTTCTCTCATCTTTTTTTTGTCTAATTTTTCCATTTCTCTCCATTTTCGTCTGTTTTTTCTCTTCCTCTCCCTTTTCATTTGTTATTCCCTTTCTCATCTTTCCATCTGTTTTTCTTCTTCATTCATTTTTTATTCCTCTTTCTTTCTATTCTTCTCTTTCGCCGATCATCAGAGTCGCCATTGTCAGAGTCGTTTCTCTCAGTGTATTCAGATTTCGCCTAATCAACTCTTAAGGATTTCTAACCCAACGAGAAGCTGTTTTAGCACTATTATCCCCAGCATCAATAAAATGGAGAAGTGAATTTTATGATGATGAGTTTTTTGTGTTTTTTTAAATCTATTATTATTCTTTTTTTTTCTTTCGGCAAGTAAGGTGTAAGGAAAATATCGGTTATTATTTTACGTTCATTTTGATGGCGATGATACTAGTTTTTTAGAATTATAAAAGCAATAATAAAAAATAATAAAAACAATAATGACAATTCAAATAAATGTCAAACCTTGCGACACTAAAAAAATAAAAAAAGAAAAAAAATGATAGTAATAATGATAACAACTATAAATAGATAATAATTATGATAGCTGGGATATTTATTACATTTCCAAAGACAATGATGTAATGCATACAATTCCTATATAATAACAAAACCCCGCCAGTATATCAACCTTTGTCGTACCTATAATTGTAAAAAACGAAAAATCCACTTTTTGAATTGAAACGGGGATTTTGGTGCTAAAGAAATTCGTTATGATGACTTTAAGCGATATTTTCTATGTATTGGGTATGACTGATACTGTTTACGTTAACGGTTACGAAATTCGAAAAAAAATTATAAATACACGTCATAAATGGGAGGAGAGGGGGGGGGGGGGGGGGTGGAGGGAGATAGGTTTAAGGAAAGGGAAGAAGTAAGGGGAGAGAAAACCGAGAAAGACAATAAAAGAGTGAGAGTGGGAATTTGTGTGAGGAGGAGAGAGAGAGAGAGAGAGAGAGAGAGAGAGAGAGAGAGAGAGAGAGAGAGAGAGAGAGAGAGAGAGAGAGAGAGGAGAGAAGAGAGAGAGAAGAGAGAGAAGAGGAAAGAGCACACAGAAAGAAAGAAAGGAGAGAGAGAACGAACGAAAAAAGCGTCAAAAAAAAAAAAAAAAAACGAGAAAAAGAAAGAGAAAAAGAAAGAGAGACCATAATATCCCTTCGTCTCACTTCCCACACTAAACATAATACACCCAAAAACACGATACACTTTCTAGTATCCTCTGCCAACACCCAAACGTAAAGACAGTAAGTATTGCAGTTATACTAAAGAGGTTGACATCAGTATCACTAAAGGCTAAATGACAACTATTACTTGCCCGGGAATGAGAGAATGTTATTCAGTTTCCATGAGAGTATAAGGCAAAAACGAAAGAAAGGAGGAGAGAGAGAAGGAGGAGAAAAGAAAGAAATAGGAGGAGGAGGAGGAGGAGGAGGAGAGGTAGATGAAGAAGAAGGGGAAGAAGAAGAGAAGAGGTAGCAAGAGAAGAAGAAGAAGAAAGACGAGAAAAAGAAGAAAAGGAGAAAAAGAAAAGAAAAAGGAAAAAAAAAAAAAGAAAGAGGGAGAAAAGAAGAGAAGAAGAAGAGAGAGAGAGAGCGAGAGAGAAAAAACTGAAAAAGAAAAACTTTATTCTATTTGCACTTTGCTGAACAGACATATTTCGTGAATTTTATTTTGAAAGTGATCACACAGTGCTATATGAAACATTTCCGTTTACAAAAAACTGTTCATATTGCGAATCTGTGTCAGTAAATATTATTGGAAAAACGAAGGGAAGGATTTTTTATTTCTTTTATAAAAATTATTTACGAGCGTTCAGGTATTGGGGGTGTTTTAAATTCGACATGTTTAACGATGATGATGGTAGTGATGAAAATGATAATAATGATATAGTGATGAATATAGTAGATGACGATAAGTAATGATTTAGAGTGATGGTGATGTTAATGATAATGATAGCATAACGATAATCATAATGATAGTAATAATAATAATAACGGTAATGATGATAACGATAAT
>NW_020871653.1:165099-172599 GCF_003789085.1 Penaeus vannamei | reverse complement strand
GCGGCGTCGTCCTGGCAGCGGCGGCGGCGGCGGGATCGGCGGTCTACAAGGTGGGTCTTGGGAGGTGGCGTTAGCTGGGGTCTGAATTTTTTTTGCGTGTGTGTTTTTTTTTTTTTTTGTTGTGTGTTTTTTTTTTTGTGTGTTTTTTTTGTGATGATTTTTTGAGGTATATTATACACGCGTGCACAAGGTATTTTCTGTACATTTTTTGGGGTATGTTTTTTATGTATAATTTTTGGGGTATATTTAGTGTATATTTATTGGGGGCCATATTTTGTGTATGTGTTACACACACACACACACACACACACACACACACACACACACACACACACACACACACACACACACACACACACACACACACACACACACACACACACACACACACACACACACATATATATATATATATATATATATATATATATATATATATATATATATATATATATATATATATATATATATAATGTTTTTTTTTTGTATATTTTTGTCTACAGTTTTAGGGGCATATTATTCGTGGATATTTTTTTTTAGATATATTTTTGTACGGTATTTCATTCAAATTATTTACATGATTTTGAATTTAATTTGATTTTCTTGGTTATCTGCCTTTATATGGGTGTTTGTGTACTAGTTGTTGTTTATTGTATTTATTTATTTATTTATTTATTTTAATAAGCAATTGTCATATCTTATTGGCAGAATCAGGTCATTTCATTTTGATTATTATTTGATTTTGATTATTTTTGATTATTTGAATCAAGTAATTTTAATCTGAGTATTTAAACTACTATTCGTGTATGCTTGTAACATATTCCAGAAACTTTTATCTTATCAGACTACATTTTTTTTTTTTTTTTTTTTTTAATTAGTCGGAAAACTTTGTCCCTCGCTTCATTTCCTCGAAAACTTTTCTCCTCAGATTCTGTAGATAATTAATCTTTTTAAAAATGATTCAGCATCTTATAGATTCATGCCTCTCATGATATTCTCTACCTCCTCTTTCGCTATTTATTCTTTTTTTTTTCCTTCCTCGCTCTATTGCAGTTAATTAACTTTCCAAATAGAATTCGACAAAATTTGTTTGCTCTCTGAATGTGTCCGGGACGATAACTGCCAAATCATTATCATTTTTTTGCAACACTAATGAGATTTTTATTGCCTTCCCCGCCCGAAAAAAAAATATTAACTCGCATATATGTTTTATTTATGATATCTCGCAGGGTTATTGGGCCTTATCTCTTCTTTTTTTTTTTTAATTTCTTTTGTTTCACACAGTGATAGGATGTAATTGAATATCATGCGAACAAATATGATTTAGGTTTTGATTCCCTTTCAGATATTTCTGATTTAGATTGCTCTTTAGAGAGTAATCTTAATCTTTAATATAATGTAATAATCTTTAATACTATATATATATATATATATATATATATATATATATATATATATATATATATATATATTATATATGTATATATATATTATATATATATATATATATATATATATATATATATATATATATATATATATATATATATATATATATATATATTATATATATTATATATATATATATATATATATATATATATATATATATATATATATATATATATATATATATATATATATATATATATATATATATATATATATATATATATATATATATATATATATATATATATATATATTATATAATATATATTATATATATATATATATATATATATATATATATATATATATATATATATATATATATATATATATATATATATATATATATATATATATATATATATATATATATATATATATTATATATGTATATATGTATATATGTATATATGATATATGTATATATGTATATATGTATTTGCGTGTGTGTGTGTGTAGATGTATATGTATATCTCCTAAGTGTTTAAACACATGCCTAGCTATGTGTATATGCGTATGTGAGTGTACATTTCACCGAACTCGAGACCATGAATCGCCAAATGAATCTGTCCATCCGTCACAGGTGCATTTTGAACGATCTCTGAACAGGTGAGAGTGGATCCCCGCTTCCCCAGTCTGACGTGCGGGTCGCTAATCTTCCGGGAGAGAGAGGGAGTAAATTTGGCTGATTGGGAAGTGGGGTGTGGGGGGTGGGGGTGGGGGGGGATGTGAGGGGAGGAACGAGGGGTGTGGGGGGTGGGGGTGGGAGTAGGAGGTGAGGGGAGGAACGAGGGGTAGAGGGGGAAGGGGAAGGAAGGGAGGTGAAAGAGGGAGAGAGGGGAAGCAAAGAGAGTGAGAAGGGAGGTGAAAGAGAGGAGAGAAAGAGAGTGAGGGGAAAGAGGGGAAGAGTAAGAAGGAAGAGAGGGGAAGCGAAAGGGAGTGGGAAAGAGAAGGGAAGAGGAAAGTAAGTGAGATGGAAGAGGGATGTGAAGGGAGGAAGAAAGAATTAAGAAGAAGGAAAGCAGGGGATAGGGAAAAGATGGAATAAAGAAGGGTAAGAAGAAAGAGAGAAAAGATATGAAAGAGGAGGAGAGAAGAATGCAAGTAACGTAAGAGGAAGAGGAACGAAGGGAAGCGAGAGAGAGAATAAGGGACCGGAAGCGAGGGGAAGGGAGTGGACGAGGAGGGAATAGGAGGGAGGAGGAAGAGGGGATAGGGGAGGGGAGGGAAGGGAGGAAGAGGGGATATAGGGGAGGGGGAGGGAAGGGAGGAAGAGGGGAGGGGGAGAAGGGAGGAAGAGGGATAGAGGAGGAGGGAAGGGAGGAAGAGGGGATAGGGAGGAGGAGGAAGGGAGGCGGATAGGGGAGGGGGGGGGGCGGCCTGCTCTTAGATAAATTGCAGAAAGTAATTAATTTCCTGTCTAGTTGCTCGAAGATTAGTAACGGCAGGGGAGTCTATACTTATTTGGGACGAGAAAGACGGATGAGAAGTGAAGGGAAGTGGGTTTTGTAAGGAAGAAAATAGAGGAAAGGGATGTGAAGACTATCTATCTGTTTATCTATCTAGTATTAGCTATCTATCTATCTATCTATATCTATCTTATCTATATTTATCTATCTATATCTATCTATCTACCTATCTATTCTATTATCTATCTTCTATCTATCTCTATCTATCTATCTTTATCTATCTATCTATCTATCTATCTATTCTATGAATATAAGCAGAGAGAAGAGAGAGAGAGAAGAGAAGAGAGAGAAAGAGAAGAGAGAGAGAGAGAGAGAGAGAGAGAGAGAGAGAGAGAGAGAAGAGAGAGAGAGAGAGAGAGAGAGAGAGAGAGAGAGAGAGAGAGAGAGAGAGAGAGAGAGAGAGAGAAAGAGAGAGAGAGAGAAGAGAGAGAGAGAGACCGAGAGAGAGAGAGAGAGAAGAGAGAGGAGAGAGAGAGAGAGAGAGAGAGAGAGAGAGAAAAGAGAGAGAGAAAGAGAGAGAAAAGAGACACCCTCCCACCCCTACACACACACACCTACAACGAACACCACACACACACCCACACACCACAAAAAAAGCCACAGAACCCACCCCCACATCTCATTCTCGCACCGACCTCTCATTCCACCATTCCGCTGTGTCGTCGAGCATACATTAGTGCAATGAACCGTCACTGATGGATCCTCATGACACTGTTAACCCGATGCAGATGACCTTAAATTACGTGATATTGGAATCGGGTTGGGGGCGAGGGATTCCAATTATGAGGTGGAGGGATGTCGTGTGTTTGTTTGTTTGTTTGTTGTGTTGGTTTTGTTTGTTGGGGGCGAGGGATTCCAATTATGAGGTGGAGGGATGTCGTGTGTTTGTTTGTTTGTTTGTGTGTGTGTGTTTACTGTGTGTGTGTTGTTTGTTTGTTTGTGTGTGGTTGTTTGTGTGTTTTGGTTTTGTTTGTTGGGGCGAGGGATTCCAATTATGAGGTGGAGGGATGTCGTGTGTTTGTTTGTTGTTTGTTGTGTGTGTTTACGTGTTTGTTTGTGTGTGTGTGTTTGTGTGTGTTTGTTTTGTGTGTTTTGTGTTTGGTTTGTTTGTTGGGGCGAGGGATTCCAATTATGAGGTGGAGGGATGTCGTGTGTTTGTTTGTTTGTTTTGTGTTTGTGTGTGTGTGTTGTTTGTTGTTTGTGTGTGAGAAAAAGAGTTTGTGTGTTTGGTTTTGTTTGTTGGGGCGAGGGATTCCAATTATGAGGTGGAGGGATGTCGTGTGTTTGTTTGTTTGTTTGTGTGTGTGTTTACGTTTGTGTTTGTGTGTGAGAGAGAGAGTTTGTGTGTTTGGTTTTGTTTGTTGGGGGCGAGGGATTCCAATTATGAGGTGGAGGGATGTCGTGTGTTTGTTTGTTTGTTTGTTTGTGTTTACGTTTGTGTTTGTGTATGTTTGTTTGTTTGTTTGTGTGTGAAAGAAGGAGTTTGTGTGTTTGGTTTTGTTTGTTGGGGGCGAGGGATTCCAATTATGAGGTGGAGGGATGTCGTGTGTTTGTTTGTTTGTGTGTGTGTGTTTACGTTGTGTTTGTGTGTGTGTGTGTTTGTTTGTTTGTTTGTGTGTGAGAGAAAAAGAGTTTGTGTGTTTGGTTTTTTTGTTGGGGCGAGGGATTCCAATTATGAGGTGGAGGGATGTCGTGTGTTTGTTTGTTTGTTTGTGTGTGTGTGTTTACGTTTGTGTTTGTGTGTGTGTGTTTGTTTGTTTGTTTGTGTGTGAGAAAAAGAGTTTGTGTGTTTGGTTTTGTTTGTTGGGGCGAGGGATTCCAATTATGAGGTGGAGGGATGTCGTGTGTTTGTTTGTTTGTTTGTGTGTGTGTTTACGTTTATGTGTGTTTGTTTGTGTGTGAGAGAGAGAAAATGTTGTGTTTGGTTTTGTTTGTTGGGGGCGAGGGATTCCAGTTATGAGTTGGAGGGATGTCGTGTGTTTGTTTGTTTGTGTGTGTGTGTGTGTTTACGTTTGTGTTTGTTTGTTTGTGTTTGTGTTTGTTTGTTTGTTTGTTTGTGTGTAAGAGAGAGAATTTTGTGTTTGGTTTTGTTTGTTGGGGCGAGGGATTCCAATTATGAGTTGGAGGGATGTCGTGTGTTTGTTTGTTTTGTGTGTGAGAAAAGAGTTTGTGTGTTTGGTTTTGTTTGTTTGGGGCGAGGGATTCCAGTTATGAGGTGGAGGGATGTCGTGTGTTTGTTTGTTTGTTTGTGTTTACGTTTGTGTTTGTGTATGTTTGTTGTTTGTTTTTGTGTGAAGAAGGAGTTTGTGTGTTTGGTTTGTTTGTTGGAGGCGAGGGATTCCAGTTATGAGGTGGAGGGATGTCGTGTGTTTGTTTGTTTGTGTGTGTTTACGTTTGTGTTTGTGTGTGTTTGTTTGTTTGTTTTTGTGTGAAAGAAGGAGTTTGTGTGTTTGGTTTTGTTTGTTGGAGGCGAGGGATTTCAGTTATGAGTTAGAGGGATGTCGTGTGTTTGTTTGTTGTGTGTGTTTACGTTTGTGTTTGTGTATGTTTGTTTGTTTGTTTTTGTGTGAAAGAAGGAGTTTGTGTGTTTGGTTTGTTTGTTGGAGGCGAGGGATTCCAGTTATGAGGTGGAGGGATGTCGTGTGTTTGTTTGTTTGTTTGTTTGTGTGTGTTTACGTTTTGTTTGTGTTTGTGTTTGTTTGTTTGTGTGTAAGAGAGAGAATTTTGTGTTTGGTTTTGTTTGTTGGGGCGAGGGATTCCAATTATGAGGAGGGATGTCGTGTGTTTGTTTGTTTGTTTGTGTGTGTGTGTGTTTACGTTTGTGTTTGTGAGTGAGAGAGAAGAATTTTGTGTTTGTTTTGTTTGTTGGGGGCAAGGGATTCCAGTTATGAGTTGGAGGGATGTCGTGTGTTTGTTTGTTTGTGTGTGTTTGTGTTTGTGCTTATGTGTGTGTGTGTGTATTTACGTGTGTGTGTGTACATTTGTTTGTGTATGTGAGAAACAGTTTGTGTTTGGTTCTGTTTGTTTTTAAATGCCATCGAAGACAAAATCTAAAAACAATATACGTACCTATTATATTGTTAATCCAAAAATCTGATTTAATCTTCATGATCCTTACTGTAAACAGATTAGTGAATAGATTAATGAACAGGTTTTGGAAGGTCCTTTGTCCCATTTTTTTGCGCTACAATAGCATGCAGATATAAATCAAGTTATCTTTAGTGCACGATGCAGATACGATATGATTATCTTTTAGATAGGTGTTAGTGAGTAAGTTAATTATGGAAATCAACATCCAAGGCAAGTGAGAGCAAAAGGAAGATCGTATTTCCCTAAATCACACACGCATTGAAAAGAGAAAGGGAAACAGACAAGACAAAGAAGAGAGAGAGAGAGGGGGGGGGAGAGAGAGAGTGAGAGAGAGAGAGAGAGAGAAAGAGAGAGAGAGAGAAGAGAGAGAGAGAGAGAGAGAGAGAGAGAGAGAGAGAGAGAGAGAGAGAGAGAGAGAGAGAGAGGAGAGAGAGAGAGAGAGAGAGAGAGAGAGAGAGAGAGAGAGAAAGAGAGAGGAGAGAGAAAGAGAGAGAAGAAAGAAGAGAGGAGAAAGAAGAAAGAGAGAGAAAAAAAAAGAAAGAAAGAGAAAAAAAGAGAAAGAGCCAGAAACAGACAGACAGACAGACAGACAGAGAGCGAAACAAGTAAGCCAAAATCGAATGAATTTGCAACGATCCCCCCTTAATCCCACTGGCATGTGACATTCATTAATTGGCTGTTATTTCCGTTATTGATCGGCCAATGACTGCACATCGATAGAAGGATAATGGGATAAAAGGAGACTGGATTAATGCATGGATCTTTGAGCGCCGTTTGGTAGCGATAAGGGAAATAGACACAGAGAAAAGAGAGGAGGGAAGGAGGGAGAGAGAGGGGGGGGAAGGGAGGGAGGGAGAGAGAGAGAGAGGAGGAGGAGAGAGGGAAGGAGGAGAGAGGGAGAGAGGAGAGAGGGAGGGAGGAGGAGAGGGGAGAGAGAGAGAGAGAGAGAGAGAGAGAGAGAGAGAGAGAGAGAGAGGAGAGAGAGAGAGAGAGAGAGAGAGAGAGAGAGAGAGAGAGGAGAGAGAGAGTGATCAGGGACTAGTGGTGAGGATAGTAATGGTAATAAGAACGATGATGGTGATGAGAAGGGCAACAATAAAATGATAATGAGGAAAATGAGGATAATGATGGCAAAGATGATGATGATTATAATGATCACAAAAAAATGTAATGCTTTAACGAGGATTAAAGACCTAAATACTGCATTTTGTAAATTGGTAGATAGACTGATAGACAGATAGATAAATAAATAAATGGAGACAAGAAAAGTTAACAAAGAAAACAAAAAGAAGAAAGAAAAAGCGAAGAAAATAAGTAAAAAAAAAGATAAACAGAAAGATAACGAAAAAGAATAAGAAAGAAATAAAAAGGCAAAAAAAAAGAAGAAAAAAAAAAACTAAGAGAAAGTAAATACCACAAGTACCTTTTCCAATCCCCAAAATTAATGAAATATAACAACAACAAAACGACAAAGTGAACAACACAATAC
>NW_020871653.1:157599-160099 GCF_003789085.1 Penaeus vannamei | reverse complement strand
AGTGTTTGCTTGTTTGTATGTGTGCTTGATTTTTGTGTGTGTTTGTTTGATTTTTGTTGATATTCTGATTTGTTTGTTGTTTGTTTGAGTGTGTACTTGATTTTGTTTGTGTTTGATTGATTGATTTCTTTGTTTGAGTTTTGTTAATCTTTGTTTGACTGAGTTTTTCATGTTTGTTGTTTTGTGTTTATTCATTTGTTCATTTGTTTTGTATATCGATCGTTATCATGTATCCTTTTTTCTTTGGTCTATCTATTTAAACATTGATTTATCTACTTATCATTAAGTTCATTAATTTGTTTCTTAATTGATTGATTAATCTATTTACTTATCAATTCATTAATTTAATTAACTGATTAATCCTTTAATCAGCTCATTGATTAATTAATTTATTTATGTATACATTTATTTATCTATCTATCAATTAATGTATTTTCATATGTTATTTACTTGTTTATCTATTCATTCATCTATTCAATGATTGATACATGAATTAATCAGTTTATGTATTTGTTGATAGTTTGATCAATTAATTCATTCATTTATTAATCTATCAATCAATTGCTGAATCAGTTGATTAATTGGATATATTTTGTATATTGATTGCCTGATCTATCTATCTATTCATCTATTTAATGGTGGAGAAAAAATATGGACAATAATGATGGGGATGATACGGTTTCTATTGCTAATAATGATCATAATGTTACTGTTAATGATAATATAATCAGCAGTAATGCTAATGATGACGGTAAGGTTTATGTCAGTGGTATAATTAATTCTCTCTCTCTCTCTCTCTCTCTCTCTCTCTCTCTCTCTCTCTCTCTCTTCTCTCTCTCTCTCTCTCTCTCTCTCTCTCTCTCTCTCTCTTTCTCTCTCTCTCTCTCTCTCTCTCTCTCTCTCTCCTCTCTCTCTCTCTCTCTCTCTCTCTCTCTCTCTCTCTCTCTCTCTCTCTCTCTCTTCCTTCTCTCTCTCTCTCTCCTCTTCAACCCCTCCATTCCCCCCTTTTCCTCCGTCCCTCTCTCCCCTCTCTATCTCACACCCCCTCTCATCTTTTGTCTCCCTCTTTCTCCATTCGCACCCACTTTATCACCCATTCCTCCCTCCACCTCCAACAGCCGCCAACCTCCTCGGTAACTTCGCCATCGCCTTCACCTTCGAGATCTTCATAACACTCGGCCTCGTGCTCGCTGTCCCCGTGTCCGCGGGTCTGTATCTGTCTGAGTTGTGTTTATGTCAAGTTGATGTTCATGCGTGGATTAGATTATGTTGGGGGGAGTTATTTTTGGGTTTGAGTTTGGTTATGATAGGTGTTGTGTTGTAACATGAGTATTAAATGAGTAATTATTATATATATATATATATATATATATATATATATATATATATATATATATATATATATATAATATATATATATGATGAAATATATAAGGTAGTTATCTGGTTTTAGTCTTGAAAGATGTTATGTGATGTACTATAAGATAAAAGTGATTTTTTTGTGATTTTCGTTATTCTCCTCTTTTTCGTTTCTTTTTCCTTCTCTTTGTTTTCTGTCTGTGTTGTCTGTTTATTCAACTTTTTGTCTGTCTGTCACTCTTTTTCTCTCTCGCTCTCATCCCTTCTTCCCTCTTCGCTCTCCCCCCCTCTCTCTCTCTTCTCACCCTATTCTCCTCCTTCCCTCTCCCCACTCCACCCGCACTCTCCCTCTCTCCCCTCTTTCCCTCCCGTTTCTCCATCTCCCTCCCAACGTTTCCCCTCCTCTCTCCTCCCGGCAGTCCTCGACACCAAGTGGTACGCCGTGCAGTTCCAGGGGATGAAGCTCGCCGGTGTTGTGCTGATCATGTGCGGTTTCTTCCTCGTGCTCTTCCCGGCGAACTGGCCCGAGTACATCACCAAGGTCCTCCGGTGGGTGGTTGGGATAGCAGTCAGGCTGTGCTGGGTTCTCAAGCCCTCAGCACCGCCGCGCATGGGTCACTGACTGGCTGGCTGTGACTGTGTTATATGTGTATACGTTGTTGTGTGTTGATATATTTGTTTTGGTGTGTTTACTCGTTTTCTTTTTTTTTCTTTGGTGTTTGATTTGTTTTGTGTTGTTTTTTTGTGTAGAGTGTGTATAGTACATAATGACGCCACTGGATGTTGATGCTGAAATACAAGATTTATTTTTCTTTTTGTAGTAGGAATGATGATGATGATTAGATACATTTCTTTCCTTACATGACTGATGTCTGGTATAATGAGGCTGGGAGATTCGCTGACGTGTGACCTGTTTGTGAAAGAGCCAACTTGTCTGTAGAATAACATATGTGTCTTCCAGAACTGTCTGAATTAATATCCCAAAGTGTGCGACGCTAGCTCTTGTAAAATACATAGAATCCATTTTTTCCTGTGCACACTGGGAGTTATATTGACACCTACAATACACTTACAATAAAAGAGCAGTTGATAGATATATATATAGTACAATATTTCTAAACTGTAGCATAAATCTGACACC
>NW_020871653.1:150099-155099 GCF_003789085.1 Penaeus vannamei | reverse complement strand
CTCTGATCGGCATGCTATTTATACGTAAATATTTTGTATTCTTTTTCTTTATATATAGCATGTTACCGCCTTGCGCTGAGAATGGTACCTCTACTTGCCCCTCCTCCTTCTTTCTACCTCTTATTCATACCATAGCTTATATCTCAAGACAATTTAGAATAACGAAAGAAAAAAAAAAAAAAATGAGAACGAACATTTAGCATAGTTAACCCTAACTTTCTAACAGCTCTTCCATTCTCTCCCAGTTGGGGTCGACACAGAAAACGTAACCAGCCTCGCCAACAGCCGGAACCCGTGGACTACAGGACAGGGCTCATCTCTCGCTCTCATCTTCGGTCTCCCTCAGGACTGATTCGATGATCGACTGAGCTAGAGACGTCTTGGCTGTTGCTTATTTTAATGATCTGATGCAGTACTTGCAGATCTTATGGTTTCGATTGTTTGTATTTATTTAATTTTGTTTGTTTTTGCTCTTTCTTTTCCGTCTCTCTCCCTCTTTCTCTCTCATTCTCATTCTCTCTCTCTCTCTCTCTCTCTCTCTCTCTCTCTCTCTCTCTCTCTCTCTCTCTCTCTCTCTCTCTCTCTTCTCTCTCTCTCTCTCTCTCTCTCTCTCTCTCTCTCTCTCTCTCTCTCTCTTCTTTTATTCTGTTGCTTTAAATCTATCTGTACTTCTGCTTACCCCCGAGTAGTTCTGTCTATCTACGTATATGTCTATCACTAAATTCAACAAACATAATGTGACTGGATCCTGTGACAATTATGTGAACAAAGAAAATAGTGTATTATATTTCTTCCTTTTTTGTAGATAGTTTTTCTTTCTTTCTTTCTTTCTTTCTTCCTGTATTTCAGCACGTAATAATACTTCACACTGTAGCATCTCATTTCAGCTTTTAAGATCATGAATGCTGTCAGAGCAAATAATATCTATTATTTTTTATCATATGGATTATCTGTTCGTCGAAAAAAAAAAACTCTAAAACATATGACATAATATTTCACACGTTCAATGTTAAAGAAGATCATTGAATTCCAGATAGAAATAGACCAATGTAAGAGAAAAAAAAGGGTATTTTTCTATGTTATTGTAAGGCTGTATAACTGATAAGGCAGATTTTGTTTTCCCTTTTGACTGAATCATGAAGAATAATGAATGTTATTGTGTGGTATTTTGTCCATAGAAATCGTCTGATTTATGAAGAAAGGATTACGGGAAATATTAAGTGTGAAGATCGTATAAATCCCAAAACAGACAGAAATCGTTCTGAAATAACAGATATGAAAGAAAATCACATAAATGAATACAAAACACGGTGGAAACGTTCTTTTGGTTGTGATAACTGGTGCCATAAGCAACTTTGTCCGAAACAAGCAATAATACAGTTTCTTTTTACGTGAAAAAATCGAAAAAAACGTGAAAATTACATAAACTTCTCTGTATAGTGTTTCAAAATGTATAACCATTTGTCTCATGACTTCGGTAGATCTTATGAACTGTATTCCACAATCATTGGCGTTCGTGGCATCTATGTAACCTTTATTTAGTGTAAATATACAGTCACTGGAAAGTGCGGAAAGGAAACAGGACAACGTGAAGATAAATTGGAGATAAGATGAGGATAGCGATAAGAAAAAAGGAAAAATGGAAGAGGACTGTGAGTGTTTTTTCAAGATCATGTTTGTGTCCCTTCAATAAAACGAAAAAGAAGCTAAAAAAAACACACAAAAAAAGAAAAAGAAAATTACATCAAACATAAAAAAAGAGGAAGGACTCTTGTTGGAAGGAGTAAGAAAAATAAATAAATAAAAATAAAATGTTTTCCACATGCATACATTATCAGTTACGTTCTGAATGGATGAGATGGATTTCGTTAGATGCATAAATTATTTACCGTTCAATTATGTAGATCATTTGCCCCCTCGATCAAGGATGAAGGAGTAAGGATTTTGAACACTGACCCGAAGTGGTATCCTATCACTGACAGAAATTGAAGTGTTATTTTACGATCCATCAGGCAGTGTTATGGAGTGTAATTCGTTCATCATCATCAGCTGCGGGATGGATGGTTTATTGTGGATATTTCAGTGTCGAGAGAGAGTGGAAAACTATGTGAAAAAAGAGATATATGTACAAAGGTATACAGACATTCTCACACAGGGATGCAGAGAGGTGACACCAACACACACACACACACACACACACACACACACACACACACACACACACACACACACACACACACACACACACACACACACACACACACACTCGCTCACACACAATTACAAATATGCTTGCAGGTAAGTTTTGAATCGGGATAATGCTTAGCTAAAGTCTCTATATCAAGCTTTTTTGTATTCATAAAAATAAATAAATGCTTTCCGTTTTTACCTATTCATGAATTTATTACGAATTATGTAAAATGACCTTTGCAAAAGACAAAAGGATACGTAAACAAGCAACGAGATTTTGATTTGAGCTGCATGCGTTTTCAAATTATATTAATTAATAACAAGGCGACGTTACATTGATCACACTTCAACACTAAATCTTTTAACATAGAATAATTCTGCTTGATTTCTTCCTATATTAAGTTTCAGTGACAGATTAGGTTGGTATTGGTTACTGGAAATGCTAGTTTCTTTTCCCTAAACATAGAGGATGGTTTTTTATATCTTTTTCTGTGAATGTAGCTTAACTTTAATAAAGAGAATGGTTAACAGTTGATGCAATAGTTCTTTTATTTATGAGCATGGAGATGACAGTTAGCCAAAGTTTTCCTATTTCTTAACAAGCATGACCTTTCCATACATCACACACACATACACACACACACACACACACACACACACACACACACACACACACACACACACACACACACACACACACACTAGCTGATATTTAACTTTTATTATCATTAGCAATATGCTATAATATGTCATTATCGATTTTTAGAATATAAGCAAAAATTTACAATTGATATATGTATATATATATATATATATATATATATATATATATATATATATATATATATATATATATATTGTTGTTTTTATCGAAGAGGCTGGATCACATACATTATCATTATCAATATTGTTTAGATATAGGCTACCATTATTATAACTATTTTTCTCCTTATCCAATTTTATTCCAATTGTAATTATCACCGTTATTAAGCGTGCTACTAATTCATCATCTGCAATATACGTCAACACGCACAGAATCACTAAAATGCGTTTATTTATCTATTTTTTTCATTCCTTTTCGTTCCGCAGCTGAATGATAGACTGAGAGAAAAATAGATCTCTTCAAAGGGAAAATATCTGGATGCCAAATCTCAATTCCTCTGTACTTGTAGTTCAAAATTACCAGAACTTCCATTAGTTATAATATCGCTGTAGGAATTAATGGTGTTGGTATATTTTATAAATACTGAGAGAAAAGTTGCATGATGTAAGTAGATGTCGTAAGGGTAGTCTTAACACTGTAGGGTGATATCAGCATAAACTGTTAATATTAATTATGGCAATACCTATTCAGTACTTTCCTCTCACCTACTTGGGTTTGTTCTTGCAGGATCTGGAGGAGGGGAAATGGGGGAGGGGGGGAGGGTACCTGTAATAATCAATACTATGCATATCAAAGTGAATTAGGATGTATGACCTGAAATCACAATAGTTTCGTGAACTCATTGACCTCACGTGGCTGGAATTACGGACGCACACATACGCACATGTCATTAGATGTGTATGTATGTATATAAATGTCTGTTTATATATATGCATATGTATATGTATATGTATATATACATATACATATATATATATATATATATATATATATATATATATATATATATATATATATATATATATATATATATATATATGTATATACTATGTATATATTTATGTACACACACACACACACACACACACACACACACACACACACACACACACACACACACATAAATACGGATATACACACTAATATAATATATATATATATATATATATATATATATATATATATATATATATATATATATATATATATATATATATAAATATATATGCACACACACACACACACACACACACACACACACCACACACACACACACACACACACACACACACACACACACACACACACACACACATGAATACATACACACAGTACGTGTAACTTTCCTTCAGATATACAATCGTCAAATTTCCAGTCTTGTTGCTGTGCCATATGTCTTGTCAAGAGATGGGTGATTCCACAAGGGATTTTTTTTTCGAAATTAGCATATCACTTTGAAAAATCACATTTCTACACATTTTGGACAATGCATCAGCGGTCTCGTGTGACAGCCTGTGTCTCAGAGATGCTCTCGGTTTCAACTCGATAGCGTTTATAATGAAACTTTATGAAACAGTGTAGCGTTAATTTTCCAATATTTAATATCGTTTTAATCTCATTCTCTTTTTTTCTCTCTCTCTCCGTGCGTTTAGAGAAAGGTTTCTGATTTTATCTATTGTCTTCGTTTATTTAATGATGTATTCATCTACTAATTTATCTATTTACTAATTAATTTAATTACAACTATATTTATTTACTAATTAATTTAATTACAACTATATTTATTTACTAATTAATTTAATTACAACTATATTTATTTACTAATTAATTTAATTACAACTATATTTATTTACTAATTTATTTACCTTTTTCTTCTTCATTACCTTGGCATAGATCTCCCCCTTCTACAGCAATTTCAGGCTCTAGTTTACCTTGCTGTGAAAACTACAATAGACATAGGATTTTGTACTTTTCCACCACTTCTAATCGGTGTCATGCTCATTACAGGTAAGGATTTTCGTGTATACTCAAAACCTACGAGTTAATTCTGTTTTATCCAGACCTTGCGAGATAGATCTAGTTATCCATTGATACACAAAGATAAAGATATGTTAGCGAGTATCTCCTCTATAGAAAGAGTTGTAAT